>CM047816.1:42462519-42988879 GCA_026214975.1 Gentiana macrophylla | reverse complement strand
CACAAAGACCCAATTTTTTCCATACCGACCCAAACTTATCAATAAGATCCTTTCTCTTTTCACCCCATACAGCAGTAGCAAACCCCTGGGCATGGGCATATGTCCTCTGGTACATTGCAAGTCTATCCGTCACTTCTTTCTCCATCTTCAAAGTTTCAGCTATTTCACTCTTCAACACTTCAATTATAGAATGTTTGTCCACCAAAACACCAACACACACTTTCACTAGGCACATATCAATCCTAGCCTCGGTCCATGCATCAGCCAATGATATTGCCTCATCCACTCCTGGGCCGGTTCTCCCACACTCGACACCCTTCATCATCTCCATCAAAACTCTCAAGCTTTCTTTCAAAAATGTTGATCCTTGACTTCATTGATGTTTCGCACCTCCTCATCATATAAAGCACTCTCCATCTTTTTAAGCTGCAACATTACAAAAAACATTAAATAAAATTAATGTGCGATCTAGAACCGACAACCCAATTGTTGAGGAAGACAAGTTCAACAGATCACAAGTTACAACATTGTGACTTTGCACACACACACACACACACAAAATGCATAGGAACTTTACGGGCAAAAATTAATTCGAACATTTTGCTTCATAATGTAAATCAAAAGAAATTCTTTGAAACAAAAATGCAGATAAATCGATTCATCCTTATGTTCCCTAAGACTCCATGATTCTTTTAAGGCTAGGCGCCACCAAAATAAAAGACTCAGATTTTCTAATTCTTTGATACCTCGCCTCAAGCGATTTTAGTTGCCTTGTCATCCATAATTGCACCTTCCACATCAATCTCTTGAACGATTGCATTTACCAGGAATCTTGCATCCTAGCTAACTCATTTGCCCTTAAGTTCCTTCCAAAATCACTTAATCTCTCCACCACTTCCATCAAAGATACCCATCCTGTGAGCCTTAGCTATTTTTCCAAGTTCATCCGAAAAAGCTTTCAGGCGTATCTTTATACTGCGATTTTGCATCCAATTTGTAAGCCTATGCCAGTATACAAAACATCAAATTAGATCAAAGTATTGAGGAGGACTAGTTCAAGAGATCACAAGTTACAACATTGTGACTTACAAACACACACACACACAAATCCATAGGATTTTTTAGAGGCAAGCAGATTAATTCTAACCATTTACTTGCCCAAAGAAATCAAAAGAATCACCAAATCGAAAATCTTGATAAATCAATTCATCCTTATGTCCCCTATAACTCAAGCGAGATCTATTGAGAAGGCTTAGCACCCATCCCCCCACCCCACCCCACCCCACCCAAAAAAAAATCAAATTCTGTAGATCTTTTATGCCTTCCTTTGGAGATTTCTCATCGCTTGTCATCCATAATTGCACTCTCCCACATCGGCATATGCACAGGAATCTTGCTTCTAGCTAACTCATGTACTTAAGTTCTTTTGGAAAGCCCTTAATTTCTCCGCCAATTCCTTCTTCATACTCCTAGCCTCAGCTATTTCACACTCCAATATTGTCCTTTTCTCAAGTTTGCACACCAAAGCTCCAAGGCGCATCTTTTTTATACACAATTCTGCAGCAGACTTAGCACATTCCCCAAACAACATTGCATACTCATTACTAAACAAACCCAGTTTCGCAGCAAGTATGTCAACGACTCCAACACTCATCTTGTTTATATACAATTCTACAGAAACCTTACCACATTCTCTATGAAACACACGCAATTTTGCATCCAATGCGTTAGCATGTACCATTATACAAAAACATCAAATAACACGGGCTGAGCAGATACATCAAATAAAACAAACTGGTGCATATACATCAAATAAAACAATCCGAAACTCCGGACACTGTTTATTTCATGGGCAGTCAGCCCTACCTTAAAAAAATGTGCAACAAATTTATCAGATAGAGTGACTAAAAAACAATAAAATCCGTGAACTGAAAAATAAATTCTTAGGATTCCTCTAAAAGGGGTAAAATTGGCCAGAGTTACTTACTCTCTGTGCGGAGTCAAAACCATTTTCTTCGATCCCGAACAGAAACACGTCTCCTCCGGTTGCCTTCTCCTGTATATCTATCATCTTCTTGACGAACAACCTTCTGAGGGCTACAACTCCATTCTCTTCCTTAAACTTGGTCAGCTTGCGCCGTATTTGCTCTGCTTGCGCCCTTTTTGCCTCAGCGACTTCATTCGTTTCCTCTTTTGCCTCGGTGATTTCATTCGTTTCCCCTATTGCCTGGGCGATTTCACTCGTTCCGTCTTCGCAGGATACCATTGTCGCTACCTGTCATTTTATTCCTAAGAGAAAATTTTCGGCGTCGTATCGATTTTGAAAAGAAGAGTATAGCAGGACGGAGATTTTTATATACGGCTATTTCTTTTTCTTTTTTGGGGGGAATATACGGTTATTTCTAAGGAACCGATAAGGCAAACCAAACAGGTTTTTGGTTGGGTTTTTTTTTTTTTTTTAAAGTTGGTTTGTTGGTGTTCTATCGTAAAAAAAAATTAATCGTAAAAAAAAATTTTGATTCTGATTTTATTAAATAGACACCATCAATAAACGGAGAAAACCAGGTATAATTATGTAATAATATTTTTTGGATTGTCTATTGATTGATTATTGACAGAGATCAGTTTATCCACAGCCACGTGTCATCCTGTAAGTGATTAAGTGATAAATAAGAAAAGAGAAACTGAATGAGTAAGGGCCAGGAGTCCTAATCAGACTCAGTGATAAGGGTCTTTACTCCCCAAGGGGGAGGCTTATTTAGTCTGTCGAGCAAATCTTATAGCCCACCGCAGGTCGGTCAAAACAACCTAAGGTCGGAACAACGCAGCTCGGACTACGGCAACACTTGAAGCTCTCCGCAGGTCGGATAGAGTTGGTTATGACCTTATCCCCATGTAGGGAATATGTGTGATAAATTATGGAAAGAATCCTCAGCGGTTACGACTCTAAGTCTGTCATTCAAAATAGCGAGATTATCTCCTAGATTGCCAGAGAAGTAATGTAATCGGTTACACACAATAGTCCTTGAAGGACCCGGCACAATTACACATTAGGGCAAAAGTGCTCCTTATTTAAGAAAACCTTAGAACTACGGCAGACTTGATTCCTGAATAATCCCAGGATACGTAGGCAACTTGAGAATATGTTCTCAGGCTCAGTCTAATAAAAAATACAAACATCCCCCGTTTCTTATTCTTTGGATTTTGATTCGTGGTCTCTAGAGTAATTTGGCCCGGATTATACGTTGACGGTATCCAACATCGTCAAATTGGCGCTGGATAGAGGGTCTATATCATCAATCGTTTCAAGATCCGCGATTCCAACATGCTTCCAAAATATCAGTCAAGGAACTAGAACCCAAGGACTGTTAAAGGCCGTAGCAGGACTATGGATCCTTCAACCTGTTAGGAAATCTACGCGGGAACGCAGCGGAATTTAAAATTTATTTCCTTTTAACCAGGATCGACTTCGTTTAAGCAATAAACAAACGAGTAGTAGACGGTGGTTACCTTGGTTGATCTAAAAGATCGACGCTTTGACCGTCAGGAGAGTAGTTCGCATAGAGCCGCCCAAGTGTTCGGCCTCACCGCTAGTCCACACGAACACCCCACCGGAATCCCATCATGGATTGCTATTGGAAAACTCCGGTTGCTAGACCGGCCTTTTTCCCCTCTCTCCAACTCTCTATAGGATGCTCTCTATTTTACACAAGAACTATTAGCTTTTGGAATTATGATGTGCAAAAGAGCTTGACACCCACACTATATTTATAGTGTAATGTGGCGCATCTCAATGAAGAATAGAGGAGAAGAAAACCTTTTCCAATAAAATAAGGAAAATATAATTGATTGATTTATCTCATTTATTATAATATCTCATATTAAATAAATCTAGGATATTGTCAATATCTTATATTGAATATTTCCAAGATATTGTCAATATCTAATATTGACTATCTTTATTTTATTACCATAAATCAATTTACACATGTGTATATATCACATATATATAACACATATAAATCTATTAATATATATACCAAATATAATGCAAATCCAATTTGCATTCATTTTACACACACGCATGCATTCAATATATATATATATATATTATTTTATTTATTAATATCTAATATTAATAATAGGTAATACCATTAATTAAATTGCACAATCCAAGTGTATCACTTATACACATATGTGGCGCCACTTATCAATATAAGTGTATTTAATTAATCAACTTAATTAATATCTTGTATTTAATTTATTCATAATAAATAAATACCACCATATTAATTTACCACTATAACCTTTATAGTTCGAGATAAACTTTCCTTATTTGGTTATCATCTATAACCACATTTTAATCCGCTAGATGTTCTTATTATGTGTGTGACCCGATAGGCTTCGAATATGTTGGCCGTAGACACAAAGTGCAAATTACTTAAAATGCCCTTCATGCCTAACGATCACGGGATAGCGTCTAGAAACACACCGTGACCCCAATCATCGGAAGAGTCAAATGCAATGACTACTACCTTTCATGTGAAACGATTACCGTGTAACTTACAATCCTATCATTTGTAATAATATCCATACGGTCGTTAGTCGAAGTGTCAAACATTAACGACCGTATCTTATAATCACGGATATCATGCTCTCTCAAGTAACTCGTTTACTCCCACTTTGCAAAGATTCACGATAGTAAGACATTCCTTATAAGAAGGCCATTTCGGATATTCGATCCCAATCATAGGATACGCGATTCCCGGACGACCAATCATGTATACTCCGCGATGCTTGAAGATCATACCCAATCACTACCGCATGATCGCCCATGGCCAGGGGAAACCTCAATAGTGTCAAAGCATGACAATCCACACCGTGATGCCATGAAGACTCGGGTCAAAAGGATAATTACACAACCGCCACATAGTGTGACACTTATCCGTGTAAGTGGGTCATCTAACGCACGCATTCTCTAATACACGCCCACGCGGTCCAAGTGTCTCTATACTTGATGAGCGAGATCTATCCCGCGCCTTAAAGACGAGAAGACATCTAATACGTGCTAGTCTGTTTATACTATCAATGCCCTGTTTAATAGTACATCGACTAGAGACATTTAAGTATCAAACTTATTAAAGTGATTAGAGATCTCATCAACCATAATCGCTATCATGGTTTCTCTATCACGCTTTAATACTAAGGGCGTTATCATATAACAATTCATAATTGGTTCTTGAAGAACATATATATGACAACATAAAAGCCATTTAACATATGTATAAACATAAAGAAATAGTAGAAATGATCCGACCCGGTCGGATCCGGTCCAACCCGATTGGGTTTAGGACACTATTCCAACAATCTCCCATTTGGCCTAAAACCAATCACTCGCACACACAAGACCAAGTTGATACACAAGAATCTAATGCAATACTCGCAACTTGACCACAGCCATAAACGGATCGCTATCCGTGGGGACTCAGACTATCTTCATATCACGTTCCATATGACCAAGTCAAAGGAACCGCCTCAACACACACACGAATCTCTGACGAGACCCTGGTCCTTGCTTCAAGCAATGAATCCACTTACTATATCAGCTATATAGAAAAGGTGGAAGAACCGTACAAGGTTCAGGAATGAACCTTCTAGATCCATGTACTGCTCCCGCTGCGCCTCTAAGGCACTACTGTGTTTCGGCCTAGTTGTAGAATTTACAGTGACCCATCGCTGAGAACATTTCCAGCTCACTGTATCACTTATTCAAAGTGACTGCAAACCCAGACTGTAGCTCCCACTCGCCTTCATAAGACTCAGGATATACGTCTGTATAACTATATTTATTCGCTTCCAAGCTTCAATAAACTAGGAAATCGTCCTTAACTTGTTTAAGGATATTCTCGACATTCACCAAATTTACTTTCATACTTGCTCATGACAGTTCATGAACTATGAACATCCGGCATTTCCTTTATCATGGTTCCTATCGCAGTAGCGAAGGAAACCTTCCATAAGCATCATCATCTTTCACCTCATCTTTAGGACCAACGTCCTAACACAGATGGATCTTGCGATCTATGCTAAACTTCTTTTAGCATCACATCTATATAGGTAAACTATAATCTAACAGCAGTTAAATCTATCGCTATAGATTCTTATTTCTAAAATAAGAACTGCTAATCCAAGTGCTTTCGTAAAGACCTTGAACTACCAAACATTAATTGACTGTGACATGGGGTGATGATTCCTGTGAGAGATATCTAATACCTTATTCAAAAATCGTAACACACTCCCACTATCCATCTTGCACATTGGCATATCCTTCTTTTGACTAAATCAAACTCCTTTGATTATCAAACAAAGAAATCGTCTAGAGAAACTTGTTTGAGTCCATAAATGGATCTCGTGGGCTTACGTGTCATGTTATTGTCTATGAACATCGAGCTTTCTGCCCAATGTCTTCAACACTATCATATAGTCATGATACGAAGTTACAACAAGCATAGTCTGAATAGAACTGGGCACAGCCGGCAGCATAAAGACAATTACAAGGTTTACACCTCATACCCTTCAGCCGTCACTATAGCCTTATGGTAATCATATTACTATCCATGTCAGCCTTTCAGGGACACTCCCCTTAGGTAAGATAGACTAGGTTCGCAACCTGGTTGTCACTGATGGAATCTAATTCAGATTTTATGGATCCTGGACATATCTCTCAAATGCCTTTCAAACATTCTTTCACAAGTCGTGAGATATTCATTCTTCAAGATGAACATACCGATAGCCTTTTCAGGCTTGAGCTTATCCACAGACTTATAGAACTTTTGTGTGCACTGAGCAGTGTTGTACACCTCATCGATATGCGGCGTCTGCTCACGTTCCTATGGTTGAATATTTCATTGTGGTTCTCAAACTACCTTTGAGATTTAAATCTACTCCCACTGTTTCTTTCGGAAGAAACACTTCCTCTAGAAGACAGCATGTTTGGAGACAAACATTTTTGCTCCGCGGACAAGTAAATAATATCTAGCATGCTAGCTAAGACATTCCACAAAGTTGCATAAGTCGTACTAGGCTCCAAGCCTTTCTGACTTTGCCTATGACAACTTCAAATCATCGGTTAAGATAGATTCGACATTATCCTCTTCCATATCTAATATGGAATTTATTCAACCTTTATTCTTTGGAACTCGGTTAAGTATAAGGGCACTATCCCGAAACGGGTAAGGGATACATCGCATGGCTTGCGTCACACCTTTATCATATAAAGTGTTGTTTCTATTTTGGGAACACAATCCAATTGCGTATCTCAAATATGGTATCCTTGAAGGGAGAATCTTATTCCTTTTCAGACGACTTCTGAAACACCCTTCAGGTATTAATTACTTCAATCCGATTGAATATTAATTCCTAAGTAGCTCGTCAATCTCATATTCGCATTACTAGCTCAAACTTTTCGGGCTTTCGAATTATGCACTTCATCGAGAGTACACTTGACTATTTCTAAAAATAGTCGTAGAGATTAACAAACAATTATTTGTGGCATTAATTGTCATAAGCCAACAAACATCGGTATGTTTAGGCTTTGGACAACTTTCTAGATTTTATAACCTTTTCATAAAAGGGTATTTTAGTCCTCTTTGGATAAGATGCGTTTAACCCACATGATTCATAATCATATGGTTCAACACCATCAGAATGGCGTTTAATTACACGCTTCTCTTCCAGAGAGACTATGTCTAGAACAATCACAAATATTAAGGACAACAACCATACAAATATTTAGTTGAGATCTCATCACATATATCAACTATAAAGTGACTTCAATCTAGTATGTTAGATTCAGCGACCATCCAACTTTATCGGAATAACATTTATTCTTTACAATTGAATATGACTACTAAATCCTAACAAATAACTGAAAGCATGTTCTTCATAAGAACCGGAACATTATAACATTTATTTAGTTCCCTTATCAGTTAACTAGATCCAGAATATGGTAAGTGTTACAACGTTTGATTCACCTTCCATATCTGTATTTAATCTTTCTAATTTAATCACACTCGTAAGATATCATATATCTAAGAGTTGACTTGAACTTAGATAGATTTATCTCAACTCACTTGCCTAGAATAGAAACTTCAATAAGTTCTCTATTTAAGCACATGCCCTAACTTTCCTTTCAATCCTTTAAGCACTTGTAAATATTTCTTAGTGTAGTCTTCATAAGACTTAAGAAGGATCACAAGAGCTATGTCTTTAATTTCCTTTCATAAAGAAAATCTAAAGTTTATTAAATAGTTTATTTAACCTTTTAAATCGTATTTAAAACATTGACTATTTAATTAACCTTTAAGCAATGATAGAGTTAAGTTGATACTTAAATCTTACAATTTGAAAACAACCTTTTCAAAATTCGATGTGGTCATTATTATTCAACGTTTGAATTAATTGTCATCGTATGACTGAATGATCATCTTGGATCGTATCCAATATATGATTAATTCATTGAAACTTATTTCAAATGATTCAATCATATCATGAGCTTCCGCTTTCATTAAAGTCTTGGAGTATTCCATCAAATATGTAGTCTCCTTGTCTCTAACTACTATAACGGGATTGCTCATGTCATTGCTTATTTTAAAAGGATTAAAATTACTTAACCATATTTGAGAACGTTTCTCAACAGGTAACAGTCATAATTTGGTTTTACTAATCGAGAATTAAACATAAATATAAAGTTTGCTAAAACTACAACATAAAAATGAAAATAAATGAGTGTTGTTGTTTATACACGCAAAATCAAAAATGGTCTTTTGGTTTATGATTTTGCTCCCACTAGTCAACTACTTCCAATTGACTTTCAAGAATTATTAATTTCTTTAGTGGACAAGATCCCACTAAACTACCCCGACCCCGCTTTGGTGGTGGGCGAAAATAGCATAATAGGTAGACAACTCTTTGTCAATCGTATCTTATACGACTCTTTTTGTTTGACTAGTCAACTCTTTGACAATGTTCATCTTATGAAGTAGTCAAACCCTTGCCTCTAAAATCCAAACGACCCCGCTTTGGCTGGTGGCCGAGAGAATTCTTAGTCAAGTCATAACCCCAATATTCGTGAGATCTCATACGATCATATCTCGATAATGACGATATACCCGAGGTAGGTCAACCCCCTGCTTTGGCTGATGAGTTGGATCCGAACAAGGGCTCTTCACCGTCATTATAATATGGGGAGGCAATTTCAACTTGATTCTTTTGAGGTGGAAGTATTTATGTAAATTAATTCACTTAATTAATTTTTAATTATGGTCTCATCATAAATATGTCTATCTCTATAAACATACATCCTACACATTTATCTAGATCGTGCCTAGTCATGCATCTATCGTATCATATAAAATAAATACAAGCACAAAATAAATAAATGCGTAAAGTAACCGGTATGATCATGGACTTTTCCTTGGTGCGGTTTCGAATACAAACTGACGAAATCGCGGGTCACAATCTAAAGGTAGCTGCAACCGCCAATAGGATCTTTAATGCTCCATTCTCCAATAGGATCTTTATTTTCGTCATTCTTTGGTCTCCATCTTCTGCTCCATTCTTGTTACATTTAATTCTATCTAATAAAATAAATACACCCGTCACAAACAGGGGGGAGCTAACGGGAATGGGATAAATGCAGAAAATAAACTAGGTCACGTTCTTCATAACGGCCTAGGACAATTTTTAAACCAACAAAAATTAAATCATTCACATCTATCCTATCGGTCGAGTCCATGATCAATCGGGGTCCATATAATCATATTATATCTACTATATCTAATCCATACAATAATATCTTATGAAAAAGATAAAATTAAATTTAACTACTTGCGTCTAATTAATCAATTAACATTTAATCCATTAAATAATTTTATCTAATCAATTAACTAATTAACATTTAATTAATTAAATGATTTTAATCGAAATAAAATTAACGATTAATTTTAATCGAGACATCCATGCACAATAAATATCACAAAACGAAAAAGTCGATCTCCCCCATTGGAAGAGGACAACCGACGGACGGAAGCCCTAAGGCCACCGCCGCCGTCGCCGCCGCCGCTGGGGAGGAGGCCGCCGCCAGTCGGCCGAGCCCCCAATTAATTATCGAAGAGTGGGTTCACCGAGAATCCATCACTCAACCTCGACTTAACGTCTCGTGATTTAAATCTTGCATCTATCGAGTGGGATTCACCGAGAATCCATCACCCAATCACAACTATGAACTATATTGAAACATAAAATACACAAAACAAAATTTTTTTTTCTTTTCGTGTATCGTTTTACGAATCAAAAATCTTTCAACTAATAATTACGTGATTTAAACGATAAAATTAACTACGCAAATAAACATGCTTATTGCTTAAGCTCGAAGCTCTCTCTGATACCACTGTTAGGAAATCTACGCGGGAACGCAGCGGAATTTAAAATTTATTTCCTTTTAACCAGGATCGACTTCGTTTAAGCAATAAACAAACGAGTAGTAGACGGTGGTTACCTTGGTTGATCTAAAAGATCGACGCTTTGACCGTCTAAGGAGAGTAGTTCTGCATAGAGCCGCCCAAGTGTTCGGCCTCTACCGCTAGTCCACACGAACACCCCACCGGAATCCCATCATGGATTGCTATTGGAAAACTCCGGTTGCTAGACCGGCCTTTTTCCCCTCTCTCCAACTCTCTATAGGATGCTCTCTATTTTACACAAGAACTATTAGCTTTTGGAATTATGATGTGCAAAAGAGCTTGACACCCACACTATATTTATAGTGTAATGTGGCGCCTCAATGAAGAATAGAGGAGAAGAAAACCTTTTCCCAATAAAATAAGGAAAATATAATTGATTGATTTATCTCATTTATTATAATATCTCATATTAAATAAATCTAGGATATTGTCAATATCTTATATTGAATATTTCCAAGATATTGTCAATATCTAATATTGACTATCTTTATTTTATTACCATAAATCAATTTACACATGTGTATATATCACATATATATAACACATATAAATCTATTAATATATATACCAAATATAATGCAAATCCAATTTGCATTCATTGTACACACACGCATGCATTCAATATATATATATATATATTATTTTATTTATTAATATCTAATATTAATAATAGGTAATACCATTAATTAAATTGCACAATCCAAGTGTATCACTTATACACATATGTGGCGCCACTTATCAATATAAGTGTATTTAATTAATCAACTTAATTAATATCTTGTATTTAATTTATTCATAATAAATAAATACCACCATATTAATTTACCACTATAACCTTTATAGTTCGAGATAAACTTTCCTTATTTGGTTATCATCTATAACCACATTTTAATCCGGCTAGATGTTCTTATGTGTGTGACCCGATAGGCTTCCGAATATGTTGGCCGTAGACACAAAGTGCAAATTACGAAAATGCCCTTCATGCCTAACGATCACGGGATAGCGTCTAGCAACACACCGTGACCCCCAATCATCGGAAGAGTCAAATGCAATGACTACTACCTTTCATGTGAAACAGTTACCGTGTAACTTACAATCCTATCGCTGTAATAATATCCATACGGTCGTTAGTCGAGTGTCAAACATTAACGACCGTATCTTATAATCTGGATATCATGCTCTCTCGAAGTAACTCGTTTACTCCCACTTTGCAAAGATTCACGAGAGTAAGACATTCCTTATAAGAAGGCCATTTCGGATATTCGATCCCAATCATAGGATACGCGATTCCCGGACGACCAATCATGTATACTCCGCGATGCTTGAAGATCATACCCAATCACTACCGCATGATCGCCCCATGGCTGGGAAACCTCAATAGTGTCAAAGCATGACAATCCACACTTTGTGATGCCATGAAGACTCGGTCAAAGGATAATTACACAACCGCCACATAGTGTGACACTTATCCGTGTAAGTGGGTCGATCTAACGTCACGCATTCTCTAATACACGTCCACGCATACGGTCCAAGTGTCTCTATACTTGATAGACGAGATCTATCCACGCCTTAAAGCGAAGACATCTAATACGTGCTAGTACATTTATACTATCAATGCCCCTGTTTAATAGTACATCGCCTAGAGACATTTAAGTATCAAACTTATTAAAGTGATTAGAGATCTCATCAACCATAATCGCCTATCATGGTTTCTCTATCACGATTTAATACTAAGGGCGTTATCATATAACAATTCATAATTGGTTCTTGTAAGAACATATATATGACAACATAAAAGCCATTTAACATATGTATAAACATAAAGAAATAGTAGAAATGATCCGACCGGTCGGATCCGGTCCAACCCGATTGGGTTTAGGACACTATTCCAACACAACCCCAACAAGCGTCAACGTTTTCGGAGAAATCACATACGGTCCCGGGATGCACTCCTGCGGTTATCAATAATGAGGTTGGTAATTGGCGTTGTGGTCAACCAACACCTAGTAAGGCGGATCTGTATGGACACTGGAGTGTCGTAAGCATACTCTATTACCCACCCTTCCAATTAATAAAGTTGAAGGAGTCCGAGTTGGCACCTGTGTCAACCCCGTTGTTTGGCTTCGCCGGACCACCAATCCATCCAGCAGGAACGATCAAGCTCGTTACCACATTTGGAAAAGAACCAAGGAGCAGGACCCTAATGGTGAGTTACGTTGTAATCAAAGCTCCTTCAGCTTATAACATTATTATTAGCAGGCCTGCATTAATTGATCTCAGAGCGATAATCTAACCTGCCCATGATAGCCTCAAATTTCCCACAACATAAGGCACAGTAGAGATTAGAAGAGATGTCGAAGTGGCCAGAAGATACTATACGGCCACCCTAAATGGGAAAGAGAAGGCACACCAAGTGCCCATGGAGGAGTTACTCCCAGAAGATGAAGAAACGTGGTCCTCTTAAGACCAAGTCGAGGAAGTTAATCTTTGGGATAATAAAGAAGGCTTAAAGTAAAAATTGGAGTGTGGATTCCAGGTCAATACAAAATAGGGCTTATAAAATTACTCAAAGAATTTAGGGACGTGTTTGCATGGAAAACTGAAGACATGTCAGGTCTGCCTCCAAAATTGCCCCTGCACCGACTAAACGTGGACCCAAACAGAAAACCTGTCCGACAAAAGAAGAGGCACATCACTCAAGAGCAAATATCAACTATTGAGAAGAAGGTAGAAAAGTTGCTCCAGGCAAGAATAATTAAGGAGGTAACGTACCTTGAATGGTTGGCGAACCCAGTTTTGGTCAAGAAACCGGACGGAAGTTGGCGGATGTGAGTAGATTTCACGACCTCAACAAAGCCTGTCTTAAGGATTTCTATGCCTTGCCAAAAATTGACAGGCTTGTAGACTCTATGGTAGATTTCTAGGTGTTCGCGTTTCTAGATGCTTATAAGGGCTACCATCAAATCGCTATGGACCTTGAGAATGTAGAGAAAAAGGCGTTTACCACGGAGGAGGCTTGAATCTGAGCAGCATGATCAGACTTTAGAGTCTTCATTTGCTTTTTAAGGTCTTTGACCTCCTTTTCCTTAGTTTTCAGATTTTTTTCCCCAGTCAGAAGCCTTCTTCTCCAGCTCAGAGATCTTTGCCTTCAGCTGGGCCATAGTGGAGTCAGAAGTAGACAGACGATTAAAGAGCTCCTGACCAACCCGAGCTCCCTACCCACGGAAAATGATCAGAACAAGAACAAGGGGTCACAAGCGCAGTAACAAGAAGTAAAACTTATTTATTTCATGGCCATGAGGCCAGCAGCAGCCAGCTCCTGCTAAAAAATCTCATGAAGAGCCATCTGCTCGGTGGCGGCATCCTCACTCTCCCGAACTTGAATGGCAAAGTCTATAGGAGGGGAAAGAGACGCGTTGGATCAGCCTCTCTTGCTAGGCCGCACTTCAAAAGTGACCTCAGTCTATTTGGCCTTGCATGTCCTTAAGACAAATGCCCCATCATCAGTAGGTTGAAGGACCGAACCTCCTCCAGGAATCAGGTCATGCAAAAAATGCTTCGTCCTCGTGCTCAGAGAGTACCCGAACCGAAGCAGAACTTAGAGGAGAACCCACGGCTAGGGTCTTTGAAACTCTGGCAGGTTCCAGAGGTCGGGACGAAGCACCCTAGTCAGTAGACTGAACGGTTCCCTTCTCGCCTGTAGCGTTCAGAAGGTCAGCAAAGGCATTTACTGCAAAAACGCAAAAGGAAACAAGTGTTATGTGTGAAGCTAGAAAATTGCAAGAAAGTACAAGACAAGAAACTTACAGGAAAAAAGAGTAAAAGTCCTACAAGATCTCTGAGATAGAGGGTCAAGAGCAATATATGGCTCAGGTCCGGTATTACCTACCAAAGCAGCCTCAATAAACTGTGAAGGGAGATGGGTGTAGTTCAAGAAAAACCTGGAGTTCCGGACTATTTGCAATGCCTCAAAGATTAGTATTAACAGGAAGGACATCCTTAGGTCTGCTCCCTCATATTCCACCAACCCATCTTAGTGGCCTCCCGTGCCGAATAAAGAAGAATCGGGCTTTCCATCCTTTTAATGCGATGTTGGTCCATCTGTCAAAAACTCGAATCTCCTTCCCCGATCGGCGAGGAAATAGTGAAACCCACGGTTGTCTACCACCGTTTTATCTAATAAAAGACCTAAACAGTTCACGGTAAACTTTACCTGGCCATTCGGCGATTATGGTAAACCCAATTATGCTCCTCACCCCATTAGGAGCCACACGCGCAGCATGACCAAGACCATAATGCTCAAGGGCGACTAGCGGGCCGGGCAAAAGGAAGCCGGAGACACCCATCAAATTGATCTTCAATAACATCTCAATACCCCTCTGGTGGCTCAGAAGAGTAAGGGTTGGCATTCGTAAGAACCTGGGGGCTATAAGCATCTGAATCAACCTTGTACGTGTTGCAGATTTCGACTACTTTCTCCTACTTCAAAATGGATTTGATTCTGGGGGCAGCCATCAGATCGTCGGTGGTTCTAAGGGTTTTTGGAAGATCGAACCCCGGATGTGTAGAAGTGAACAACTATTTAATTAGGTGTTGAACAATAAATGCAAGAACAGAAAGAAGAACAAGAGAACTTACTTGCGATAAGTCAGGATTTTGAGAAGAAAACGTAGAAGAGTCAGAACCGTAGCACCGAGATCTTGGTTTAAAGACAATAATATTGTGGACGGTTGATATGATAGGGGTTATAAACCCCAAGTAGTGCTTGAGATACCGTCCCACATAAGACATGGGTATAAATGCCTCGAGTTCCGGGACAACCCTAACATAGTTATGACGTTAACTCTGTCATGTGGCAGAGCTGGAACTTTTAAGGGCTTCAGTCTTTTGTTAGAGGCCGAGCTCCACCAAATAACTAGCTCGAGAAGCATAAGTTAGCTTTAGGGGGCTTATGACGGAGGTCAGTTTATCCCCAACCACATGTCACCCTGTAAGTGATTAAGTGATAAATAAGAAAAGAGAAACTGAATGATTAAGGACCCGGAGTCCTAGTCAAACTCAGTGATAAAGGCCTTTACCCTCAAAAGGGTGGCTTATTTAGTCTGTCGAGCAAATCTTATAGCCCAGCGCAGGTCGGTCAAAACAACCTAAGGTCGGAGCAACAGAGCTCGGACTACGGCGTCACTTGAAGCTCAGCACGGGTTAGATAGAGCTGGTTATGACCTTATCCCCACGTGGGGAATATATATGATAAAATATGGAAAGAATCCTCAGCGGTTACGACTCTAAGTCTGGCATTTAAAATAGCGGATTATCTCCTTGATTGGTGGAGGAGTAACGTAATCGGTTAACACAAGAGTCCTAAAAGGACCCGGCACAATTACACATTAGGGCAAAAATGCTCCCTATTTAAGCAAACCTTAAAACTACGGCAGACTTGATTCCTGAATAATCCCAGGAAACGTAGGCAACTTGAGAATACGTTCTCAGGCTCATTCTAATAAAAAATACAAACATCCCCCATTTCTTATTCTTTGGATCTTGATTCGTTAGAGTAATTTGGCCCGGATTATACATTGACGGCATCCAATATCGTCAATTATGATTGATTTTATGTAATATTACGATTCTAATCACTTATATTATTCACACCCCAGACTATACTATAAATACCCTTATACATTTGAATAAGACACAAGCAATTTTTTTCTTCTTTTCTACACTTTGTATTTCCTATATTATTTTCTTAGTTTTACTACACGTAATTAGCACGAGTCCTTAACCACGAGTCTCACATCATCAAAATTGTTTTGATGAGTTTGGCAACCTTCAAAAGAAAAAAACCCCACAAGAATCACCATTCATAGATTGCCATAAGGACTCGAGCCGATCATTTGGTGCAATTTATATCTCCACATCTCGATGCTTGAGCAAACATTAAGGTAAAACTTTAATTATTTTAATTTTTGTATCATGGTCAATTATGTTGTTCTATATTATTTCTATATGTGTATAAAATAGTTGATAGTGGTATTGACAACATCAAAATCATGATGGATCAAGTCAGTACCACGTAAGAAAAATATACGAGTAATAGTCATCAATAATATGGAGCCTTGATAATTGAGTATTTCAGACAAACGTGTTTTGTCATTAAAAATAAATATGATCATGTGAAGATGATCAATATATTCAACGAGCATACATTGACATTTTGTCCATTTGAATATGTCAAAAACTCATAAAAGTGATTATAAAATTCAAAAAAAATGAATTTGTCGATTGTTGATAAAAGTGAATACTTAAATTCATATAAATGTAAGACATGTCAATTAATACTAATGAAAGTAAATATGAAGAAGAAGAAAAAAGACATGTCACTTGCGAAATGAATGAGGACATGAAGTCCATTGAAAAAGACATGTCCATAAGAGTGATCTAATATTCACACATGACAAATTACAGAATATATAATGAGAATTTCATGATCATCGTTTGAGAAAACTATATCACTTTTATCGTAATGATATCCTCCTTAAGTAGCGAAAGTGATTTATTATGATATTTATATCATAAATAAAAATAAAAAATAACACACCAAATGTGGAATAATGAAATTTACATAATGAATTATTATTGATATAACTCATTAGTGACTAATTGATAATAGTCCGTTCCCCTCAGTGAATGTGACTCGATTTTTAATATTATATTATGGCCATGGACATGGTTGATACAGTTCTAACAAAATTATTTTATATGATTAAGAAAATAATCTCGACATGAACAAAGTGATATTTTAGAAGATCATGCCACATGTCAGAGTTAGTAGCGATTTATTGTTTATACGATTCTTTTAAAATTTAAGCATCGTTTATTAATAAATAAATTGTTTCTTGTCTTGGCTTATTTTGATACGGCTAAAGTATTTTACGACATATAAATGGTAGCTGTGAAATTTTATTTTATCGATTGTGTATAATGGATACGTGTTGCTAGTTTTCTTCTAAAAAGAATGAAAAAATAGGAAAATAATTGTATTGTCATGTATTTTTGGTAAGTAGATTTTGATAATGGTCACAATAATAGTATATAATTCTCAATAGGTGGATTAATCAATGTATATATTAATCTTGGCAATCATATTCGTATTAATGAATGTATATAAAATCATTTTAAATTGTTAAAATTAAATAAAAAATATTTTACATGATTGTGTAGTTGTGTTAATAACTTATGTGGTACGCATATATGATCTTTTTTTGATACGGCGTGAGAATTTTTTATACGTTGCTTTATAATTAAGCAATACTATAAAGTTGATATGGAATGAAAAATAAGAACATGATATTTGATATGCCAAACCCGCAAAGCGGTCTTACGGACTCTCAAACTGACCCGAGTAGGGATCCCACATCGACAATCGAGAGAAAATATACATTCAGGTCACTGTAGACACCCATAATTCAAGTCAGGTCTGTTCAGACCTGACATTTTTTTTTAAGTTGCCCGT
Source organism: Gentiana macrophylla (assembly GCA_026214975.1). NCBI lineage: Eukaryota > Viridiplantae > Streptophyta > Magnoliopsida > Gentianales > Gentianaceae > Gentiana > Gentiana macrophylla. Next base: position 42,970,843 of record CM047816.1, on the reverse strand, counting down.
GCTTGTTTCCACGGGATCGTGTAAAATTCCACCAAATGGCGTGGAATTTTATAAAGGCCACGTGGAAGTTCAAGTGATGGCAAAAGTTTCAATTCCACGTGACCTGGGGGAAAAGCAACCTACGGCACGTGGAAATTTAAGTGCGCGGCGTGGAAAAATAACACGAACCCGTGGAATAAGGAAATTGAATGAATAAATGCCCCAATTATCGTTTTTTCCTACATTTTAGTCAATACCATCATCTTCTTCACCCAAAATCATCAATCTTTTTCACTCGAATTTTTCTTCATAAAACTTTCAGACAAAAATTATCAATCTACGGGATATCAATCTACACCGGTCTTACTCCTTTAAACAAATGGGTAAGCATTTCGTATAGCACTTTTGTTTGAATTATTTTAAATATCGTATTTGTTTTAATTTGATGAAATGTTTGAGGTAATTAACCTTAAAAAGAAATAAATTTTCGATTTTTCGTATGGTGAAAAGGTAAAAGCTTATAGTTTTAGGGTAGTGAAAGGATAAAATTTTGATTATTAAGCTATTGAAATGATTAATTATAATGAGATCGTTCGATAATAAAATTGTCATTCGTTGGAGGAAAATGTAGTTCATATATTTGTAGAAATCTTGACGTTGTAGAAATTTTGATATTGTAATTATTTTGATTATTTGATAGTTTAGAAATTTTTTAGAATGAAATGCATTAATGATATTATAATGGCAATGTTAATATTAGAAATGATAATGTAGAAGTTTTTATATTGTACATATTTCGATTATATGATATTGTGTGTATGTTATAAGTTGTTTCAAAATTTAGTAGTATAAATTCCTTTCATGTTCCATGCCTTACTTAATTTTGAAATATGTAGTTTGATACAACTTTAGTTTTCAAATAACACTCGAATAATTTAATTGTTACGGGCAATCACAATGAAAATGCCCTAATTGAATAAAAAAAATTGAATTTATAAACGAGAAACAAACGACAAATAAATGTTGTTTGAAAAATTTCCAAAACAACAAAATGTTGACATATTCTATGGTACGCCTCGACCTGATGAGGTTCTTAGAAATGCATGCATCCCTAGGGTGTTTTCGAATCCTTCTGATCCGCTGTGTCATGCCTAATCTCCAGGCTTTGTATTGGGGCTCCTGGTAGGTAGCTCGTAGAATATTTCATTAGGTCTGCTCAATAGAGCATCTTTTCCGTTCTCAGCAGCTTGGTAAAGCCTCCGCCGGAAGTGAGGCATCCGTTAGATCGAAAGTATACGATTGCTCTCGTTGGCTCATCCCAAAGATCGATCTCCTCGTCATCATCAAATATTCCATGACGCTGGTGAAAACAATCTTCTCTTCTATTACCCCCGTCTACTGTTACAACACAACATAACACAACACAACACAACACAACGAAAATTGAATTTTTTTGACCGGGTCCTAACCTAACTGTGTGTGCGTGTGTGTGTATGTATATATGCTAAAGAATATTTATTTATTTTAATGATTATTGATGTGTTTTTTGATGTATGGCTATATGCACTTATATTCAAGTAAATGTATGTGTATATAAACGAGAAACAAATATTCACACACATATATACTACTAGCATATATAAGTGTATATATATATATATTGTTTTCTCATTTATATACACATATATTTATATATAAACTCACACAGAGACAATATACACACACACACACACACACACACACACACATATATATATATATATATATATATATATATATGTGTGTGTGTGTGTGTGTGTGTGTGTGTGTGTGTGTGTGTGTGTGTGTGTATTTCAATCCAGAATAATTTTACAATAATATTTAGTCAATCCAACAATATTTGGAAAAAAAAACCTAACCGTGTGGATAAATGATTGTTTTTTTGCAGATAACAACACGGTGTCCGTTAAGTTTTTATTTGGCGGAGAGTGGAAATACCATGAAGATAGCGACAAATGGTCTTATAAGAAAGGAAAATTGTATTTGGTTCGTGTGAAAACCGATACGACATTGGATGAAGTGAAGGTCAAAGTGTGTAAGAAAGTAGGAATTGTTGTCTCAAACAACACATTGATCATGAAACTAATGTACGTAGATTATGACCAACCGATTGATGTTTTGGACGATGATACATGGTTAGGCTACATTGATGATATTTTGAGGAAAGAAGCTGTGAAACTATGCGTTAACGCTGAACCGGTTATGCACGATGACGATATGGAAGATGAGAACGACTATGACTTAAATGAGCAACTACATGAAGAAAATGATAGAGGCATTGAGGATTTTACATCCGAGTTGGACTGTAATCGAAATTCCCGAAAGCATGTTGTACCTACCACATCAGCCTTATCCCCTCATGAAACTGCCATCCGACCGAATATATCTTCAGCTGAACAAGTCATTGACATCACAAGTGAACCTGGCTACGATTGGGGAATAATTGCGAATATGATTCGTCAGCCAATTCACACACCTCTGCCTAATTTTACTCAGACAACGCACACACCGTACATCCAACAATAGTCTGACGGGACAAGTCATAATGTCAACATAAATGGAACAAGCCAGCAGTTTGACCGTCCGCCTCTTATTATGCCAACACCGATGCAAGCGGGTTCCAATATCGGTGGATCGTTTATGAGTTTTCTTAGAGCGCCTTTCGATCAGAACATTCATATGCCAACACAGATGCAAGCGGGTCCCAATATCGGTGGATCGTTTACGAGTTTTCTTATAGCGCCTTCCGAGCAGAACCTTGGTATGCCAACAAGGATGCAACCGGGTCCCAATATTGATGGATCCTTTACGAGTTTTATGAGAGCACCATTAGAACAGAACCCTGATATTGGTCCTAGATTTAGTATGGCAAGTATTAATCGCAATAGAGGTGTTCATTTACGTCAGACATTCCGATTCGAAATTCCTCCATGTCCACGGGTTTGGGGCGTTTGATCAAGATTTCGGATTATTGTATATTGGTAAAAAGTTCAGGGACAAGGATGATATGCAGATGAAAATGAGTTACCATGCATTGAAAAATAATTACATGTGGAAACCTATCCGGTCCGACAAGGGGAAGTTAAAACTACGATGCTTTACTTCGGAGAGATGCGAATGGCAAGTTGTGGGTAGAAAGGTGTTTGATTGCAATAACTTTGAGATAACCGAGTACACTGAAGCTCACACTTATGGGTTGGAGTGATTAAGCAGCGATCATAGGCAAGCCAGACCCGGAACTATAGGTCATCTCGTTAGAGAGAACCTCATAAAACTCGGCAGTCATTTCACGACAAAACATTTAATAGTGGAGGTCAAAAGAGTATTCAACATAGACCTTGATTATCAGCGTGCATATCATTGTAGACAGAAAGCGTTGGAATTAATCGGAGGAAGCGTAATACTATCGTATTCTAAATTACCCGCCTACTTTTACATGTTGAAGAGTGAAAATCCTGAAACTATCACAGACATAGAGACTGACCATGTTACTGGCAGGTTCAAGTATTGTTTCATGGCTTTGAAAGCTAGTATTGACGGGTTTAAGTACTGTCGACATGTCTTAGTCGTGGACGGTACTCATCTGAAAACAAAATGCGAGGGGACATTGTTAGTAGCTATCGGTGTAGACGCAGGTGATAAACTCTTTCCGGTAGCGTTTGCCGTGACCGACGGAGAGAGCAGGGATGCGTGGATGTATTTCATGCTTCAAGTGAAGGGGGTAATCGGGGAACGTGAAGACATGGTGTTCATATCAGACAGAGGGGCTAGCATCATTGGTGCTGTTAGAGATGTTTTTCCAAACGCTCACCATGGTTTTTGCTACCACCACCTTGTCATGAACCTCAATAAAAAATTCGGAAGCACAGGATATTGTCCATACACTTTTTGGGAAGCCGCGTATACTTTTTCAAAAACGCGATTCGCAATAATGTTTCAGCAGTTAAAAGAGCAGGATAAAGATCCAAACAATAGAGTGTCTAGTTATTTGGAGGCTATTGGATTTCATTACTGGGCACGATCGCATTTTCCAGGGACACGTTATGCAATAATGACAAGCAACTATGCTGAAAGTTTTAACAACGTGATCAGGGATGCGCGTAAGTTGAGTATCGTGAATTTGTTAGACTACATAAGGGAAAGCGTTGCGAGAAATGGCATTTGAGAGAAGAGAACTTGCATTGGCATGTCGCCTCGTGTTAGCCCCTAAAGCCGAAAATTCTTGAGTGAAGTCTCGCATGCCCGAAGAACCTTCACACTAAAGGCGATCGACCGGGACCAGTTCCAAGTTGGGGACGCTGATACTAGCACAAAGGTAAATATGGCTGAATGGAAGTGTTCTTGTGGAGAGTTTCAGGGCTCAAGATTCCATGTGTACATGCTTGTCCGCTATAAGTGAGCGTTGTGAGAGTCCGTGACGATTATTGTTGTGTCTACTACAAAGCTCAATGTTTCCAGCAGTATTTATGAAGGGCGCGTATACCTGTTCAAATCGAGGATGATTGGATTGTTCCCACTTCAATTAGAAACCAGCGTATTCCGCCGCCGCCGAGCCTAGGCGGCGAAGGAGGGAAACACAAACAACGGTTGCGAGGCGGGCCGACCGGGATCCTCAGATTGCTTTCGAAGGTGAACCTCCGGCGGTAGGACGGCGGAGTTGCCCGATAAGAGGGCGAGTCTCGAGCTTTGGTAGCGTTGCTCGTTGTGTGGAAACACGGGACAAAAGGCCTAAATGTCCGTTTCATACAGTTGTTGTTCCTAATTGATACAGTCAATTTGTTTGTATTTTTTTCATGTTTTTTAGTATTATCTCAAGACGTGAAAGTTTTTATACATGTTTTGTATCTTTCTGGGGACATTGATACTAGCGCGATCGTGACTATCTTATATGTTTTGTATCTTTATATTATAATAGCAAATGGGTATTCTAGTTCATACGAGTGATAACAGGGCTTACAAACATAAAACAATAAGATGACGCATAAATAAACTAAGGGTGATCATGAAATACGATAGGATGACACCTAAATAAATGATCTTCAATATTTAGTAATCACCACATTAAACACGACGTGATTTTCTATAGGTTGATCAATGACTTCAAAGCTGCATTCATCTCCCGCATTTAGGTCATTGTCCGTAATGAAATCATTCAACCCGCTTAAACGAACTATTTGATTTACCATATAGACAATTCGAGCAGGCCATGATTCCCCTGTGGCAATTCGCAATTCCACGGTCTTGTTTCGCAACATGTTATTTGTTCTAGCAAATGCCTTTGGAATATTCTACAAATCAGAAACAAATTTAAATACTGTTTCAAAATGGGGAAAAAAATCAAACAAGAAAACAACTAAAAATATTTTAAATATCTCACCACATAATAACAACCATGTGAAAATACCCAGTTTCGCAGCGTCGTATGAAAATGGGGATTTTGGTTAACTGCACCTGCATCATCATCTGCATCATCTTCTTCACTCTCGGTCTCAGAAAAAGTCTTCTCACAATAAGTGTGATCCATCACAATAGTGTCGAAAGTGAAACCCCCCCTGTGTTCAAACACTATAAACTCCATCTCATTCAAGTAACGAGCCGCCACATACTCCTCCCAACCTTCCCCAAAGAAACGCGTCTTTTCACGTGGGTCATCAATGGTTAGTTCGTGCTAAATTAGCACGGCATCGTTGAAAATTCACACGGGATCATTGGAATTCACACGAGCCTTAATTCACACTTACCTTCTCAATCAATGATAGTTTTGACTAGTCATTGATGTCCTATCGATGTCGTACGTCGTAGGTGTCATTAGGGTGCAGAGGCAGTATTGTCATTGATACAGTGATGTGTCTTTTCACGTGGGTCATCAATGGTTAGTTCGTGCTAAATTAGCACGGCATCGTTGAAAATTCACACGGGGTCGTTGGAATTCACACGAGTCTTAATTCACACTTACCTTCTCAATCAATGCTAGTTTTGACTAGTCATTGATGTCATATTGATGTCTTACGTCGTAGGTGTCATTAGGGTGCAGAGGAAGTAATGTCGTTGGAATTCACATGACTTTTTGATTCACACCGACCCTCTCAATTAATGCTTGTTTTGACAAAAAAAAAATCTATATATTAACCAATCCTTTACCAAAGCATTCATCCCTCCGAATTGTTAACTCTCATTTCTCGTTTACTTTCGTTGGAATAATCTCTTTTTAGTGTACCGTTCAATGGCTAACCCCCATGCTCCTGTGTTAATTCTCAATGACGAAGTTGATTTGTTGTTGGACGAGCAGTCTCTCATAATCCGTTTCCGATCAGAAGAGGAGAGGCGTGAGTACGTGACTAACTGGATGGCAAGAGTTGTTGTTCCAGAGAGACAATTGAATATGGAAATCCTTTACCAAAGCATTCATCCCTCCGAATTGTTAACTCTCATTTCTCGTTTACTTTCGTTGGAATAATCTCTTATTAGTGTACCGTTCAATGGCTAACCCCCATGCTCCTATGTTAATTCCCAATGACGAAGTTGATTTGTTGTTGGACGAGCAGTCTCTCATAATCCGTTTTCGATCAGAAGAGGAGAGGCCTGAGTACGTGACTAACTGGATGGCAAGAGTTGTTGTTCCAGAGAGACAATTGAATATGGAAAGTCTACCTACTTTGATCAGAAACTTGTTCCGAGATAACGGGTGGCATGGTGTCCCTCAAAGCGCATTAAGCTTTCAGCACGTGAATCGGTCTATTGTGCGTGAATTTTACGCTTGTCTAGCAACGGCAGAGCTCAATTAAATGTGCGTACTAGTGCGAGGCGTTCCCGTCCGTTTGAATAATACATGGATCAACGATGAGTATGCCATTCGAGAGAATATCCTCGGGTTTGGATTTCTTTCTTTTCCGGATGTCCCGAACTACTATGGCGTGACATGGTCGTTTTATTTGGGAAGACGCATCTGTGCCCAGGAACGTGTGAGGCCTCGCCGCCTACCCGCCCCTTCACCACTGGTCCTGGTTCGGTCCATTCCTTCCTTTTCCTTATTATGTTTCTTGCCACTAATATGTATAGTACGGTGAATTACACCGCACCAAAGATTTTATTTTTGTACGCTTGCTTACGCATCTATTACTTCCTATTTTGGCGTTGGAGAGTCTATTCGACTAGGATTCGACGGATAGCAAAGGGCAATGCAGAGATGGATATATATTTTCCCTATCTCGATCACAGTCTATGCGCGTCAGTCCAGTCAGCCGGGTGCGGAATATGTTGAAGATGATGTGACATACGGTCATGATGACGTTATCACATACGAAACTTAAATATGATGAAAGTGTTCATCTTTTATTCATGTTATTTAAGTATTTATTTTTGTTATAGATCAACTTTCATTTCGGTTTATTTTTGTTTTGTTATTTTTATGTTAAATCTCACTATAGATGTTTTTTTATGTCCTCTCGACTATATAAGTTTTTTAGGTGTTATGTGTTCTTGTTGGTACCAAAAACCCGTGGACTCGCATTCAAATTTCTTATATAAATATTATAAATTTACAATAAAAAAAGAAAACAGAATTTAGAAGATAAATATTACAACGCCAAAAGTTGAGATAACACCAAAATAAATGTCAAATGTTGGACGTACATGACTCCCAAACAACAAATATAAAAATTACACCGCTATACGTTGACAAAATAAATCTACGGTCATTTTGATCCTGAGCCTGTGAAAAGTTGCATCACTCATCACAAATATGTGTGCGTCGGTGATGATTGAAAGCTCCATAATCTTCAGACTGAAAACCGGACATCGTTCCCTGCATATTAAAGCCATAAAATTAGAACTGAATGTTTGAAATTAAAAAATATGAATAAGGTTTGATACGTACCGGTACTCCGTTTGTGGACATCCAGTCTCGTCGTGCAGGATTGTATAGAATGGTGTTTGAGATGGATCGATCATCCATTGGATTGTCCTGCAATCTTGTGATGTCGATAACATTAACATCATGTATAGAGCCCATTTCCGTATGATCCGGTCAATGTGGGTCGAGTCACCGCTTGTGTATCGGCTGTCGTACACCGTTATGGTCCATTCACTGATTGACATGCGCACAACCACCCAATGCTCCGTGTTAATCATCCAGATAGCATAGACGATCGTTTTCTTGGTCCATTTAGAAGTTTCCAATGTCAAAACAGCCGGAACCACCGCATCCATGTCGCCCTCCCATTTCTCTAGTTCAGCCACAAGAGTACTTGCGAATGAGGCATAACACAAACTCCCATATTTTTCATACTGATCAGGGTAAGCTGCCATACGAGCAAACAACAGTCCCACATACGAGTCAATGTCTTTGCGCAAATGGGATATTTATTACTCGATCCACAATATTACGATAAAAAAGTAATACATGTTAAAAAAATTCGAATACAAGTTTAAATGACTTTACCTGCGCATTTATCTGATGACCTTGAAACAAAATAGCGCTGAAAAAATCTCGATCCGCAGGGTAAGGTAATATTTCCTCGTCGCTTTTCAGCCCCCCGACTAATAACTTGGTCGTATCACCTTGACTTGATCCGATCCATTTTTTCAGTTCGTTGTACTCCTGGTCGATAGTCCTCCGAGCAGGTGTGAGCCTATCGTCCTCAAAGCCGTTTTTTTAGGTGAATCCACTGGGTATTATCCTTCCTAAAGTACTCGATCGGCTTGTGGTCGATCGAAGGCCCATTTTTATTTGAAGTGCAGGCTCTTTGTAGCTCCCCTCCTCCCCCCCTCGTTGTATTCAAAACAGGATCGGCCGGGCCCTATAAGAGTGCCAGTGTCTGTCGAACTCATCTCCGCATGCACATCATCAATATCGAATTCTAGACCTAGACCAGCACACTCAAATGAAAAATCATTCAATGGGTCAAGATGGGTGCTTTGCTCTATCTCAGGGTGTTGACCCTGAACGGATGGTGTGCCTTGTGGACCTGAAGACGGCCCAGCTTGGGACCCTGATACCTAAAGCCCGGAAGGAGTAACTTGGGACGGTGACACCAGATGAACATTCCTAAGAGGTGTCTGCTCCGTGTTTGTATCAAAACCTTGGTGTGCTTTGGGTCATGTCGAGATGTGGAGGTGAGTCACCGTCCTGTGAGCCTTGTGATACAGATGTCCCACTTCGGGGCCTAAGTGTACCCTGTAGAATAAAGAAAATGGTGTGAATTTAAATTTGTGTTAACAAGATAAATGCAATTATATTTGTATTTAGGAGTTAATTCGAACCTGTTGCACCGCCGCCCTTTTTAACGACTCGAGGTAATGCGTATGTCGTTCTTCAACTACTCTGGTAGTTGTTTCCTGCGGCTCTCTCAGACGTGCCATTTCAGCCTGCATTTCGCTCAGCTTAGCAGTCGTTTCAGCATACTTAGCCTTCGTTTCAATCAACTCGGCCTTTGTTTCAATCAACTCAGTCCTGACTTCTCTTAACGCATTGTCAACTATACGCGTGATTTCAGGCACCAGTGATTCTAACGGCACAACGCCCCCCACAACAGGTATACTACCACCGCCTGTATCGAATTGTTGAGAAAACGATCTTGTACCCGGAGGGTTTGCGGATGTAGACGGGGCACTCGTCTATTCGTCATGACGGGCTTGCTGAGATGGTCGCTCGTCCTGAGCATCAACTCCTGGACGCTCACGGACTATGCCATCCAAATTGGACCTTGGGGGAACACGTCTTTGACCAGGAACAGGATCCGGGACAACCATGGGGGGAACAGGTAATTCTCGAGGTGGAGCTGTAACCTCCGCCTCCGGAAACCCCATACCAATTACGAATCGCCTATCTTCGGGCGGTTGTCAAAATATCGGCGACCATCTCAACTTGCAAAAGAAAGAAAAAAAAAGCCAACCGATTTTAAATACAATGTTTAAAAATATTGCTGACAATGTAGATTGATAACAATGATATTATAATACATACCCATGGAGTAACACCGGATGTAGGATTGACCAAGGATTTGTAATAGACCCCGCCGACAGTACATTTCCATCTCAATAAACTTGGACGAGCATTAGCTTGACCTTCTACCACTGTCGCAAATCCCCCGTACTGTATAAGTCTAGGCATTGCATGCAAACACCACAACTATAACGCGTATAAACAACCGGAGAACTGTGGCTTATACGCTTTCCCATTTCTTTTAGGTACACGATCCTTACACTCAAATACTATGTTACGCCAATTCAACATTAAATTGTTAAAAAAATACTGCCCTCATGGAAATGTCTCGACCAGTTGTAGGTTCTCGACAATATAAAAAATCTGGGACGGTATTACCACTCCAGGGTCGTTTCCGATTATTAACCCATAAATAACGTACACTAAAGCCATCCGGTATATAGTTTCAACGTCATTCGATGCTAGAATCGCTGATTCGATTTTTTGCAACGTCACATTATTGATGTACTTATGGAGAGTACAACTAACATCAAAACACCTTGACTGATCTGGCAATTCAACATCCAAATCTCCAAATCTGTACCCCATTATGAATGCAAACTCCCTTCTTCGAACTTCTCTCTATTATCGTCAATCTTAAAATGAAGCTCGTCGTCTCGGTCTGGATAAACCATATTGAAATACAGGTATGCTATTAGCCGCCCCTTGAATTCCCAATTGTTACTTATAAAACAAAGAAACGGACCAAATACTGATCCCTCCAATCTATTCCACAACGCTCTGTTTGGTGTAGCATTGTGCAATAACTCTTGTAGTCTTGTAAGAGTAGCACTTTCCGCATGGAACCGCAATTCGGCATTAAAAAAATTCAGCGGATGAATCAATGTTCCACGTGGTGTTGGATAACTAGTAAGTCATGAGTGATTAAAAATGTGTTAAGAAGACTATATATATATATATATATATGTGTGTGTGTGTGTGTGTGTGTGTGTGTGTGTGTGTGTGTGTGTATAAACTTAAGAAAATAAGTGTATATATATCTTTATATATAAATATACTGACTATATATATATATATACATTGTGAGAGACAAAATATATAATCATGTTATATATGTATGTGTGTGTGTGTGTGTGTGTATATAAACTTAAGAAAATAAGTGTATATATATCTTTATATATAAATATACTGACTATATATATATATACATTGTGAGAGACAAAATATATAATCATGTTATATATATATATATATATATATATATATATATATATATATATATATATATATATATATATATATATATATATATATATGTATATGTATATGTATATATATGTCTGTCTGTGGTGTGTGCTTAAACTGTATGTAAATATAAAATTATCTGTGTGTATAATTTCTTTCACTTGATAATAAATATATATGCGATGGCATGAATATGTGATAAAATAAGTGTATATATAACCTAAATGTACTGGAATATATACACACACACACACAAACAAGAAAAATTTACATTTAGGTCACTATAGTATATATATATATATATATATATATATATATATATGTATTAAGAGTATATATATTTTTCTAATGGGCACCCGTATTGTTATCATTAAACAATCATTTTTTTGGTGTGTTTATTTAGGCACTTATTAACGCAAAAAAATCAATATTCGACAAAAATACTAACCATTTGTCTCTTTATATATATATATATATATATATATATATATATATATATATATATATAAATGGTTAGATTTTTATGAATATTTTGTGATTTTTATATAAATGGTTAGATTTTTATGAATAATTCAAGTTTCTTTGTGTTGTGTTGTGTTGTAACAGTAGACGGGGGTAATAGAAGAGAAGATTGTTTTCACCAGCGTCATAGAATAATTTATGATGACGAGGGAGATCAGATGCTGGACAGAGTCAACAGAACAGATCTTATACTTTCGATCTAATGGATGCCTCACTTCCGGCGGAGGCTTTACCAAGCTGCTGAGAACGGAAAAGATGCTCTATTGAGCAGACCTAATGAAATATTCTACGAGCTACCTACCAGGAGCCCCAATACAAAGCCTAGAGATTAGGCATAACACAGCGGATCAGAAGGATTCGAAAACACCCTAGGAATGCATGTATTTCTAAGAACCTCATCAGGTCGAGGCATACCATAGAATATGTCAACATTTTGTTGTTTTGGAAATTTCAAACAACATATCTTTGTCGTTTGTTTCTCTTCTTTAAATTCAATTTTTTTATTATTAAATTAGGGCATTTTCATTGTGATTGCCCTTAACAATTAAATCATTTCAAAATGACTAAGGCATGGACCATGAAAGGAATTTATACTACTAAATTTCGAAACAACTTATAACATACATACAATATCATATAATCGAAATATGTACAATATCAAAACTTCTACATTATCATTTCTACATTATCGTTTCTAATAATAACATTGCCACAATAATTACATTAATGCATTTCATTCTAAATAATTTCTAAACTATCAAATAATCAAAATAAATACAATATCAAAATTTCTACAACATCAACATTTCTACAAATTTCCCAATATACATAAATCGAAATGTCCAATATCTTATAATCAAAATAAATACAATATCAAAATTTCTACAACATTAAGATTTCTACAAATTTTCCAATACAAATTTCACAATATACATAAATCGAAATGTCCAATATCTTATAATCATAATCTCTACAATTAATATCAAAAACTCTACAATATCATTACTACAATTACCATTATCTTATAATCATAATTTCTACAATATCAAATATTCTACAATATCAAAAAATTTACAATATCATTACTACAAAATTTGTAAAATTAAATCACAATTTCGAATTTTTTTGGGTCAATAAATAAACAAACTATATCACAATTTCAACACCAAAATTTCAATAACATTATTATATCACAATATCGATAACATTACTATATCACAATTTTTTCAAATAAAAAGTTGCAGTTCATGAAAAAGTGGGGGCAAATTCATCAAATTTAAACCTAATAAACTGTAAATAACTTACTAGAGGATATTCTTCTAAATTAATAACGGCCATTGTTGTATGACAATTGTTGTATGAAGCTTCAATCCACTCCCCGTTCCAATTCCACGCAATATAAAGAAGCCCGTGTCAAACACCTTCTTGCCCGTGGGATGTAAATCCTTCCACGTGAAATTAATCAACTGATGTGGGGATGGGGATGTGGTGTTTTTTTTTTTTCGTGTGTGGGGGCGATTACAATCAGATAAAAAATGAGGAAGTCAAAGTGAGGAAGAAGAAGAGAGACGCCTATGTTTTGTTTCTGGATTTCCACGGGCTCGTGACTATTTTCCACGTTGCGCTTCCTTTTCCACGTGGCTCTCATTTAAATTTCCCCCAGATCACGTGGAATTTCAATTTTTGGAACCAGTTGAATTTCCACGTGAACGATTCAAATTCCACGTCATCTGGTGGAAAATTTCCACGAACCCGTGGAACAGGCACGGGCTACTTAAAAAAAATGTCAGGCCTGCATTGACCTAACTTGAAATATGAGGCTCTACAGTGACCTGAATGTATATTTTCTCGACAATCGATCACCAACGTCACTATTCCGCTTACTTCTAGGCCGGATCAAGTCACTAGCCGTCTGGCCGGTCAACGCGCAGATGCATTATAGGCTGGGGGCCAATCCCGCTGCCCCTAAACTCGAAGTCCGCCAAGCCGGACTAAGCCTGCACCTCAAAGCAACCAGGACTCAATCATGAAAAAGGCAAGATAGGCCTGTTGAGCAACTAGCCCTGGACCCACTCCAAATGAAGTCGCTTGTGGAGCTGATCGGCGTAGTTAAGTCATAACCGCTGTTAATTACATATGATTGTACTTAATTATGTCTTGTTGTCATTACCTTAATCGTAATTATGTTAAGAACATTTTATAGTTTTGGTGATAGTCATACTAGCGGTTAAAACAATCCTGAAATAAGTTAGAATCAAATGTATAGGATTTACTTAGAAGTCTGATAGGTTGTATAAGTTCACCAAACAAGCATCAGATTAGACTAGGTGGTAGCCAACTCAAGAAAGATAGTTGACCAGCAGAGTGAAGACAGCTAAGGCACCAACACAGTAAAGTGAAGACTTATGTACCGACTTACAACCAAGAAAGTCTGTGACGACCTTGGGTAAGTCTAAGATATGTTACAAGTGATGAAACTCAATTCTTTATAATATGGTGTACACTGATCTCACACAAAACTAAGGATCGGTGAAGTAAATGATTATCGGCTGATAAACAACAACAGAGAAGCAACAACCAAGTAAAAGCAGCACTTGACTGGTGAAGTAAAGAAGAAGCAGTCAAGTGAAGTAATCACTTAGCCAGTGAAGTAAAGAAGAAGCAACTATGTGAAGTAAGCCACTGATACTTAATTAATCAAAATCGTGGAAATTATGGAAGATCAAACATTTAATACAGAATCAATCAAGGACGGATTTTAAGATGAACGTTTGATTAAAATCTAGATCAGTGATATTAAGGAGGATTAAATCAAGACAGAATCAAAGATTATTCTGAGCATTTAATAGCAACGGATGGTTGTAAATAAAAGGCATTGACAGAAAAGAGAGATATATAGAACAAGAGGAATATCTACGAAATTTACAAGTGCCAAAACTCTGTCAAATTCACAAGCCTTCTTTTAATCTTCAAAGTCATTGTTAGGATCTATGCGCAGTTCTGATCCAGAGGGGGGTGAATGGATCACGGTCACTTTTTCGACTTAATTCGTTTTATGCAAACTCGGAGTATGATACTACCAATTTTAGTCCTAATTAGCTAAGTCCCGGAAGCAAAGACTTAATTATTTATTAGACTAAGTTGGATATACCTAAGTGGTCAAAACACAGATATTAAGACAAGTTGTATATCCAATATTTAGAGATCTAATAAAGCGCAGAGATAAACTTATCAAATATGCAAAGTCAAATAAGTGAAAAGGTTATGACCAAGAGCATTTAAAAACAATGTCAAATGGATTAAGTGCAATCTTAAATTACTAATACACAAGTAATATCCAAAGCCCAAATTAACAAAATATTTGCTGAAAACTAAAGGTGCAATGACAAGTTAATACATCAGATTTAATTCAAGTTGCAACAGCTTAACAAACTAAATATATAGCCGGACTCAATAGCAACTTGGTTCAAGATCAGATTATGCAGCTCAGAATACAAAAAGGGGACAGAACCAAAGAGTGTATTGCTGATGCAAAACAAATAAAAATAATATATATAAAAACGTTCTATTCAAACAAAATATTTCAAGTCCAATAATATGAAGGAGCAGGCATCTTTAGATTCAAAAGGAGATTGCTAAGAATACAAAGCTTGATACTATTTGCAACAGGTATAATTAATCAAACATCAAGTTCACAACAACAATAATTGATAGACAGATATCCAAGATTAGTCCAAGTATTCAGGCTTACCAGACATCAGATCACTACAGAAATTCTACAGACTAAATAACACAACAAAATAATAAAATACAAACAAAGAACCGATCCAATCTAATGCTGACCACTCACTTCGAATCCCAGAAATGATAGTTGAAACCAAGGGTAAGAACAATAGGTACAGCAGATCAATAACAATATATCCAAGGCCTATTACAAGATTATAACAGGTTCAGCCCAGAATTTTAGCAGCAGGAGCAGCCAGGCAAACATCAAATTTAGAGCACTTCACAGATTTAGAACTTATAGAGTGGAGCAGATGGCAATATCCAGCAAATATGATTCAGTAATATATTCAAGGTGCAGTGGTGCAAGTGTGCAGCAGCAGCATCAAGTTTACAAAAATGGACAGACCAAGCACACAAACTCAAAACAAAATACTGAATCGGTAGATAAGCTTCACTGATTCAGTACCCGAACTGGGAATAAATCAGGACAACAAAAACAACCTAATTTTGACTAATCTTGCTGAAAGTGAACTGACTTCGAGTTTGTGTATCAGACCTATTGTCCACACTTGGACCACACCTCTTCCCGAGATGATTCAGTCTAATACAATCTAACTCACTTACAAATATTATACTCTCGTACCATTTTATTTGTCCCGTTTGTCTTTTCACACCGATTAAAAAAATGATTGTTAATGCTTTAGATCTCTTTAAACGATCCAGTATTTTTACATTTATATCCTTTTTAAGTGGTTGTTAGAACTTGTTTTCTAATTTTGGGACTTGCAAATATTATATTACAGAAGCAAGTTGTTAGAACGAGTTGTTAATATACCATAGAAAGGTTAAGCGTTTATATTATACATAAACAATATGGTTATAAACGTTTTGTGTGTTCTTTGAACGTATCTTTCACATGTTTCTTTAACTATGTTGCCATCTCAACGACATATTAACAGCCATAATGATGCTTAACAATTTAGTCATTGAAGAACTTAAATCAAGATTCAATCTGTTTTAGCACAAATACATAGTGCCCATGAAAAAACAAAGGAGTGATCCCTATTAGCACAAGCAAAAACTAGTTAAATCCAAATTAAAAAGGACAAAAAGACCTCTTAAATTGAAACATGAGATTCACAGAGGCAAACAAAAGCCTAATTCAATTGCTTGTGGATTTATAGTGACATTCATCGATTGTCGAGTAAATCAGCCCTTCTGATTCTAGGGACTCCATGGCCTCTCTGCAGAAGAAGAAACAAAAAAAAAATGGCACAACAATGGATTAGCTTTAACAAAGACTTCCCTGTATGAACATTAAAGAAGAAAGAAAGTAAACATTGTGTACATTATCTTTTCCATTGGAAGCTTAAGGTGTTGAGCGATTTCATTCTTGTGTACCCCCTTCTCTTGTGCCCTGGGATACGAAAGAAGATGCAGAGATCAAGGAATTATTCACACTATTCAATCATTCATACTCTGATCACCGCGTAAGGCGGAAATGCATCTCAATCGAAAACATGCTTAAAAAGAATGAAAGAAGCAAATGCCTCTTGGTTGGAAAGATTGTATCTACTAGGGGTGTACACGGTTCGGATCGGTTAATGGCCGTAACCGAAACCGAACCGAAATAAAATCAAAAGTAAATAATTATAGATAACCGAATTGAACCGAACCGAAATAACAGGTTGATTAACTGAAATAACCAAATTTCATCCAAATTCTACAATATTTCAACAGTTTGATTCACTATATGGTTAGAAACGACTTGGTTTTTTCTATTTGGTTTCAGTTCGATTTCAGTTCGGATATAAACGGTTTGGTTTTCGGTTCGGTTTTGGTTCGGTTTCGGATAATTTACAGAAATAACCGTAACCGAACCGAAAATTTCGGTATTTCAATTTTGAAAACCGAAGACCGAACCGTAACACTTATTAACCGAACCGAATTACCCCGGTTCGGTTCGATTTCAGATTATCCTTATCCATGTACACAGAGTATCTACTAGTTTTCCTTCATTTAGTTCCCAACCAGGAAAAGAGGAACTATGGGCTAACAACCAAATCACTTACACAGATGAAGGTTGTTCAAGATACTCTATAATCATTTTGTCAATGCCCTTGAGTCCATCCAAGTTGAGATGCCCTGAGAACTACAAAATAACAGCCAACCAGAAGGTTAGAAGCAACAAGATTTAATAAGAAATTGTAAAATGGATTGTTAGCGTTACTAACTTGATTCAGTGAAGTGGATTGATTTCCATTTGAAGCATTGATAACTTGGGACGATGGTACTTGACTTGATGGAGCAACAGAACCATTCTTTTCCTTGTATCAAAGAGAACCAAGTATTTCAGAACCAAAAAACATCAGAGATCAAAGCCACACCTTTGATGGTTAAAACGAAGTAGAAATAATAAGTACCGGTTTTCTAGTGTAGGAATGATAGTGTATGCAGGCAAGGAAATGGCTCGAGACTTCATCATAGCTGGTGATTGGCCTAAAACATTGTAGTTTAATAAGCTTTCACATAGCATTATAGTTTAGCAGCAAGCAAAAATATAAGGACAAAGAAACAACTACAAGGCCGAGCCAAAAATCATCGAATATATATTCTAATGTTCTTAAACCAAGCACAATGCTTGCTTCATTCCCCAAAACTCTCAGGCATAAACCACGATAAAAGGGCATGTTGTGCACACTTTACTCGGTTTAATTGGTTTACAAGAAAGAAGGATAAAAAACAAGGGTCAAACTGAATTCAACCCTCACCTGATGGCAAAGACTTCCAGCCGCACTTTACCCTGAAAGGATTTTAAGTGTCCATGGACTCGAACGTATGTCCCATCCCTAGAAGGAGAAAAAAAAAAAACAAGGTAAGAAAAGGATGGCCAAGAAATGAAAAAGAAAAAGAAAACACAGAATAGGATTTTACAATATTTCCTCCACTTCTTTGGTGTCTACAGCATCATTCACCCTGCAAAGATGAAAATATTAATTCACCTTTTTCCATTCATTCCAAAAGTAACCACCAAATGAACAAAACATAAAGACATAAATCTAGTGGTTTATGAAAAAACACGGTCCGTTTTGCATATACAAATTCAGGTGAACAAAAAGGCCAGGGGAATCTAAGTTATGATTGCAAAACATACTAAAGAAAAAGGGGCATTTATTTGCAACCCACTGATTCTATCTGTGCACCACACTATAATCTACCTTTTGAGAGTTGAATCTGGGTCAAAAACAGATTTCTCGTAGGTGTATTGTGCGAACCGACCTACATAAAGTCGGTTTTTAGCTCCAAACTCGACTTTTTAAAGGTTTTTATTTCTGAAATCGGTGTGGTACACCGGACAAATCGGTTTGGTGCAAATAATGACTTCCCAGAAAACCTAAGTATTTAATAAGCGATTAAGAAATGGTGAAACGAGGAATAAATCACCATCTATGGCAGTCGATGCGACCAGTACCATCATCGATTACAAAAGAGGTATCTGTTACCCTCACAGATTTGTTGAATGTCATTCCTACCATCATCACCTGGAAAATCAGATATCCTAATTCAATGCTAATCGGAAAAACGTGAAATAAAAAAGAAAAATGCAATACAGAGAAATATTAAATAGAAAATAGTAAAAAAAAAAAAAATGGAAAAACAGACATAGTTAACATTAACGCCTTCTATATGAAAGCTGGACTTGTCATCACTTGATAGAACTGCATCATTGATTTGCTTCACAGTCACCGGAACCATCGGCTGTGCATCACGGCTCTGTGTGTTTTTTTTTTTTAAATATAGAAGGAAAAAACAAATATCTAAGAAAATCTGCGGCAGCTAGAATTGTTCATGTGAATTGAAATAAAATTAAAAAAATAAAAACAAAAAAAAAATACCTTAGCGGAAGCGGGGGAGGCGTCGTTTTGGGATAACTGGGAAGAAAAGCCGCCGGATTCCATCTGGCTAGCGGAGAACATTTTTCCAGGACAGTTTTACTCTCACCTTTGTTGTCTTTCAGATTTTATTTGCAAGTTTGCGAATTTTAAAGTGGAAAAATAAAGCGGCTGATCGATTACGCTTCCCGCCATTTTCATTAATTTCCCGCCAACAATAAGCGGCTCACATCGTCTAAAAACGACATCAGAAACCTCACAGTTTTTAAATTATTTTCCTTAGAAAACGAAGTCTGACGTCGTTTGGAGTGGGCTGACAAAAATTTTGAAATCCCGACTTTACTTCACTCTTATTTCGCAATTTAAATTTTTTTTTTTCATCCCAGTCTTTTCTTGACCTGGACTTTTTGAGAATCCTCTCGTCCCAATCAAGGGTGGTTTTAGGAATTTGGATATACGGGTCGAAAGTATATCATATTTTGTAATTACTATAGTTAGTCTTATATATTATAGTTCAATACAGGTCAATACGAATCTAGGTAAAAATAAGTGAATGACAATCGGATTAGATTATGAACTTTGTGATTTGTAATTATGTTTTCGACTGCTTTTTTACTTTTAAAGAAATTGAAAAAGGGTAAAAACTTTATAAAATCCTGGATTGGTGATATACCTCTCTATTTATCCCCAAATCCTTAACTCCTTAATCCAATTCTTCCTTAACCTCTCGACGATATATGGGCCGCCCACCTGGCCAAGTTATTTCAGAACGGCTGAGCCCAAAGTTAGTAATGGAGACAAACGATCCAGTCAAGCCCGACCATCAAAATGCTGACCAGACCAAGACGCTAGACAGAATAGTCGGAGGAGTAGGACTCCACCGTGTCCTGACCAGAATTGTTTCTGGACAGAATGCTTGGCTGAATGCAGCGGAGACCGAGTCAACATCAGTTCAACCACGTATAGATATGGATAGGCCCCACGATCAGCAACGTGCGGAAGTAACCGTTGATAACTCCCCATCACACAAGGAAGAGAATCACGATCTACTACTATATAAGGGATACCCTGAACTACGAGGGGACTTGATTCAGGTTTATTACTTAAATTGATACGAGGCATTTCTCTCGAGAGTTCACCCAAATCATACCCAAATATTCTTGTTCTTGAGTTATTTCCTAATTAGAATTACCCGATTACCCGTTTGTAATACCCATACAACATCATTTGGCGCTAGAAGGAGGGCCCGATTCTAGTTAGTGAGCAATCAATACAGAAAAAATGGCAAGAAACCAAGGAAATTCAAAGAAACAACAAAATCAAAGGAGAAAGAAAAGAATCGATCGAGACAAAAGCCCAGATCGACATGACCAAGAAGCGGGAAAAGAGTTATGGAAGAAGGGCAAACCAAGAATCCGGATGTGGTTAAACAGATGTTAGTCTAAAACCTGGCAAATCTCAAAGGTGAGGAGATAAAAGCCATATTTGAGGCGGTTCGAAAGCAAGGAATCACGATGATGATCCTTCCGAAGCGCATACCCCGATTCAAGCTGCTAAAAGAGAAAAGCATGAAGCAGAGTCTAGCATACAAGTGGTAGTTACTCACCCAGGAGGTAATAACGCCAAAGCAGACTGGATGCCATCCTTAAACCCAAACAGATGAATTCAGTTGGTGTCTCCTTTTCATCGAAGATATCGATGTTCCCATGTCCTCAGATTCAAAATTCCAAAAATTCGTGCATATGATGGAACTAAGGATCCATACGACCATATGCATCAATACATTCAAAGATATGAATTTGTATAACGCTCGTAAGAGATGAAATGCAGGCATTTGCAACTCTTCTAACCGAAAGGCAAGAGATTGGTTCAATAAGTTGAACCCAGATCTATACCGGATTTTCCCACTCGACCGTAAAGTTCATGCATGCATTCATCGCAGTTAAAGGCCTTTCCAGAGAAACAGACTTATTTGGTCGACGGTTAGGCAAAAAGTGATGAAACAGCTTTTACAATTTATCAAAAGATTCAATGGGAATCATCCCGGATAGCAGATCTGGATGATAAGTTCTTGGTAGCATCCTTCATAGCGGGACTTAAAGAAGAGGCGGTTACATGCGGAAGCTAAGCAAAGAAAGATCCAAAACGATGGAAGAATGTCCGAAATAGCATACAGACATTGTCATGAGAAGAGGCCAACAGAGCTAAAAGGAAGAATCCCATAGGGATGCTAAAAAGGAAAAACCAAGAGAGGAACGACAAGAAAAGGAAATCTGTTTGGGATAGAGTAACCGCCCCTATCTCTGAAAGATTAGGGAAAAAAGGCGCTCTGCAGGACAAAGACCTAATTCCTTTGAACAGATCTCGCGACCAAGTGTTGGCAATTATGGAGAAGAAAGGAATTGCTAAGACTCCTCCTCCGCTGAGGGGTCCAAGGGAAAAAAGAGACCACACCAGGTGGTGCAAGTACCATAAAGACATTGGACATGACTCTGAACAGTGTAGGGATCTGATCAGAGATATCGACGCAGCAGCAATGGAGGGAAAAATCGATGAGTGCATCGATCGAGCGCAGGGAGATAATCCCAGAGGAAGGAGAGAGTTCAAAAAACATAGTAACCATCATGACAGGTACAACCAGAGGAGACACAGGGATCCGTCTCCAGATGCAGATGGGCATAGAGAAAATGCCCCAATTAATACTGTAAATACCATTGTGGGTGGACCAGGAGAAGGTAGCAAGGCTTCTCAGGAAGATAAAAAGTGGTATGAAAAAAACAAGGAGAAGTGAAAAAGGAAGGTTATGGGAACCGCCCGAAGACGGGTCTAGAGATGCCCTACCAAACCATCGTGAGTAACGAAGGGACTGGTAATAGAAGCGGTTATCTGAAAAATCTGGTCGAAGGATCCGCAGTAGATACAGCAAAAGCGCAAGAACGCGGTTGTATTATAACGCATTTCAAGCGATGAAACTTCGATTCGGAGTTGATTTTGATCAACTCCTCTTTCGGATTTGCCGGACCGCCCATACATCCCGTGGGTATGTTAAAATTATTGACAACTTTTGGCGGGGACAACAGAGCAGGACTCGATGGTGAATTATGTGGTGGTAAAGGCACCATCCGCTTATAATGTGATTCTTGGAAGGCCAAAGACTAATTGATCTAAGGGCGTGGTGTCGCCGCACACAACAAAGATGAAATTCCCAACTTTCGATGGAGAAGCTACTATTAAAGGGGACATAGACGCCGCAAAAATTGCTACACACCCACAATCGTGAAAAATGAATGAAGGTGCGACAAGTGACAATGGAAGACTTGGTTCCAGATGAAGAAAAAGTTGGTGTCGAACGATCCAATGGAATCAATAATGCTAAATGAAATGAACCTCGAATCCACGGTCAAGATAGGATCTTGGATACCGGTGAACGTAAGCGATGTCGATTTCTTGATGATAGAAGTGGAACAGATAACTCGAGCCCAAAACACCCGAGCAGATGCTTTGTCGGCTAGGATCGAACTTCTTGTCCAATAAAAAGGTGTTAGTCGAACAATTGAAGGTAAGAGTTGTGATGTGATAGAGGTACAACCAATAACACAAGCGAAACTTGGATGGATCCAATTGTCATGTACTTGAGAGATGGAAGACGCGCCCGAGGATAAAGTACGCGCCAGAAATTGATAAGACTCTCGCCAGGTATGCTTTGTTCGGATGGACGTTCTATACAGAAAATCCTATCTGACCCCTTGGTTGAAGTGCGTTACTCGGATGAGGAGATTATGTATTAAGAGAGATCCACCTCGGAATTTGTGGAAATCATCTCGGGGCAAGAGCTCCGGCGTAAAATGTAGGATATATGGATATTATCGCCAGCCATGCAAGAAGACGCAGAGACTCTAGTCGGACGCGTGCGAACATGCCAGTACATAGTAACCTATCACACAATCCCGCACGTAAAATGATACCGATTGTGTCTCCATGGCCTTTGATCAGCTGGGGAATAGACTTAGTGGGTCCATTACCCCTAGCACGGGAAAATTCAAGTTTTTGGTGGTGGCAGTGGATTATTTCACTAAGTGGGTGGAAGCAGAACCCTTAACCACCATCACAGCCAACCAAATACAGAAATTCTTGTGGAAAAACATCCTATGCAGATATGGAATCCCCAAAGTTCTCATCTCTGATAATGGCACACAATTTGAAGATCAAGGAATACAAGCCTGGTGCACCAATTTTGGAATCTCTCAACACTTTACATCGGTGGCCTATCCCCAAGCCAACGGGCGGAGTAGAGTGCATAAATAGGCAAATAAAGCATGGATCAAGAAAAGACTGGAACAAGAGGATCTCATTGGGTAGATCATCTCCCAAATATCTTATGGGCATACAGGACTACACCAAATGCTGCTACCCAGGAAACTCCATACTCTTTAGCATATGGATGCGAGGCGCAATAATACAAGCAGAGATAGGGCACAAGTCTCCCAGAACCGAATTATACTGTCCAGAAACTCAAGAAGTAGACATGTTTGCACCTCAAAGATGATTTGGAGCACAAAAGGGACATAGCCTTGATACGGATGGCCAAATACAAGCAGAGAATTGCTCAATACTATAACTCAAAAGTTAAAGGTAACGTATTTTAAAGAAGGCGATTTAGTTTTGAGGCGAAATGAGGCTAGTAAGCAGGGTCCCACTGGAAAGCTAGACCCAAATTGGGAAGGTCCTTATAAAATTGTCAAAATACATGGAAAAGGATCTTATCAACTAGCTGATGCCTCTGGGAAAACAGTTCCTAGAAGCTGGAATGCTGTTCATTTAAGGAAATTTTTTCCTTAAAACAATTTTGTTCCTGTAAATAATGCTACTTTGAATCAAATGTTCTTTCTCGATTTTATGATTATACGTGTATTTGTTTTTACTTGTGCTAAAACAAGGAATTAAGGTCAGGATACTTAATTTATCAGTAAATTGCAATGCGAAAATCCTGGGCAGAAGTCCCACTTAAATAACTAAATGCTAAACTTGCAGTGCAAGAGCATCCTGGGCAGAAGTCCCACTTAAATAACTAAATGCTAAACTTGCAGTGCAAGAGCATCCTGGGCAGAAGTCCCACTTAAACAACTATGATGCTAAACTTGCAGTGCAAGAGCATCCTGGGCAGAAGTCCCACTTAAATAACTAAATGCTAAACTTGTGCAGCAAGAGCATCCCGGCGTAAGTCCCACTTAAACAACTATGATGCTAAACTTGCAGTGCAAGAGCATCCTGGGCAGAAGTCCCACTTAAACAACTATAATGCCGAACTTGCAGCGCAAGAGCATCCTGGGCAGAAGTCCCACTTAAACAACTACAATGCCGAACTTGCAGCGCAAGATCATTCAAATCACATAATTAAAAATTATGGAGGCCAAACTTGCAGTGCAAAGGCATTCTGGGCAAAGGACCCGACTATAAACGAGTAACAGCTAAACTTGCAGAGCAAGAACATCCTGCGCAGGATATAAGATAAAATTAAAGAAGCTAAGGATTAAAGATCCTAACTTCTTTGCAGCGCAATATGAAGACAAAACAAAAGATCTCTAAACAGAGATGGATCTTTAAACAGATGGATCTTTAAACAGGGAAACAAAGAAGGTCAAATTCACAGGTACAAACTCAAAAATAAAGAGATTAAAAATGTCACTGAAAAGAAGTTACATACATAGGTATTATCAAAAGCTGGGCAAACTCAAAGTTTTCAAAGGAAACTAAGTTAAGATGTAGAAGGAGTCGAGGTTGAACAGTTTTCTACAAGCGGAGAGCATTTCTCCGAAGGTTGAGCAGATTTTTTCTTAGCATATTTGCTAATTATGTCTTCTCCATTCTTGTATTCATCATATCGCTTCGTGAAGATCTCCCCTGCTTTTTTATCATACAATCGGTGATTAGGCAGAGAGTTAATCACCAGGTCAGCAGGTTTGGCCTCATCAACACCAAGTGTATATCCTCTGCGTAGAGCATGAGCCAATATGATCTGGATCTCCTCATAAGTCTGAGGAGAAGACTTATACCCAGCGACAACCTTCTGGACGATATTCTGAGCAGGGATTTCCTCCATCTGCCTCAAGGTTTCGTCAAAATCAGCCTTCATCTTCTTTGCAGTAGCAAGATGTTGCAGATGCTCCTCCTTCAATTTCGCCAAACCGATCTCTTAAGTTCGGGCTTGTTCCTCTTGGGTGAAGATCATACCTCACTTTGGCAAGATCGACTTTAACTTCTCAATCTCTCGATCAAGAAGGTGAACTTCCTCCAAACTGGCCACCTTAGCATTGGCTTCATGGTTAGATTCTTCCAGGCTGGCAATTTTGGCGTTGGCCTCGTTTAACTGAATTGCTTTGTGTTGCAAGGAAGAGATATCTTTAGCCATGCTTGAAGTTTTCTTGTGCAAGGCCTTACCCAGGCGGTAACACTACAAAGAGAATATCTTAGAAGACAGAAATTAAAACCAAAATGAAGGTGTTTAGGAAAACACTTACAGAATCAAGAAAGTCATCGGCGGACATATCCTCAAAATTGAAAGAGGAATCACCGTAAGATGTCCCCGATGAAGAAGGTCAGGCCGTTTCTTGCTTTTTTGGGGAATAGACCTCAAGGGCACCGCTGTCAGGGCAGAGTCCGGATCAGTAGGAGGAATATCCAACTCGATTGGAGTAGTATTCTCTTCGATGCTTGGGGTAATCTGAACAGAAGGTTCCGATGCAGCAACTATATTCTGAGCGGCTTCTCCAGAATCAGCAGCTACATCTCCTGTTTCTTTCTGAGCGGAAGTCTCGCCTTGACCGGGAATGGCCGACATCGTCCGCTCAGAGTCCCCTTGTATCTGGCCGGGTCACTTTCTTCCTCCTCATCAACGCAATATGGATCGATCGCCTACATTGGCCATCGTGAAAGAGAAATAGTCAAAGTATATTCATAAAGCAAAAGCAGGAGAAAAGACAAAACCTACGCTTTCGATATTGTTTCTTGGTAAATTCTACATAACCGCAGCCCCGCCGTTAAGTCGGGCAAAGATTCACCAACGCAGAAATCGAGAAGGTGCTCAAAGTCAAAGTAATGTTATTATCGAAAGGTATGTAACCGAGCTTCGCCTACATAGGATCCTCCGCTTTATCTTTCATGGAGGAAGAATTCCAACGACCAAGATCCGCCCTTGTTGTTGTGCTTTACAAAGAAGAAACGCTCTGACCATTTCTTCTTAGTCCTATCTTTGGTAGACAGAGGGATGATTTGGGCTAACCTACCAGATCTGCGACAAAAATGGTACCACCCTCCACTACCCTGAGTCAATTTGCATTGATAGAAGTTCCTGAATAACTTCACAGAGAAGGGTGTGGTGTTCAGGCGACACCAAATCATAAAACCTACCATAAATTTAACGCTATTCGGGTGTATTTGGCCGACCCTAACTTATAATACTTTAGCACCTCAATACACCTGTGGGGAAGAGGGAACCTTAATCCGCTATGGAGATCGATCAAGATACATCGCATGAAGCCATCTGGGGATTATACGCATATTCAAAGTGGATTTAGGAAGAAGAAGCGCAAAGGCTCATCCGAATTTTGTAAGCTTTCAATAGATTGACCATTTCTGTTTTGGTCATCTTGCTTGAGATACCATGGCAGGCCATTATCGCCTTGGTTTTATCGAATCGATTGATTTCTCTCTTCAATGTATGTAAAAAAGCAAAGATGGTCTTCCGGTATTGATGAACAATTGAAGTGGGGTAAAAATCCCAGGAGGCAGAAGATGAGAGGGCAAAAGACACAAAGGGTTATCCCCAAAAGTGGAGGTATTTCTTAAATCAATTGAAGAGGATGGATGATCGAGGGTTGTTGCGGTTTCGGGACAAAAAGCAGGGTTAGAGAAGTCACTTCCTCACTCTCTATGGACTAGAAAGTTTCTCTGAGACTCAAACAACTTTTCGATAGAATCGCTAGAGGCGATTTGCTCTCAAAGACATGAACAAAATGAAGATTTCAAAAGAAGTAAAGAACAATGTAAAGAGACTTACTTGTAATCACAAACGCTATTCCAAAAGTCTAATATATGGGCGTTTGACAAGAGGGATGATTATATGACAAGAAGTGGATACGACGCAATGGTTTGATTCATCGTTATGATGATAACAAATGGGTGCAACTTGGCCTCGCCGCGTAAAATTAATAACGGAAGCAGAACCGTTTTAGGCTAGTGGCAAATTGTGAAGCAGATCTACCCTAGTCCGGGGACTTATGACGATATATGGGCCCACTTTGGGTCGGGTTATTTGTAATTGGGCCAGCCCAAAGTTAGTAATGGAGACAAACGATCCAGTCAAGCCCGACCATCAAAATGTCGACTGATCAAGACGCCAGATGTAATAGTCGGAGGAGTAGACTCCACCGTGTCCTCGACCAAAATTGTTTTCGACGTAATGCTTGGTCGAATGCGCCGGAGACCGAGTCAACATCAGTTCAACCACGTATAGATATGGATAGGCCCCACGATCAGCAACGTGTGGAAGTAACCGTTGATAACTCCCCATCACACAAGGAAGAGAATCACGATCTACTACTATATAAGGGATACCCTGAACTACGAGGGGGACTTGATTCCAGTTTTATTACTTAAATTGGATACGTAGGCAGCTCTCTCGAGAGTTCAGTCCAAATCATACCCAAATATTCTTGTTCTTGAGTTATTTCCTAATTAGAATTACCCGATTACCCGTTTGTAATACCCATACAACATCAACCTCATTATTCATTTCCACCATCCAATTTAATTACCACCGTGAATCGAGCAAAATAGGCTCAGCAAAATTCTTGTCATTTCTACCCAAAATCACCCTGTCTTTCTACCCAAATTCGAACCTAGGATCAAGCAAAATTCTTGTCAACAATCGAGCTAAGTGTGCAAACTCACCGGTAGTTGAGGAAGGTGATCGGAAAGTTTGAAGAAGTTCTGACCGAGCAAGTGCAAAAGGTATTATTTTGGGGTTTGGTATCCGCATGTGGATTATAATTCAATCGAGTTAATGCATTTACAAAAGTTTGATTTTTGGGTTGAGTTTAAATTACATTATGTATATGATTTTGGAGAATAGGAAGATGTATGATTTGTTATGGTGTTGAATGATGTGGGATCGGTTAAAGCAAATTGTGTAACCAAATTTGTTAGCTTAAACAATGGCGGTGATGAAATTTGTTCAAAATGTGTTATTTGCTTCAATTGTATTCAAATTCCTTTGTTCTTTCATTCGATTGATACTTTTGTTTATTTTTTGTTGGTAATAGAAATTGGCTGAAAAATGACGTTGGTTTATGCACTTAGCGGACAAGATAGGACTGCAAAATGTGAAATCGTAAACCGATGTCAAATTGGTAAAGCAAATGCAGTTTATCAAAAGCTTGACACCAAGCACAAAACAAAGTTGGAACAGTCTTGTTTTGGACATTTAATCCATTTGAAGGATCTGTCAGCCAACCAGATAGTACATCAGTTGATAATGAGGTTGGCGAACCCTGTAAATCGAGAAGTTTTTTGGTTCAAAGTTGGAGCCAAAAAGATACGATTCAGTGTACAAGAATTTGCGCTTGTTACCGGTTTCTTGGTTGGCAATGATAGCAATGTCGAGAAAGGCGTAGGAAAAGAGTCTAAATTAGTTAAGAAGTATTTTAAAAACCTTACGTCAGTGTATAGGAAGCATGTGTGGCAAAAGTTTAATAGCACTAAGAATGATGTAGACCGTTACAAGTTGGGGTTGATCGTTATCTCGACGTACGTTGTGTGGGCATCAGAAGAGAAACGTGCAGTGGATTGGTGGATTTTTCAGTTGGTTGATGATTTGGATGCTTTCAACAAGTATCCATGGGGAAATGACTCTTATGAAAGCATTGTCCATGTTTTGAGGAGGACCAAGAGATGTTCTCAAAAAAAGGTCCCGATCGCGATATGGTTTCCCGTGATGCTTTGAAGGTATGTAAAAGCGAAATCTGGTGTTTTGTTATTTTTTTGTTATGTTTGGTCAATCACTTGTATGTAAATGCATCGTAGGTTTGGGCACTTGAAGCAATTCCTTCTTAAGGAAGTTTTCCGAGATTGTTGATGAGAATGCTCTCCCAAGGATGATGAAGTGGGGAAATGCAAAAAGGGTCAACTCGCATTAGTTGAAGTTGTTCTTGAATCGGGAGAGGTAGTGATGTTTAATTTGTATCTTAAGTTTGGTATGTAAATGCATCATTCACATTAATCATGATGCAGTGGATGTAGTTCAAAGTTGGTTCCATCCAAATCGAAAAGGAAAAAGCTTATTTTGTGATGCTCCGGGAAGTTGAAGTTGAAGATGATGAAACTACTTATGATAATGCACTGAGCAATCAACGGGTAACGTTGATTATGAAAAGCTAAAAGAATTGGTAAAATTGCCGTGAGTGAAGAGAACAAAAGAATGTGCGAAGAGTTGGTAAAATTGTTGAAGAGAACAAAAGAATGTGCGCTTTAGTGGATACGCTCCAGCGTAAAGTTAAATTGATGAAGGTTCGTCTTTCTAATGAAGAGTTGAATGAAATGGAAGATAAAACTGTAGAGGCATCCCGAAATGGCAAAGGTGTAAAGTTAAATTTGTCCTTTATGTTGTTTATATAGGAGAGAAATAGTTTATAACATTGTATTTCTTGAAATTATGATTAGGAAATGCCGTAGTTGAAGAGAGGGAAGCCGGGGAAGGTGATGAAAAGGTAGGGGAGTTCCTACTAGAAAATGAAAGCGAAGGTGAAGAGAGAAACGAGGCCACTGAAATTGAGGAGGAAGTTGTTGTTATTGTGAATGAGGTTGGGGATGGTGATAAAGAGGTAGGGGAGGTCCTACCGAATATGTGCGATGGTGATAAAGAGGTAGGGATGAACTCGATGTCTCGGCCGAGGCCACTCAAATTGAGGAAGAAGAAGGTGCTGCTATTGTGAATGAGGTGGGATGGTGATAAAGAGGTAGGGAGTTCCCACCGAAAATGTAAAGAGAGGGTGATAAAGAGGTTGTGGATCAACCCGAAGCCCGGTTGAGGAAACGGTCGAGGAAACCCGAAACGGCAAAGGTATAATGTGAAACTTGTCATTTTGATTTGTTCATTATGTAGTTTGATGAGAGAATTAGTTCATAACATTTAATTTCTTGAAATTATGATTAGGAAATTCTGTGGGTGAAGAGATAAATGAGGACATTGAAATGGAGGAGGAAGTTCCTGAAAAGCTAAACGAGGTTATGGAATGTGATGTAGATGTAAATGGTGGCATAGAGGAAGAGCAAGTTGATATAAGGGAGGAAGGTGAGGGAAACCCAAACGGAGAAGGTATAATTAAATCTGTCCTTTATGTGTTTTGGTGAGAGAATTAGTTTATTCATAAAATTTTGTTTCTTGAAATTATGATTAGGTAATGTCGTAGGTGAAGAGAGAGCCGAGGTCATCTTAAATGAGGATGATTTGGAAAAAGCGGGCGGGAAAAAAGTTGTTAAAGGTAGATTTACAAAAATAATTAATTTGGGCTTATTAAAGTAGATATATGTATAATCCAAACTAATTACGTCATTGAATGTTTTATATAGTTGTACGTTTCAATCTACCGACGCTGCCGGAAAAAAGAAAAGCAATTAGCAGCCCTTATATATACTCCCGAAAAAAAGAAAGTGAGTAAGTATGATGCTTATAATCCGTTCCGAAAAATGGATCCTGTGATGATGAAAAGTCTTGATCAGTTTATAGATTCATGTGAAGACAAGTATGAATGTCATACGGTTGAAGTAAACCCTAATTTGTAAACCCCTATTTTGATGATTAATTAGTTTTTCTTCCTTTTTATTTATACAGGTTTGGTTGACTGTGACATCCAAGCAAGTATTTTGAAAGGAATTGTGAGGGGGGCGAGCTTGCCAAGCAACGTAAGTAGTATATGCTTTAGATTGTAAATTAACAGCAATTTAGATTGAAAAAGTATGTTTTTGTTTAGTAGTATATATATATATATTTTGATATTCAGGTAATGGATTGTTCATTGTGTGAAATTCGATGGCGATGCTTAGTGGACCCGAACATGTTTGACCAAAATGCACGTGTCATGGATACGCTATTTGCAAGTTATGTCAAATGCTTTCACACACGCACACATGATGAAAGAAAAGCAAAAGAGGAATTAATACAAGATATGCAAAGGGCGATTTGATAGAGTATTTATGAATATTGTGAAGGGGCAGCCTCGAATTTAGCAAATCATGGGAAGGTTGCACAAGTTTGTATGTGCCGATGATAGAGAGGGATCATTGGTTTCTTCCAAAATTGATCTGAGTGGGAGGATAATTTACGTGTATGACAGCCTTCCGGGGCATGCAAGAAAAGTGCTTCTTGCAAGTTGTGTCACGCCTATGCAAGTTGTGATACCGCTTTTCATCAAGAATCATGTAAAAGGCTATGAGAATTATTCTCGTGAGAAAATTAGCGGTGAAGAGCGTGGATTGTCCATCTCAAGATAATGGGTACGTTTCATAAATTTATGCAATAAATATAGGGATTATTAAGGTATTCGTTGTCGTGACTAACTTATCTTGTAATTCTTGTAATTTGGTAGGAGTGATTGTGGCATTTTCGTTCTTAAATTCGTGGAGTTCATGCTTGGAGGAGTGGATCTATCATTGATTCGGAGTGCGCATATGCCGGATTGGCGAAAGAAGTTTGTTCTTGGGATTGCTTTCATGGAACTTGCAGACATAGAAATTGCATATGCATTTATATGTCATTGTAAAATTGTGTTAACCATCTATGAGGGTTTTGGTTATGACTTATCATTAAAATATGTCATTTTAATTTTTACAGAAGAATGGGGGTGGTTTGAAGTTTGAAGGAGAACTAAAATGTTTATTGTTGTTTTGAAGAAGGATGTTTTAAAGGAGAACTATGGTTCCTTTATTATTAATATGTATTGTATTGGTAATTGTTATTTTGAAGAATAATGTTTTGAAGGAGAAATTTGGTTTCATTCTTATTATTATGTATATTGCATTTGTAATTGTTATTTTCTTCCATGTTTGAGAATTAGGGTTTGATTCATTAGTTGGTTAACATTATTTGTTAGAAAATTTGACCCATTGAAATGAAGAAGTTAATTTAGTGATTCTTAAAGAATTATACAAATCAATATAGTTAACGTAAAGGTGTAATTGTAATTGTAATTGTAATTGATTAACATTATAATATTTGATGATTTGTCATTGACCCTTAACATAATGGATTCATTTCTTAATTTTAACTTTACACAGTTTCAAGTTTATTTTGACACAAGTTTAATTTAACGTTACACAAGTTCAAGATTGTTTCGGTGAATGAGACATGTTTGAGATTGTTATGGTAAGAATCGGAATTAAACTATTAAAAATGATAAAATGGGCCTATAAACATGAGTATATCAAGAGATACGAATCAAGTGGTGTCATGGTAGTGTACTACTACGCCAAGAGATACAAGATTACGAATGTGAAGGGTGTCATGGTAGCTTAAATCAAGAGATACATACATCAATTAACTGAAGGGTCTCTATATAGGGTAAATCAAGAGACGCCACCACCTTTAAAAAAGATAAAATGGGCCTATAAATAGCAAAGATAACCATGTGTGTACAATTCATATTTATTACAAATAAAAACAGTAAAAGCGTAAGAAGAAAATGGATAAGCATACTAAGGAGATCGCAGATTTAAGAAACCAAGTTGAAGAACTGGAAAGAAAATTGGACGCGACAAGACATGAATGCCATTATGAAATTGATCAATCGGAAATATGGATGACACAGAGTCGGATTCCATGTATCTTGAAGTGGCGTATATCAATGAGAACATCAAAATACCAAAAAAGAAAATCAACGATCCGATACGATCGTGCAATGATGCTTACAAAATTTGCAAAGGCGATGTGCATCCAGATTCGCGCACTATCGCATGATGCCATGGCGGAGAACAATAATGTTTCTTTGGCCCCAAGTGGAGTTGGGGTTCACCACAAACTCTCCCAATAAGAGAGCATGTTATAGAGTTCTCGGATCACGGCATGTGATCAAATCCCATCCCCATCCAAACCCCACTTTATCTACATATTTGTATTTTCTTTAATAATATTATATTGTAAAAATTTATGAACTTGAAATTATTTATAATATTATCAGTATGTTTTGATATTATGTAATAACTTTTTCTTATGAAATCATTTATAATGTTATCTTTTTAAGTGTTTTATAATTGTTTGTTTGAATGATATCATGGACGTAGTTTCTTTTGTTTTTTTGAAACGTATGGATGTAGTTTTTATACACAGCTTGTTGCATGCATGCAAATAAATTAGGTATTAAGGTTTGCAATTAATAAAATTGTAGAATAAGAAATGAGGGGATTTGGATGAATAAAGAAAAAGAACCTTTATATATGTTTCTGCAATTGATAAAAAGTACAATAAAAGAGGGGGGGGGGGGGGTCTGCAAATAAAAAGTACAATTAATAAAATAATATTGATGTACCAATAATGGTACAATTTCATAGACATTGCTTAAAGTAACTCGTAAAATGACCCAATGAATCTTTTTGGATTTTCTAGGTCATTGCTTTTCCAGTCATAGCTTAAATTCCTAAAATAACCATGTGCTACCAAGCCCCTTAAAAAATACCTCTTAAAATAGCTAGTGTGAATCATTTTGAATAAAAGACTCGTATATAACATTTCTCAATCTAAAGAGTGGAGACAAGTCACTTGTAAACCTTAAACAAAGCAACAATACCAAGCCTCTATTGAAGAGAATGGCGAGAATTTTATGGCACATGACCAAACTAAACTCAAATATACAACTACTGGGGAGGTGGAGTCTTGCTCGATATTAACTGTATTGAAGCCCGCCCAAATAGAATTCATGCTGTCATCTCTGAGAATAATCTTTGTAGGATTGATAACTTCAACTTCAATGTCGCAATTGTAACTTGATACATTTGGGCTACTCGACTCGCTTTACTTGGAGCAACCATGCAACTACAGATCGAGACTCTTGTACCATCAAGACGTGTGGGCTCATTTCCTAAAGTCCATTCTTAGTATTTGATTTTAACACATGTATAATGTTGTTATGACTATTGGATGTTCTATTTAATGTATTCTTGTTGTGAAGGAGCCTCATTGGATTGCTTTGGAACCTCCTGCTTGAGGGTTGTATTAAGGTGAACACTTATGCCATTTGCATGGATATTGATGAGAATGGTAGAGGCATGGTGGCCATTGGTGGGTCTTCATACGGTAATGGAAGATTGTATAGAGGATTCGTGGGATTTATGGGAAGAAACTCCATCCTTCGCGGGAATTGGCCGGCTATCAAAGAAGCTTTGTGGATTGCTAAGCGACTATGGTGTCTCCTAGGTTGTTGTGGAATCGACTGTCTCTCACAGAATGGCTATTAACGGTGGATCTAGGAATGATGACGGCAGACTGCTAGTTGATGATATCCTTGCCTTAAAGAATTATGGCATAAATGCTAATGTGTGTTATTCAAATAAAAGGTAGGATGATGGAATAATAGCCAAAGGTTAGTATCATCAACATTTACATTTTTGGTTGTGCATGTAATTGTACTTCATTTCTTACTTAGGTTCATTTTGGAACTGATTATCAAGTTTAAACCCTATAATCAATTATAAAACAAAACCATATAACTGGATACAAAGTTAAATTTGGGTAGAAAATTTTATTTTGATAGATATGTGAAGATAAATAAAGATTAATCACGATAGAATAAAATTAAACCATACTCCTTAATTAATATAGCTGGACACAAAGTTAAAGTTGGGTAGAAAATTTGATTTTTTGATAGATATATTAAGATAATTAAAGAATAATCACGATAGAATAAAATAAAACCATACTCCTTAATTAGTGCTAAGGTTTAACATTAAAATACTCACGATATAATAAGGTAGTTGATTGAGTACGTTGTGATATTATTGAAGGATTAATTATTATAGGAAAGGTTCTCAAAATGAATTTGTTTTGGTTTTTTTAAATAAAAGGTGGAAATTGATTTAGAAAATGTGAATACAAGGCTTTGATTCGTTTCAACTACCAAAGTCATGAAGGTTTACAAAGCGTTGTAATTGTTTCAACTACAAAGTCAGTTTTTGAAAAGTGAAATGCCATATCCATTTAATTACTTGCAACGCTACAATTAACCTAGGGTTAACCTAGGCTATATATATTCTGAGATGATGCTGAGATAAATTCCGTATATCTCTAAATCAAGAAGCACATCAAAGAAAAAAAAATGGCAATGGAAAGAAACGAATTCATGAAAATGCTGGAGGAAGAAAGGCAACGGATTCGAATCATATTCAAGCAAGAACTGGAGGAAGAGATGAAGTGGTTAAGGAAGGAATTTATGCACCAACTGGAGGAGCAAAAGCAAGACATGATGGCACAGAGATGGGAACTTCTTCATGAAACCGAGAACATCAACTTGAAGGTGGTTGAGGAGGTTGAATCAAGAGACTGTGAGGTGGCAAATCTGAAAGAGACTATGCAGACCTACAAGAGGAAGATCAATCAAGTTGTCCAGGTTTCCAACGAGACGACGGGGAAAAGGATTGCACATCTGCCACATTATCTGTGATTTCTTAAAAACTTTGTTGTTGTTATGTC
Source organism: Gentiana macrophylla (assembly GCA_026214975.1). Classification (NCBI taxonomy): domain Eukaryota; kingdom Viridiplantae; phylum Streptophyta; class Magnoliopsida; order Gentianales; family Gentianaceae; genus Gentiana; species Gentiana macrophylla. Next base: position 42,934,764 of record CM047816.1, on the reverse strand, counting down.
TGCTTGTTTAATTTTAATTTCTTTGTTTGTTTGCGTAAACTTTGGGTTTAATTTTAATTTTTGTTTGTATAATTTATTTTCATGTCCTCAAACTAATCCTTTTTTTTTATGTTCATGTTTATTGTATAATATATTTATCTGAAATATTTATGTTCTTTTGGAAATTGCCATGAGTTTGCTTTAGGTTCTAATGTCCTCCTAGTCCAATTTGGTTTGTTATGCTTTTTCTTTGGGGTTGGTTCTGGTTTTGTATATGTTACGCAAGTTAAAGCCTGTATGCACCAACTGGAGGAGCAAAAGCAAGACATGATGGCACAAAGATGGAAACTTCTTCATGAAACCGAGAACATCAACTTGAAGGTGGTTGAGGAGGTTGAATCAAGAGACTGTGAGGTGGCAAATCTGAAAGAGACGATGCAGACCTACAAGAGGAAGATCAATCAAGTTGTCCAGGTTTGCAACGAGACGACGGGGAAAAGGATTGCGCATCTGCCACATTATCTATGAGTTCTGAAAAACTTTGTTGTTGTTATGTCTGTTTGTTTAATTTTAATTTTAATTTTCTGGTTTTGTATATGTTACACAAGTTAAAGCTTGTGTCGATTTCAATCGTATGTTGTTATTTTAACAGACTTGGAAATGTTGTTATTTTAACAGACTTGAATATTAGCACGTTCCTAGGGTCCATCAAGACAATGTCCTAACTAACACTTCACTATCAGTACTTCATGTTAATTTACGAATTACGAATACTAGATTGGCCAGACCTATTACTCATTTTAATTATTTCTGTCGATCAACGTAGCTGACGCGAATACCAGATTAAGTTTCCTAAATTTTGCATCGGTAAACCTGTATAGACCGTCGGTTTACCAGGGGCGGCTTTTCTTAATTATGGATCTACAATGCTCAATTTCGATTAAGCTAAGTAAATTATGGGGTCGTCAAACAAGCAGATTAACTAAACACATAAATACAAACAGAACTACCATATTGAAGATAGAAAAAAATGTTCAAAGCTTCATACCTTCAACAATGGAGATCTAGCTTGATCCACTCAAGCTAGAGATGGTGAGGAAGGGAAGGAAACCAGAAAATAACTCCCCAAAAGCTTAGGAAAACTTTATTTCATCAAATTGTATAATGTATATAATAAAAGAGTGAATATAATTGAGTGCTTATGCAAAACTTATGCAATAATCAGTTGATGCGACTTTATATAGATACACTAGCCGACTTATGACTCTTAGAAACCCTAACCGACCTAGTCAATGCGACGAAATCGATTTTGTGTTCCACAAGGCTCTCGGTTTACCGGACCTAGCCCACGGTAAACCGGGCTCACTTTTCCTCTCTTTTTTCAGCAGATTTCTTCTTGGACTATATTTACTTGGCCCAACATTCTTCTCTTGATCCAGATCCGTTCTTCCATTGCTCGGATTTGATACATCTTTGTAAAACACATAAAACGAGCAAAAAAAAGCACTCAAACCTGGAAAATAACACCGATGCGTAATTCACGAACCTAGGAACACGCACATAACATTTAACACATATTCCATATAATAACGAGCCTATCTATTCTCTTGAGCATAGTTCGGGTGAATAAAGGTATAAGTAATGGTACTATTTAGTATGTTATCATCCATCATCTCATCATGAGTTGTCGCTAAGTAAGCCCCGCAAACGTCTCTTATACACATCAAATCTGGCCCATGCTACACATCGACAATCTAGCATATTGATTGTTGTCCATGATGCAATTTTTTCAAAACTAAGGGCACATTTGGTAAGCACATTAAGTACTTATTCGAAAAAATTATGTGGTGGTTAGGATTAGAAGTGTTTGATAATATTTTTAACACATCTTAATTAATTAAGTGCCACTTAATTTTACATGTAAATTTTTTTAAAATATCAGCGCATGGTGGAGAGCTTAACGCTGAAATGAAACTGCCGCACTAAGGCGGGTCTTTCAGGGTTTCAGGTTATGGTTTTGATGTCGATATTAGAGTTATGGTATTACAGACCGAGACACGGTAAATTTTTTTCGGATTCCTTTGGTATGAAGTGGCTAATCCTTAAATACTTGAGATGCTGGGGTAATGTCATCAATACTTGTATCGATGCTTGAAAAATAGAAGGCAATATCGAAGAACATAATTTGCACTAATGTTCACCGGTGCACAATAGTGCAATATATGTCCTTCAATCTATATTTACATTCCTCAATAATGATACTACGTGACATCTAAAGAAATTACCAAATCATCTCATGTTTTTAGTTTGGAAATTTAAAACCAAAGTAATTATAATATTGCATTGTTTAGTGTGAAAGTGAAATGTGAGAAGGACTTATATTTTGGGACAGAAAAAAGTTAAAATGACTTATATTGCGGGACGGAGGGAGTATTAATCTATACCTTGTTATTTTTGCATTTGCACTTTATGTTTTATACCTTAACGAGCTGAACTTGAGCCATACTCGAGTTGAAAGACAACAATATGTTTAACGAGCCGAGCTCAAACATTTCATCTTTTAAACGAGCCGAGTTCGAACAAATTTTTTGTTTGTTTTACAAACGAACGAGCTCGTGAGCAAAATGAGCTCGAGCTTGAACCACCAATACTCGGTTCGTTAACAGCTCTACTTATAATATTGATGTGGTGCCATAAATGATTTTATACTGTGTTGAAATAAATGAATAAAAAGTTGCCGATGGGAGGATAATAAGAGCACATACAATAAACGTAAAAAAGCCAATGAGAACATGCTTTTGGAGATAAATAGACAATGTTATTTTTAACTTCATTTACAAAAGCTCATATATTGATGCTGTCAATCAATTGAACGGGGATGGGAACGTGGAAATAAGTTATATGTGTGGTCTTCCGTCTCTCTCTTCAATCCTCATACAGTTTCCTTATTAGATCTACAAACCGGACGCCGGTGGCTCTTGGCTGCCGGCGTCCCTCATCTTCTCTCCTCCTTTATTTTCATGGTCTTTTGTTGTTTTTGTTGCTACTGTTAGTCGGGTCGGTCATGGGTGGTTCAATAAAAGTTGTTGCTGGTGGTTTGGGATTTCTGTTTGGTGGCTCTGCATGTGGCTTTTCTCTGCTCAAAGCTCCGATCGGAGGCCGGTAGCTTTTCTTTCCGGCCATCTTAGTTTATTTCCTGTCTTTTCTCTCTGTTTTAGGGGGCCTGTGGTCATCCTCCATGGCGTCGGAGGGTTGTCTGCGGCGGTCCATAAAGGAGGTAGTTGTTGCCGGCGTTTTTTGGTACGCCGCCCGGCCCATTGTCGGTTTTATGGGAGGAGATGTCATCATTTTCGGGCTCTCGCATTGTGTACATGGCGGCGGTGGGTGGTGGATCCACGGCCAAAGCGGTGGCTTTAGTCTTTGTCTATTATTTCTCTATTGTTGTCGGATGATTTCAGTGCTCGTCGGTCATTACGGATGCTTGCGGTTGCTGCGGGCTTAAAGTGTTGGCTCGGCGGTGTTTGTAGTTGTTCTTATTTATCTTTATTTTGTTTTGGTCTGTTTGTGTCTTTCTGGATCAAGTCGGTAATAGTCGGTTTCTCCGGATTTTTGGTTTAGCTATGTTTATGTATGTTAAGAACAAGTTTAACTATCATATTATCTTACCAAATCAAGTCCTTTGTGATGAGGTAGAATTTGGTCGGCATGGATTCTTCCATGTCTTTTTATCTTTTCTTTGCTTATGGTGGTCCGGCTTTAGGCTGGCGGTGATCCGGAGTTATTTCGGCTATATGTCCCGACGTTCGTCCGGTTGTAATTTGTTTGTTTGTTTAATGAAATCTTTCGTTGCAGGTAAAAAATAAATTGAGAACATGGATTTTCTCACGTCCACATTCACAACATATATGTCAAATAATAATAAAATAATATTTAATGAGCCCACTTGACGGAATGCATAAAGCAAATAAAATGGTTTTTTTTTATTTTACATTTTATATTGGTAATAAATTTGCATTTTTTATTCTAATCAAGTGGGTTTTCGTATTCCACTATTGTGGGGTAATGTGATAATGAATGAAATAAAATTGCCACATCAGATAATTTTGAGTCTTTTTAGAATAAATGATATTGTAGACGAAGTTATTATTGTACATGCTCTAAATACGTACCGATAGAAGTTGGCTTTTTCAATTAAGATAGACATGCGTTTTACACGTTCTATTTACTAGTTGGGGTGCTCCACTCGTTGCGCGGTTTTTTGCCCTAGAAGTTGTAACGGACTCAACACCAAGTGAAATGTTTCATTGGCCTGAAACAACAATGGACACGTGTTATGCTAAGTACAAAGGGACGTATAACACATGCCTGGAAAAGTGCGAACACTTATTAGCAAATAGCAACGAAAAGTAAATACAGTTGAATGTAATGGTGGAAAGAAAAGTAATATCAATAAGATGTGACCGATTAACAAAATTCAAGCATAATTAAATGTTCGTCTATCCATCATAAAAGGAATTGAAGAAAGAAAATATGTGCAAGTCTTATTATATTTAACTATATTCAAGATTGGTTGCTGAACAAAATTTCAGTATATAACAATGTCCCTAAGCTGTTGGAATTTCCACAGCAGCCAACATCCAAGAAGAGGAATGTCATCTTGTAGTCAAAGCCCCCAACAAATGTTACGGCAGAAATAAGCCCCGACAGAACCACATATGTTGTATTCTGTACAAAAACCAGAGAAAATATTTGAAGTTAGATGACAGTTGATAGCTAAAATAAAATGAAAAAAGGGCACAAAACACAATCTGAAATAGCCACATTCACTGATTTGTTGGCTTTTTGTTGCCACAGAATGTTATGTGCCATAAGGTTAAGCCATAATTGAACAATAAACAAGCACATGTATCACAAGAAAGTAACTCGTACGAAGTGTCATTCTTTTTGTTATTTCACCTAATAAGAAGTTAAAAGAAGGAAAATTCAACTCACAACTAATCTCCGAAACCATGAAATTCTAGAATACTAAACTGCTATCAATGATCATGTTATTACTGCAACCTACCATTAGGTTATAGGTTAAGTGTCATTTAGTGTTAGTGAAAGTATTACTATTCTCAAGTGGACATGTCGCATAAAGTAGCTGAAGCTTTTGGTGAAGATTATATACAAATCAAGTGTAAAAACTATTAGTTGAAACCACAAACAATCATCACTATTTGAATTTACAAACAATACTCACCATTAGGCGAGAATGGTCTTCATATTGCTTAAACTCCCCTTCCAAGTTGGTTTGCGGAGCCTGAATTGCCATAACAGGTAGTTGAGAATGTCAGTCTTATGCATTATGAACTTCATGGTAAAGTTACCTCAATGTCGATTAATGGTTAAAGTAGGCCGCACTAAAAGTTAAGCAAAGATAATATAGCTAGCTTTTAAACACAACTGCACCACACCTTAAGAGAGTGTAAGAAGGCAGAACCTAACATATTCAATAAGCATGTCATGAAACAATTTTTCTAGCTATCCTATGTCTAATAATGAATCATTTAAAAATAGACATATTAGATAAGCATGTATGTACGTTCTTATTAGCCTCATAATTTCAGTGAAATTAATCACAAATCACCGTAGTTAACTTTTCTATTTTCGGTAAAAGCGCACGTATATAAGCAATACCAGAGTAGAATGAATGATAAATGTATCAGATATCATAGTATCACGAATTTTAGTTATCGTAAGAGAAAAACACGCAGCCTGTTACAACCACTATAACTGCAAACAATCTTTCTAGTTTCAACAAAAACCATTTGAAAATGGAATTTGTATCTGTCTTCCTAGCACAAGGCAAAACAACAATTCAGTTAAAAGGATATTAAAAAGGTAAAAAAAAAGGTATTGTAACTTCTCTAAACAATGATAACATCATTTTAAGGAATTTCATGCACGTGCAGACTATCATACACTTTGAAGAGTATCATAGCTTTCCAGTAAATTCGATCATCATTGTCGATCAAACAAATTTTATAGAAAGACAATCTCAAAGTTCACAAGTTTGTAGGATATAATGGCATACATTGCATCAACTGTATGCATATCAAATGATGAAATCAAATCAGTCATTTGAAATGAATTACTTCTTGATTACCTTCCCGAAATATCCAGTTGTAAGATAAAAGTGGAACTGAGAGATCAACCCACCATTCACCGATTCACGTGAGCCTGTTGTTGTTTTGTTGGAAGTAAAAGTTCCACTTACAGTTCAACAAAGCATCTTACATGATACACCTATTTGATCCATACTTCAATAATTGCTTTTCTCTTATTCAAAGAGAATAAAATTCATATCAGAGCACCGTAAGAGAAAATTGAAATAAACATGGAACCAAAAAATTCACCTTAAAAGTAAACCAAACATAGTGATATAATTTTAAGATTCACAAGGAAAGACTACAAAGGCATAAACAATATACTTACAATTCGAAAAAGGAACCTTTTGAAATGTACATGTTTCACTCGAGTCTTCAAACTCACTTGATCAAACTCTGTGAACAAAACATGTAAACTCATATACGCCCGTTAAAAGGAAAAAAAACAGAGAAAAACATTGTTGCAGGTAACCATGAGGAATGCATATTAGATTCATAGTAAAAGACACCCAAATGGTGTATTCTTTTGCTTCAGTAAACATTGTGTTGAAGCAGATTTTTGCATCAGGAAGAAAATTAACCCTTCATAGCAAAATTTTCAGAATAGCAAATCGTACACGAAAAAAATAGATAACTCTGAGGAAGAAGATCCTATGCATAAAATTAAAGCACCTACAAAAGCAGAAAAGAATACTGAAAGCCATACCTCCAAAATAAGCCAAAACTCCAATCTCCTCGATAAATAATTGAGTAATTGGAAATAATGAGATGTACATCGAACTGGGAAGACAAATAGAAGCAAATAGATTCAAAGAATCGAGAAATCAATGAAGAAAGCTAAAATAATCGTGACAAACATGAGTAACAAAAGTAGACTTCTTCCCAAAAGTAATAACCGTAAATTCAAACAAAGACAATTACGATTACCAAGAAGAGCAAAAAACAAGAAATAATTGAATAAGTTTCTAAATGGAATAAATTCTTGGTGTAGCGACAACCTAAATCTTGGATTCTGATGAATTCACCGTTCTCGCCAAATCCATCGGTGGGATTGTTTTTAAACGAAAAGAAAGGTTGAGGTGTCAATGCCATGCCAGTCGGTGGAACCTGAAATGCCACGACGAAGGAGAATTGAGCCGTGGCGATAACGGAGGAACCTCACTATTACACGTTTCTTCTGAAGGGGCAGCTGGAAAGGCGTCTGCAATGATTTTCAAGAGCCACGTACCATAGCTACATCTGCTGATCTGTATTGTGGAGAAGACGAGGCCGTATGTTAGCAATACGGCGTCGTTTACCAGTCTCAGACTCCCAGGAGCAGTCAACACCGGAAGCACAAAGAAGAAGAAGAAGGAGACGAAAAGTGGAAGGACATCAACTGGGGGATGAGTTTAAAATTTAACAGAAAAAGAAGGGGGAGACCAACAAATTGGGAAAGCCAGGGGGAGGAAAATAGAAAAAAGAATAAAAAAAAAAGTGGTTATTGTGTGCGTCAAATTACTTACACCCAATTACTCCTAAGACTACAAAAATTACTTTGGCACCACATGTTTGTTTTCAAAAGACGACGTTATTTCATTTGGTGTTCCTCTCAAAACGCGTCGAGAGAGGAACACCAGAGTGAAGCAGGGTGTCGCCTTCCTCGTCGGAATTTAGCCGCAAAAAGAATTTTAAGCGCTCGCCCTTCGAAAAAAACAAGAACTAAAATATATATTAAAAAATAAAACAAAAGCTGCGTGAGATAATTAAATGAGTTTGGAAGGAAAAAAAAACTATTTATTTGACACTAGTCTAGTTTAAAAAAGCAAAAATTATCAGAATAATTAAAGATTCATGGCGCCGTATACATTATTATACTGATCGCTAACAATTACGAATACATTCCTTATTTATATAATTACATATATATATATAATATTAGGTCGAAATTTTGGGGACAGCTTAAATTCATTGATTTTCGGAGGCCAAGGCCACGCTTCGGCGCTCCCACGCGTAGGCGCCCCTGCCAGTGAGGATACGTTTTGTTCAACAAAAGTAATTTGATGTGTAACAATAAAAGTCACGTTTAAAAAAAAACGGAATTGACAAAGGAAGGGGCCGACGAAACATGCACAAATAATCTGAACTAATAACTATACTGATTAATGTTCAGAAGGCGGCATTAAAATCCAGTAATCCACCTACTCCGCTCTCACTCAAACCGTAAAAACAATCGTCTCATCCTCCTTGAATTCGATGTTTCCTATGCTACTCCGCCGCCGCTTTCGCTGCAACTCCATTTCCGCATACCTCCATCACAGCCGTCTGCTGCATTCACAACCACCAACCACAATTGAGTATCCTTTGAGTTATCCCATTTACACCATATGGGGAGCCAACACTTCTTTAGGAAAGACCCTTGTTTCAGCTGGACTCTCGATGTCTTTTCTCTCCTCTGCCAATGCTAAGAAATTTGTGTACCTTAAGCCTGTTCAAACTGGTTTCCCTGAAGACTCTGATTCGCGTTTCGTGTATTCGAGATTTTCTGACTTCTTCTTGCGAAATAGGACCCCACACTCGGTTTTTGCTTCAAACCATGTCATTAAGGCCTCCATTCCAGCAGCTCAAGCGCTGTTTGAAAATGGGACATTGGGTGGAGGCTTGGAGAGTAGAAATGTTGGTGTTAGAGTAGAAGATGGGAAATTATCTGGTGTATTTGAGAATCTGGAGTGGTATGAGGAGAGAATTTTGCAAGGGGTTGAAAATGGGGAAGCATCTGGGGTGAATTCTCAGTTGATTTGCAAGACTTTGTATGGGTGGAGAGAGGCAGTGTCGCCTCATTTAGCTGCGGAAAGAGAAGGAGCTAGAGTAGAGGATTCTGAGTTGTTGGAAGTGTTGAAGAGGGGTTTGGATATTGGTTTGCCAACCGGGGTTGAGATGGATAGCAGTGAAGATATTAGTGTCATGTGTGTGATTGAGACCGCTGGAGGTGTAGCAAGTCCTGGGCCATCAGGCACTCTTCAGTGCGACTTGTTTAGGTGCCTTTTGAATATCAAACTGCATCACATTGTATTATTTTCGCCTTTTTTGTCAATGTCTTTGCATGTGCATTTACCCTGTAATGATTTTATATCAACATAAATGGCTTAGTTTGGATCACTATAAATGTAATGTTGTGGAACATGTCTTGCATTTATAACCAGTGGGACTTTACTCACTTCCTCACTATTGTGTTGCTTACCACTCCGAGTGAGCCGTCATCTCACAATTTCCCCAAAGGTCAATTTTTTTATCTTATTATTTGTACATGAAAAGAAACATGTTAAGTATATAATTAGTAATTCATTTTGCAGGCCTTTCCGCTTACCAACAATTCTTGTAGGGGATGGTAGATTAGGTGGTGTTTCAGGAACAATTTCAGCTTATGAAAGCTTGAAGCTTCGTGGGTATGATGTTGTTTGCGTGATTCTGGAAGATCACGGTCTTGTTAATCAGGTTCCCTTATCATCCTATTTCCGGAATAGGTATGATATTCTATCTCAAAGTGGACTTAACTTATCTTTTCTTATTTCTTAAGAAGCATTTGTAATATGTCCATTACAGTTTGTCTTATAGTCCTCTTCGTTCCTGTTTGGATCTCAGTTTTGATATAGCATATAGAATTAGAATGAATATATACTGTACAAATACACGGTATATCGTTTCTATATCTGATTAGCTTATGCCATAAATGAACCAGTTTTTCATTTTCTTTTCCATCTGTAATCGTGTGTCTTTTCTTTTTGACATTTTGCCTTCTGTACTTGATTTGTTCTTATTACTTGCTATGCTTATTTTCTTTAACTTAACGCTTTCTTTTCTGAAGGATTCCTGTTCTGGTACTTCCACCTGTTCCACAAGACATGTCTGACAATCTACATGAATGGTTTGAGAAGTCTCAATCTGTAATTTGTCTTCTTAAGGAAATAATGGTGGATACATTTCTTAAAAGAGTCCAAAGATTGCATGACATGCCCAAAAGGGCTTGTGATATTGTATGGTGGCCATTTACTCAGCACGAGCTTGTTCCTGAAGAAAAGTTACTTTGATCGATTCACGTTGTGGCGAGAACTTTGCAGTGTACAAGGTTTGGCAGTTTCATGTCCTACTTTTGAGCTGCTTTTTAGAATCCACCATCTTTCTTGAACTTATAGGAGTTGATTCATTGGTTAAACTGTTGTCTTCATTTCGGTACCATGTTTTGCAACTTTGATATCCTCTTATTAATATTTTGTTGATTGAAGAGGTTGTCATAATTCTGCAAACATTTTTTTTCCATTTGCGGCTAATCTTGCTTTGCTCTTATGATTTAGGGTAGTGGTAGTCATATAATCAGCCAGCAGTTTGATGCTTGTGCAAGTTGGTGGACCCAAGGACCTAATGCTACATTACAGGTCATTCATTGGCTTCTGTGTACTTAACATGCATATTGGCTTTTGATTGTCACAGATAAATTACCATCCACCTAAAAGCTTGAACGGTCTAGAAGTGTACTTTTTACATATTCATCACTAACAAGCCTCCTCACATGTGACCTCGTCAACTCGTGAACAAGAATAGACATGCTCTAGCATAATTGCATCATAAGTAATAGTTTTGCCACAGAGTAGCAACAATAGTAATGGTTTTTTTTCTTTTTTCTTAATGAATGAGATAATTAGGTTTTATTCTTTTATTCCATGACCTCGTTCTCTGATGGCCATGACCTCGTGCTTTGATAGCATGATAATTTACCATCTCAACCAAAAACTTACACCGTTCAGCAGTGTAATTTATAATTTTATACATATATAAACTAGGCGGTCATAAAACTCATAAAACTTGGTATGAATGTTTGATTAACTTGTGGCTATCTTGCACAGCCAGTATGTTGGTCCTTCACATTCATATTTGAACATTTCCAATTAATCGTATAACAGCTTGCTTGGCGATAATTTGATTATAAAAATGCTCTCTTGAGGGAGGAAATATAGGAAACGATCGCTCACCCTCATAAACTTCTTTCATTATTTGTATTTCCTTTTTTCTTGCCAAGTCATGTTCTTGCCTGAGAGTTGGTTTCAGAATAGTATGGAATGTTTCAAAGGATATTAGAAGCAATATGCACAGTGAAAGTAGGAAGAAGATATAGCCCTGTTGGCTGAAAACAATTTGGAAAATGCTTTTCATTCTAAGATTATCGTGTATTATGCTGGTTTTCTTATTTTAATTTTGTGAAGTAAAACTTGCATATAGGTTGCATTGTGCAGTTCTGACAAGATTCCATTGCTTCTTTTTGTATTGTTTCTACCCTTTTCATCAATGTATCTTCTAATAATTTTTCCCGCAGATATTTAAAAATGCCAATTGCGTGAACTAGCAACTTTCTGTGCATATGGCATGTTTTAGTAGCGTGTCAGTAAGAATGCTTTTGCAGTTTTGGCTTTAGGTGGTTTTAGATTGAACTTGCCAGGACTATTGGCTACGCTGCTGGTCGATATGGGCATGTGATGTTTCCTGAAAATGTGTATGAGCCAGTTCTGGAATGCACTGAAATTTTGCTTGAGGGTGTTGGAAAAGGTTTGTCTTCCATGCTTTATTTATTAAGCTTGTGTTTGCCAAATTTATACTTTCCTATTGTGTTTTGTGTAAATGTGGCACCAAATTTAATTCAGCAGTTCCTTATCACTCGCTCTGCCCTTTCTATTTTACTGATTTATCATGTTCCCTGCTGATATACCCACTTAGATAAAACTGCTTTAATCTCACCAAATGTAAGCAATGCAATATTATTAGGCCAATACGGGGCCACCAAAAAAGAAAAAAACTTTCCTTGCTTAAGCTTTCTTAAGTGGAAGAAATAAGTGTCACATGTAGCGTGACCTATTTGTTGCTGTCATGGATAATATCCTTGATTCTTTTAGCTCCTGGATCGAGACTAAGATTGTTTTGCTGCTTTCATCATTTTGAAATTGTCTCATTGTGTCATAACTCATAAGTGCCACAATAGAGTATTTGCTCATGAGCTAATTGCGCAAACAGACGGTGAAGTGTGAGAAGTTCAATATGTTGACGACGCTTGTATAATAGGCTTTGAATGATTTGTCCTCATGTATAACATTTGTGTACAATTGCTAAAGTCTTTTGACATACTAAATACGAATTTCGGAAATGACATTGTTGATTTATAAAGGCTGCTAGATGATGACACCATTGCACTGTGAACATTTATCCCATTCTGCAGTTTCACCGTTGCATATACTTGTGAATTATTGTGATCGGAAGAACTGCCCCAGTACTTTGCACTCATTGCATTGTTTGTTGATGATCATTAGGGTGGGCTGCAAGAGCTTACTTTTCAGATAATGGTTCTACAGCAGTTGAAATTGCTTTGAAAATGGCCTTCAGGAAAGTTCTGTTTGACTATGGTCTAGACTTTTCTCATCCAAAGGTTGACTGTGCAGCAAAAGAGATTAACCTGAAGGTTTTTTCTCACACTTTTTTCTAATCCCATAGTTTTCTTGACGTTGTGTTTATGATGATGGTAAACAAGTCAACCAAACGGGCATAAAAATCAATGCCCTTGCATTTTTAGGTATGTTATGCATTTCTATATACGAATGATGATACTTCGAGTTGCAGGATTTTTCTGTTGTAGTATGTTTGTATAGAGATATCAAGGTGACCTTAGCTTATTTAAACTATGAACTTGCAACTAGGGGTGTTCAACATTTTTTTTAAATACTGGCGGAACCGATACAAACCGAACCGTCTAGATGGATTTTAAAACTATGAAAACCGAACCGACCAATATCCGATTCAATCAGTTTGGTTTTGGTTTTGGTTTTGATAGGTAAGACAGAAAAAACCATACTGAACCGACACTGATGGATTTGCAAACCTTGTAACGTGACGTGTAAAATGTATCCGTTGAAGTGGAATTTCCTTAAAGGCAAAATACAAACCAGAGTATGGACAAAGATTTTTTAAAGGCTAATCAGACAGCTGAGATGGTGATTTGACGTTGTGCCGGTAACAAAGCAGGGGTTAGCAACTGGGACCTTGGTTGGATAAAACATGTGAAGAGGAAAAGTCAGTCTGGAGGCCTCGTGGTTCGACATGAGCTCATCATGAAGCAGCGGCGAACAAATCCGGCCAAGCTCACGTTGAGGCTGATGTGGACACAAGAGACTACATGCTGGGACTTAGCCTGCCATGTGCCAATATCAAACGAAAGGTTTTAGGCTCCGGCTCATGCCTTTGACCATGTAAAGCGAACAAAAAGATTGGTCTAGGTGATGCTTCTTATAAGGCAAAATAAGACCAGAGGTCTTATGGTCCGGCTTGAGCTCGGGATGAGGCAGCGGCGAATCATGTCCGACCAAGCTTATGTGGAGGCTACACGGACATGGAGATTTCATGCTATATAGTGCTTGCAAAGAAGCACTATTATATCAAAGATTTTGTAGTCCAAACAAGGGCAACATGGTGAAGGCAACGATAAACCATGTTCGACCAAGGCTTCCGGGGGAGGCATTGACAACCATTAGGCTGGTCAAGCTCAAAGGGTGAGACCCAATGATGACAAAATGGTCGATCAAGGGCTCTGAGGCAGTGACGACCAAAGGGCCGGTCAAGCTCAAATGGCAAGACCCAATGATGACCAAAGGGCTGATCAAGGGCTCTGAGGCAGTGATGACCAAAAGGCCGGTCAAGCTCAAAGGCAAGACCCAATGATGACCAAAGGGTCAGTCAAAGGCTCTGAGGCAGTTACGACCAAACGGCTGTTCAAGCTCAAACGGAGAGACCCAATGAGGCTAATGGGCCGATCAAATGCTTTGAGGCATTGACAATCAATCCATAGGGTCAGCAAGCTCGGAGGGAGTGACCCTCAGTAGCACGGACACGAACACGACGACACGGCTGATTTCAGAATGTAAAGACACGGCATATATTATATAAAATAATATTAGATGTACATAACATTCAAAGAAATCTGCATAACTGACTGAATCTTGGAGAAATAAAAGATATAAGGTTTTGAAATGTAGAGATACCATAAATCGATAAGGAAGCTCATCTATCTATCCCATATAAGGCCAGACAAAGCCTTTGTTGTGAGTTGTATAAGTCATTTTATGCTTTCTCTTAAGAAAAGTCATCTGGAAGCAATACAAAGAGTCTTAAGTTATTTTCCACTTATTGAATAAAGATAGATCGTTTTAAAAAAAAAAAAAAAAAAAAAAGAGTCTTAAGTTATCTTATACATATGCTGATTGGGATTCCTGCTCAGTGGATAGAAGATCCATGTTTTGGGCATTGCACATTTGTTTTGGGAAATCTTGTGACTTGGGGGAGAAAGAAACAAAGGGTGGTGTTAGAAGTGCTGAAGCTGAAATCAAAATAATGGCCCTGAGAATCTTTGAAGGATTGTGGCTTAAGAGAGTGCTGAAAAATTTGAAGGTTCATAGTGAAATGCCTATGAAACTCTTTTGTGACGACAAGGCAGCCATTGACAGAGCCAATGAGACTGTTCATCATGATGGAACCAGGCACATAGATATTGACAGATATTTTGTGATGGAGTAGGGGTGTTCACAGATACGGTTTATCCGAAACCGAACCGATCCAAGGCATTCGGTTCGGTTCGGTTAATACTCGTTTCCGGTTCGGTTATTAATATAGAGAAACCAAAAATTTCGGTTCAGTTCAGGCTACAAATTATCCGGAACCAAAAACTGAACCGAATAAAAAACCGAACAATTAACCGAACCGAATGAAAAACCAAACAATTAACCGAACCGAAACTGTACCACACAAAACCGAACCGTTTATATTGAACATGTATACATAGCTTTTATAACGAAAATATTATATTTCTTTTTTCTTTCTGAAAATTGCTTATAACCGAATGAAAAAAACGAATAAAAAACTTAACCGTTTATGACCAAATAGAATTATTAAATTTTATTTCAGTTTTTGGTTAACCGAACCAATCCATATATTTCGGTTTTGGTTCAATTCGGTTTCCTAAAGCAAACGGTTCGGTTTCGGTTTCGGAAATTTTTGGTTTGGTTACGCCCGTTAACCGTACCTAACCGAAACGTGAACACCCCTATGGAGAGGCTGGATGCTGGTGTTATTAGCATTCCATTTCTTCCTTCTGTTCAGTAGATTGCTGATGGCCTTCCTAAAGCCCCGCCAAGACTAGACTTTGACAAATTCCCAAGCAAGTTGGGTTTGCTTGACATCTATGCCCGAACTTGAGGGGTAGCGTTGAAGGAATTTGTGGTTTCTAGAATATTTCTATGTATTTTACTTTGTTTTATTTTTTTTCCTTATTAGTAGTCGTCTCCTGCCTGAGGTTTTAACACTAACTTATAGGGTTGGACTGTATATAGATTTTCTGGTTGTCTTGACCTAGTTGATTGCGGAGGGTGTTATGCCTATCAAAGGTTGCAACCTCCTTTTGAAGACGTACGAATACAATTCATTTTTCTTCCACTTCTAAATAACAATACCATCTCTCCTAAAAGCTTAAATTGCTAGAGAGGTAGGTAATTTACGTATTAAACATAAATGAGTTTAACACGCCCCCAAGTGTGGCTTACAACAAAGAGCATGGGCCAACGTAGGGTACACAAAGGCATATAAACGGCACAACTAGGCCAACAAAGAGGCCGGACACTTGAATAATATAATGGGAAACCAATTTTGGTAGAGATGTTTGAACCCTAAACCTCTTGCTTTGATACTATGAATTACCATATCTTCTAAAAGGTTAAGCTGTTGGGTAGGTAAATACTTCACATATTAAGCATAACTGACTTCAACAGCTTTGAAGCATTTTTGTTGGCTTCATTTGCTATACCAGTTCCAAATATTTGGGATGTAATGAGCGTATTAGTGGCGTTACACAATATAGTTGTGCAATATTAGATTTGTATTCCTGTTGACTAAACGACCCAAATGGGTTGATTTCCTTTTTCAGGTATTAGCTCTGACGGGATCTTATCATGGTGATACTCTAGGCGCTATGGAAGCACAATCACCGTCCCCATATACTGGTCTTTTCCAGCAGCCTTGGTATGGATATATATCTTTAAAGTTCATCTTCTTTAGTGTTTCTCTTCTGATGATGGTCAATGAGTTGTTTTAGTAACATGTGATGTGATTACTTGATTCAAGTTTTATTTCTTTAGAGTAGATTTCTTTATGCATGCATTTTGAGTTTGTAGCAATGAAACAGGGGAGGAAAGGCCATTCCAACAAAATATAACATGCAATAAAAGTGAAGGGATTCTAATGCTAAAAATTCTATTTTTGAAGGTTTGGGAAATAGACAGATGATAGAGTTTGTCTGCCTGTTCCTTCCTTTTTCTCCATCTCTATAGTCTCTCATAGGAGATCTAGTTGGTTTATGGATATCTAGTACAGCTCGGTGAATATTCAAAAAAACAGTTTGGTTTTATTTTTAATTTCTTTTTTCCTCGGTCCTGGTCAACTTCAGCCTCCCCATTTTAGGATAGAGAGTCGAAATTTAAGTTTAGAAATTTGAAATTTAGGTTTAGAGTTGGACATCTCCAATTTAGACATTTTCTGATAGCTAGTTCAGGTTCAGAGTTGAAATCTAGGCAATTACTATGTGCCTTTTTCACTCAATTTCAACCTCGTGCCAAAATGCTGTTGGTGCCTACCCAATGAGTAAAGTTGGTACTTTCGTTGCCTTTTTCATTATTCTTCACTTCAGGTGCTCTCTTCTACTATCCTTTATCCCTTGTATGCAACCGTCAATTGCTCAGAACTGGTTAGTATCTTTAACAAGGCTATAATTACCCTGCAGAAATGGTTATATCAAGGAGATACCACTTCATCCCGGCACAGGCCACTGCTTGTAGTAACAATTCAATAGGGTTTGGTGGCTACCAGAGATGGTGCATATATCTTCCCATATT
The DNA here is from genome assembly GCA_026214975.1 of Gentiana macrophylla. NCBI lineage: Eukaryota > Viridiplantae > Streptophyta > Magnoliopsida > Gentianales > Gentianaceae > Gentiana > Gentiana macrophylla. The sequence goes on along the minus strand of CM047816.1, from coordinate 42,917,684 downwards.
GTATGTTAATGAAGTTGAATTTTTTCAATGAGGCTTGTGCGGGTGCGGCTTCCGTGATAAGGAGTCACTTTGCTATTAGAATTATCTGCTATTGGGTAAGTTCTATGGAGTTGGTTTTGGTCCTTGGCAGCTTTACAGGAATGATCAGTCAAGATAGTTGAAGGTTATGAATAGAAGGTTGGGATGGTGTTAGTTCATGACCTGAATGGGTGATAGATATTTGGATTCTAAGTTTGAGAGTTAGGAGAAAGGAATTAGTCCATTCAGGACAATTTGGTTCCTACATTTTTCTTTGGTCATAATTGGTCTCTCGGTCTCAATACACTTGCTTGGCGCCAGAGGATTGAAATGTATGCTTTCATTTTCATTCGGTTCTCTTTCAGTTGTGTTTTTGACCTTTTTCATGCTGAAAACTTAAAGAACTTTGCAATGAACCTTTCATATATATTTGCAAACAACATCTATCAATGCTCATGGTATATGAAAATTAAATGTACTTGTCTGGATAGGCGTAAGATATGCTATCTAGGCCCACAACTGAAAAATATGGGAATTCTTCCTACGTACCTGTGATGAAAATGTAATTATTTTCAATAACTTCATTTGGCATGTTGAAGGTAACAACCTTAAGTAATGAGATCTTTCCTATACACTTTATGATTTAGAGCTAATAACGGCATGTGACGTTTTGAGCACACAAATTAACATATAGAGCCTTTGAGCCTATTTCACATAAACCAATTGGTTTGTTTCCATTTATTGTTTTGCCAGCTGATTTTAACCCAAAGCTGATATTTGTTTCTCATTTGATAATGGAATGAAAATTTACAGGTATTCAGGAAGAGGTTTCTTCCTGGACCCCCCAAAAGTTTTTATGCGTGATGGGATTTGGAAGCTCAGCTTTCCTGAAAAGATAGAATCTGAAAGGGCACTAGTGGAGGACGTCTGTGAGTCGTGTATTATTTTAGCAAAAAGCATTGTTAACTTCTCTCAAGAATTTTATGAATCCATTGGACTATTTTGCAGTATTCAGCTCTCGTGATGAAGTTTTTGAGCAGAGACGGGATACTTCAACCATATCCAATCTCTATCTATCTTATATATCAGAGGAGCTGTTGGATGCTGATTCTAGAGGATACCTCATAGGAGCGTTAATCATTGAACCAAGTAAGCACCCCCCCCCCCCCTGCCCCCCCTGCACATTGCTATATTTTTAAGGGTTCGTTTTAAATCAAGCTACAAATTATAGCTAAGATCTGGTTTCCATCATGGTCCCTTCTCTAAAGGAGCTGGCACAAAGTACATATAAGCTTCCTATCTGGGGTTCATGAAAGGCCAGGCCTTTTAGGCCTACTTTATCCAACCTTACCTTACATCAACTTCCATCTTTATATGAGGCTATTTCTACAGCTTGAACTTGTGAACTCTAGTCACATGGCACTGGCTTTTACCTAATGAGATATAAATATTGTTTACATGCCTAGCATCTGATAAAATGGAGTGGTTGGCCTTTTTTCTGCGACCACCTTTTCCCACTCCTTTTTGTCTTAGTTTTCCCAGGGTGTTGCATACATGTGATAGGAGAGACTGGATGGAACACCAAAATTTGTAAACTCTGTCATTTGGAATCTAGAACATCATATGGAGACGGCCTTCTCGATCTCGAGAAGAATCTTCACCTTTTAAGAAATTTGAACTGGGGTTTTCATTATTGACCACTGTTGATAGATTATGGGAAAAATTTCATCTCTCCCATACCTAGGAATTATATGTTCTTTTACAAAGTGCATTGCTGATTTTATCATGGAAATTGCTTCACTATTTTCGTCTTGTGAGAAATGGCAAGTTCTACTTTTGACTTTGATAAGTACAGAATTGACTAGGAAATGGATGACCAGGTGAACTTTAGGCAGAATATTCTAACACTTGCTAGTGGGTTTGATACTTGTGTTGGAAAGTCGAGCTTGTCTGATGGATTCTCTGAAAACTTATATTTCTATAAAAGGAACAAGGAAGTGGACTGGATTCATTTACTTAAAAAAATAATATCTGGACTTAATATTTTCGAACACTAGATTGTCCCTAAAGAAGAAAATGAGCTAATAGGAGTATTTAGCTTGTACAAGTGGTCATGGATCTTCTTCAGCAATGAAATGTCATCAAGTTTTCCAGAACAGATTGTATGAAAAGAATATATAGTACTTTAAGTCTTTTTATTTCCAAGGTAGTTTTTCTTCACATCTTCAAATATTTCATGATTGTATGTGTAGAAATTAACGGCTGATTCTTAGAGATTCTGTAGATATTGGTTTTATTCCTTGTATATATGTAACTAGAATCAGGGAATAGGATTTCAGTTATACTTTCCTTTTAGATAGGATATTCTCTCAGTTATTAGCTTTCTTCGCTAGTAATGATCCACGATTCATGGGGGATTATGTTGGTTTTGCTTCCTGTATATATGAAACAGCCTTCATTCTGAAATACATATGAAAAACATTTTCTCATTTATCTTTTTCTACACTATGTATATTATTTCTCAGTAATACAAGGTTCTGGTGGAATGGAAATGATTGATCCCCTCTTCCAGCGTATACTTGTCAAAGAATGCCAAAGACGAAAGATTCCTGTTATATTTGATGAGGTCTTTACAGGGTTTTGGCGTCTTGGAGCAGAGGTTGACTTTCATCTTTCATTTCTTCATTTCTTTATGCCCTCAGCTAAATAACTGAATTTATTCTCTTTCCTCAGTCTGCTTCAAAACTTTTATGCTGTATGCCTGATATAAGCTGTTTCGCAAAGCTGATGACTGGTGGTACTGTGCCTTTAGCTGCCACATTAGCATCAGATGCTATTTTTAAAGCATTCGTTGGAGACTCGAAGGTAATTTGGCAGAGTTGATGATGATCAAGTAACTTCAAAACGCAGCATAAAATACTTAAAGATGATCTAGTTTTGTATTGCCATACGGGTTCGCCTCTTTTTTTTTTTTTTTTTTTTTTTTCCCATCACTTGCCATTCTATCCATTTTCGGATGCAATGAAAATACGTACATACACACCCACATATAACACCTTTACCTTATTGAAGAATACTTTCCCTGCTGCAATAGCAGCTTATCGATTCTGCATTTTTCACGTTCTCTGTGTCTGGCTGTCTTGATGTGTTCACTATTTAGCACACATGCATACTACTGACAATGATAGGCTACATAATGATAATATTTGTCTGTCTCTTGATCAATCATAATGATTGTAATCGGTCTTGCTCTGGTTTTTCAGCTCAAGGCTCTTTTGCATGGGCACTCGTACTCTGCACATGCTATTGGGTGTTCAGCTGCTGTCGAATCCATCAAATGGTTCAAAAACTCTGAAACAAACATTAATTTGATTGAGGGAGCAGAGTTGCTTAGAGAGGTATGTGCCTTTATCTCTGTCTCACTGGTTTCAATGTTCTCTACTTCGGATTTAACCTTTTTGTTCCGTTTCTAATTGTAAACACTTTTTGGCACCTAAAATGTAACCACCTATCCTGTATCGATTATTTGAAATACTGGAAAAAGTTTTATCAATTGCACTAATTGTTGCAGTTGTGGGATCATGAATTAGTATGTGAAATCTCCTCACATCAAGCTGTCCAAAGAGTCGTTACGTTAGGAACTCTTTGTGCTGTTGAACTTCGAGCACATGGCTGCAATGCCGGGTATGCAATCCATCCCCCTTTCACCAAAACATAATAAGCACAGGGTATTCTTTTTTTCCCTTGCAATAGATATAATTCAGCTAAACTAACACGAAATACATGAATGAATGGGAATCACACAGGTATGGATCTGTATATGCAAGTTCTCTTATTGAGAAGTTACGAGAGGACGGCATTTACACGAGGCCATTGGGTAATGTAATCTATCTCATGTGCGGCCCTTGCACGCCTCCTGGTGTCTGCAGTCATATGCTAAGGAAATTTGTTACAAGGCTAGATGATTTCAGCCCGTGCCAATGACTCGCAACAAATGCCCCCAACCAATAACCAGCCGTAATGATTTCGTTGTAGCAGCTATATATGCGATGGTGTAGCTTTTAGGAAGGCTAGTTAGTTTCTAATTTTCTTTCCTCCTTGTATAATATTTCATGGGAATACGATAACCAGTTGTCTGAATATTCGATTCGTTTTGGTTGAGTTCGGGATTGGAGGGAGTGTTTGTATTAACTGGACCGGTAGCACATCTTTTTTGCTACTTGTTGTTTTTTTGATTTTCATGCAAATGGTAAGTAAAACCTAATAATGCTTCTAATTTTTTAGAAGACGGATCGTTCGGCCATGCTCCGAGATAAAGAACACGAAGCCTTTATCTCGGAGCATGGCCGAACGGTAGGGCTGTCAAACGAATTGAGCGTTCGTGAACAAAGCTTGAACTCGGCTCGTTTAAGCTCGTTCGTTAATGGTATCGAGCCGAGCTCGATCACTTTCTCCTGCTTGTTTACTAAATGAGCGAACACGACTTGTGAACGCTTGTTAGAGTTCACGAACTTAGGTAATATATATATATATATATATATATATATATATATATATATATATATATAATAATAATAATAATAATAATAATAATAATAATAATATATACATATTAACAATTTACACAATGAGTTTGTAGTTGAACGAGCCGAGCTTGAATTCGAACTTGTTCGTGAGCTCGAGCTCGAACATTTTTCATACTTATCGAGCCGAGCTTGAACAGCTTTTTAGGCTCGTTTGTGTTAACGACCGAGCTCGAGCGAGCTCGATTACAAACGAGCTCGAGCTTGAACTTCAGCCACTCGGCTCGACTTGGCTCGTTAACAGCACTACTGAACGCTCCGTCTTCTAAAATTATTCGGGTTTTTGAGATGGGATGTTACAGTGTCAATCTAGGATATGGGGCTTAAAAAGAACTAAAAAAACAGGTTTCTGCATATCTCTCTCTCTCTGGGAATGGGAGGGCGGTTTTATTATAGGGATGGAAATTTCTGAGACGAAAAAAATGATAAATGGGTCAGGAATGACAAATTTCAAAATCGAGAGATTAGTAAAGACAAATTGCTAATATAGTGACAAAAATGTCCCTTTATAATTTTAATAGTAACTGCGAAGGAACAAAGAGTAACAACCCATAAAATATCATGAATGACCAAAAACAAATAAGAATAAATTTCTAAAAAGTCGTAATATCCAATGAAAAAAGTAATGTAATAATGAAAGATAGAGTAATAATACCTAAAAACAAGTAATAATGAACCGTAAAAAAATAGCGGCCAAAAACAATTAGTAAAATCCCATAAACAAGTCGTAACAGTAAAAAAAAAACAAGTTGTAACATCTCATAAACAAGTTGTAACCGTCCCAAAAATGTAATAACGTTACAAAATTAATAGTAACAACCTAAACTTTAAAATTAAAAAAAAACAAAATAAAATATAAAAAAAAAACCGACTGCTTCTCCGGCAACCATGGCCGCCGTTAACCCCTCCGCCGGTGCATATGGCCCCAGCCCGGTAGCACAGCCGTAGGAGATGAAGCAGCGTCTTGGTGGTAGTGTTTTCGACCAACCGGAAAGACAAATCTTCCTCTGCGACTAAGGTAGAAAACGAATCATCGACGGAGAAATCAAAAGCCGAGTCAAATATATTCGTCAATCAGCAATCCGGCGGCCCCCAACCGTCCGGATTGAACGGAACAACACCGACTTCAAAGCCTACCATTGTTAAGGATTGCAAAGAATCGAAAGACAGTGATTTGCAGATTCTTCTTTTCTCCGGCAAATTCGGCATCTTCTTCTCTTCTCCGCACCTTTCCTTGATTCTTCCCTCCGCTGACCTATTCTTCTCCGGCAGACTTCTTCACCATCTCCCAATTGCGGCGCACAATCAATGCAATGGCCAAAATTTGGGGATATTAAAACATGTAAAGGGAAAAGGAAAAAAAGGGCAATTTAGTCAAAAAATTATTTTTTGTCCTTATAAAATAACTGTGTCCTGGAAACCCTATTAAGTCACAAATTAGTCCTTTTGGACAAAAACCTATTTATTATATCGGGGACGAGATTGGAATCGAACCCTGTTCTAATTAAAAAAAAAGTGCATTTGCCTATACTAAAACTCTTTACTATTGAATTATATAATTTATTAAAAGCATGCTTGAAATTTGGCAATCGTGTCGCTTAATGACGAGTCATACTATTGAACAATGCGTCACCAGACACGAAACGTTTAAACACATGCTAACCATTTTTCAGCTCTCTACGAGCTTGGTTATGGTATTCAGATTACATTATGAGAATTCGACCTTTCCATAAATAGGCTTACCTGCATATCATCAGACTTACCATGAAGGTCGACAGTAGGACCTTGTTGTATTGCTCGGCCAGAGATCTCAATATGTTCTTAAGGTTACAAACAAACTCTTAACCCCTTCTAAAGTAATATGAACTACTTGGTACTCGTCACCGAGGTCTTTAACAGGTCTAGAGCTCGCAACGTAGGGGTCCAGTCATGTGTTGATGTTGCAGGAAAGTTTCGAGCCTTTTTATGACATTACTGAGATCATGGGGCAATTACCCTTTTCATCTTCCACGATGGCTATCTTCTTATTGTTAGTTTCAATGTGCACTATTGCCTCGCACCTTACCGGCTCAAGATCCATAAATAAAACATGCTTTCTTTATGGACTTGTATGCACACTTCACATTTTGAAGTAATCTTAACTCTTTGATGAGTTTGATCTCATACTAACATGAGCATATAAGGGGCTTTACATGGAAAACTCCTTGAGCCAAGAGGTATTTCTGCTGGTGTGACTAGGTATTTCTTGGTGTAATGCTAGGTGTGTCACCCTTACCTCCTTGAGCCAAGAGGTATAAAAGGGTTGTGTGTGTTGTACATTGCTCATCTTTTGACTAATAATACAATCTCTTTCCCGTGTATTTCCCTTTCTTCCCTAATTCCTCTGTTCTCTCCCCCAATTCCTCTCATCTACCCCCAAATTCTCCTTTCAAAACCCTAGTTAGGATCAATATCCTAACATCTGGTATCAGAGACCACTTCCTGCACCTGTGACGATTCAACAATGGCCGCCAAATCGATTAAAGAGCTCAGGACAAATCAGCAAAAGATGACTGAAGACTTCAACTCACGAATTGATGATATTCAGGTCCGAATTGATCAATCAGTCGAAACTCGAGTACATTAGGTTGATGATCGAGTTCAAAAGGTAGAAACACAGCTTATAAAGGTTGACGATCAACTCGATTCGTTGAAGCAAAATGATCAAACAATTGATCGACAAAGATAGTAAGAAGCCAGAGCTGCCTTATGAGGCTCCTTCTGTAGCTGCAGGTGATGGATTACTACCTATTCCACCATCAAGGCAGGTATCAGCAGAGCCAACTGAGGTCAATTTGAGGTACAAACCTCACTTCAAATCCTCTAAAATCGATTTTCCACTATTATATGGTGACCCTCCCATGGAGTGGGTTCGAAGAAGTGAAAGATATTTCCAAATTCATGACACTCGTGACAATCAAAAGGTCAGTTACGCAGAGATGCATCTTAGAGGAGCTGCGGATGTGTGGTTTGGAGGTCTTAGAATCAGTCACCCCCATATTACCTGGCCTACGATGAAAGATGAAGTCTTAAAGAGGTTTGGTTGTAAATCCATGGAAATGGCAGTCGATGACTTCCATCAGTTGAAGCGGGTCAGATATGTGGATGAGTACCTTGCTGAGTTCGAAGGATTGAAGACACTGGTTCAAATGCAGTGCCCTAGATTTACAGATTATCATTATATCTCTTGTTTCATCAGAGGATTGAAGCCAGAAATCAAATCGATGGTGAGGCTCATGCACCCCGATTCCATGTCAGCTGCTGTAGAAGCTGCAAGGTGCCAAGAGTGTGTCCTCCTATCTCTCAATCATAAACCCTGCCAAAAATCTCTTATTCTGCTGGACAAGTCAAACAGTCCGTTCCTGCCCCAAAGGTGTTCGATAAAATGACACAGTTAGAAATCAAGCAACCAGACCCTAAACCAGTACTACATAGGGCTATTACACCTAAGGAAATACATGATAAGAGAGCAAAAGGTTTATGTTTCCATTGTGATGAAAAATACACTCCAGGGCACAAATGCAGACAGAGGCACATCCATTTTATTGTAGCAGAGGATGAAGAATTTGTGGAAGAAGATGACTACACCACAGAAGACCCTCCTGACACATCACATGTCTCGGTCTAAGCCTTAACTGGCCAGTTGACCCATAACACCTTCAAAATCAGTGGTTACATCAAGAAGAAACCAGTTGTCATCTTGATAGATAGTGGGACATCACAGTCCTTCTTGGACTACAAGGTAGCCAAGGAAGCTGGTTGTAATATTGTGCCTAGCAATCCTATGGTCATAACTGTGGCAGATGGGAATTCTATCAGAAGTGAATCCAAATGCCCAAATCTTTCTTGGACAGTGCAAAGTGTACAATTCAAGCATGACATCAGACTCATCAAGCTTAGAGGTTGTGACATGGTCTTGGGTGTGGAATGGATGAGACAGTATAGTCCAGTCGCATTCAATTTTCACAACATGTGTTTGACACTAACCAAAGATGGTGATCTGGTTACCCTATCTGGCAAACAAGATTCAGGCCAACTTAGAATGATCAGCTGGAAGAAATTCGTACAAACCTTGAAGAATGGCACTTGTGGATTAGTTGGGTGCCTTAATAAGATCCAGGCAGAACATGACCCCCAAACCCCTGCACCATTGCTTCCCTTATTGACAGAGTTCCAGGATGTGTTTTCTCTTCCTACTGGTTTGCCCCCAAAGAGGGGATATGAGCATCCTATCACCTTGAAAGAGGGTGTTGTCCCAATCAGACTCAGACCCTATAGATACACCTACACACAAAAGGATGAAATTGAAAAGTTGGTCTATGAAATGTTAAAGCAAGGCATAATTCAGCACAATAACAACCCATTTGCCTCCCCAATGCTCTTGGTTAAAAAGAAGGATGTCACATGGAGGGGGGTGTGTTGATTACAGGAAACTCAATGACCTAACTGTCAAAGATAGGTACCCCATCCCTATAGCTGATGATCTGCTGGATGAGTTAGGGAAGGCAAGGGTTTTCAGTAAGATAGACCTACGGTCTAGTTTTCATCAGATCCTGATGAACCAAGGAGACATTCACAAGACATCATTTGTTACCCATCATGGGCATTTTGAGTTTCTTGTCATGCCATTTGGGTTAACAAATGCTCCTGCCACTTTCCAGAGAAACATGAATGAACTTTTGAGGCCTTTCCTTAGAAAATTTGTTCTGGTGTTCTTTGATGACATCCTCATCTACAGCACTGATATGAAGCAGCGTCTCCTACACCTCCGGGTTGTTCTAGAAGTTCTCACGGGCCATAAATTCTATGCTAAGATGTCAAAATGCTCTTTTGGCCAGGATAGTTGAGTATTTTGGCCACATTATCCAATACCCCAAAATATCACTGAGTTAAGAGGGTTTTTAGGCCTCACTGGATTCTATAAAAGGTTTGTACCATCCTATGGCATTTTAGCTAGGCCTTTAAATGATTTGCTGAAAAAGGAAGGGTTTTCTTGGAATCCCAAGGCACATGAGGCTTTTGATCAACTTAAACTTGCCTTGATTCAGTCTCCTGTCATGACACTGCCTGATTTTGAGGCACCATTTGTCATTGAAACAGATGCCTGTGCAAAAGGCTTGGGGGCAGTCTTACAGCAGTCTAAGAAACAACTGGCCTACCTGAGCAGGGCTTTTAACTCTAAGGAAATGGGCTCTCTATCTATGAAAAAGAACACTTGGCTGTGCTTATGGTTATCACCAAGTGGAAGCAATATATCCAGGGTAGGTCATTTGTCATCCAAACACACCAGCAGAGCCTTAAGTTTTTGCTAGAACAAAAAGCTACAACCACATCTCTATCTCTACTATTCTAAAAGTATGAGTGTGTTTCCCCCAAAAAGTGTTTCTCCCAAAAAGTGTTTCTCTCTAATTTTTTTTTTCTAAAAGTGTGTGTGTGTTTCCCCCAAAAAGTGTTTCTCCCAAAAAGTGTTTCTCGCTAATTTTAATAATTAAAATAATTAGAATAATTAAATATAACCATAAAATAATTAAAAAATTCCTAAAATAGAAATACGAAATAAATAAAAAAACGAAATTAATGAAATACTAAAAAAATAAAATCTTAAAAAGTCCCTGGATTTAATTAAATTTTAAAAAATGAAATTAAAAAAAAAAATATTAACAAATCAAACAAGATCTCCTAAAAACGAAATCTTTAAAAAAAAACTCTACCTCTACCTCTACCTCTACTTGTTCTAAGTGTGAGTGTGTTTCTCCCAAAAAGTGTTTCTCTCTAATTTTATTTATTAGAATAATTAAATATAACCATAAAATAATTAGAAAATTCCTAAAATAGAAATACGAAATAAATAAAAAAAACGAAATTAATGAAATACTAAAAAAACGAAATCTTAAAAAAATCCTGGATTTAATTAAATTATAAAAATTTATTAACAAATCAAACAAGATCTCCTAGAAACGAAATCTTAAAAAAAAATCTTTGATTTAATTAAATATAATTACAAAAATTTCCTAAAATAGAAATATGAAATAAATAAAAAACGAAATTAATGAAAAAAAATAAAAAAAAAGAAATCTTAAAAATATCCTAGAATTAATTAAATTATAAAAAATGAAATTTAAAAAATTTATTAACAAATACAAGATCTCCTAAAAACGAAAAAAAAATCTTTGTTTTTATTAAATATAATAAACAAAATTAAAAAAAATATATAATCAAAATCAAACAAGATTCTTGATTGAAAATCAATTAAAAATATAATGTGAGTGTGTTTCCCAAAAATATGTTTCGTTTGGGTTGGACAAAATTGTTTCCCCAAATATAATGTAAGAATAATTAAAATATGTGGGAAATTAGGGATAAAGACACAATCGTCAGGAATATTTTTAAGAATACGACAATTTACATATTTTTTATCGGAGAAGGACACTGCATAATAATTTTTATAGCGAGAAGGACAAACAGTGAATCCCGAAAATCGGTGAATCTCCCCAAGTGAATCCCGAAATCGGTGAATTTCGACGGTGAATCCCGAAAATCGGTGAATCTCCCAGGTGAATCCCGAAAAATTGAATTTCGATAATGAATCAAAATCGTTGAATTTCGACGAAATTTGAAAATTAGTGAATTTCGACATTGAATTTCGGCAGTGAATTTAAACAGTGAATAAATAGTTTTGTCCTTTATACAAAGTTTCAAAAGACTGTCCTTCTACTCAATTAATAAAATATTTCTGTCATTTTCCCTCATTCCCCCTACAATATAACCATGAAATAATTAAAAAATTTCTAAAATAGAAATACAAAATAAATAAAAAATGAAATAAATGATAAAAAATGAATTCTTAAAAAAATCCTTGATTTAATTAAATTATAAAAAATGATATTAAAAACTAACAAATATTTTAAAGAGGCTAACCCCCGTCTGAACCAATTATATATTCCACACAATTTTCAAATTCTTCACCTTATTGATAATAGTTAAAATAACAATATGGATTGGTGGCCGCTCTTCACACCAGTTCCGCCAATGCCATATAATATAGATTGTTTCTCTAAAGATGTACGGACAATCTCTTCCTTGAGTGGAATCATGAAGATTTGACTCGATCCATTCACCAACAATAAGCTTAGAAAAGAACCCAGAGTTAACATGTCTAAGCAGCAAATTCCTTCAAATATTGCCAGCCCATCTACAATCCCGTAAGACATGTAGATTTGACTCATCTTCCTAATTACACTGACAACACATTGGGAAACCACATATTTGCCTACACCAAAGCAGATCCATAGCAAATAAAGAGTTGTGTTGTGCTTGCCACAACATAATTTGACTCTCCTAGGACCCTTCAACTTCCATATATCCATCCAGATTTGATATTCGATCATTTGATTAGTTGTATTCATGAAAGAATAGTCTTGAGCAACAGAGTATTTCCTATCTTGTCCTGCAGCCCACGTGATGACATCATCACAGACAGTAAACCCTTCTTTTAATGCAAGAGCAGCCATACATTTACTCTTCCAAGAATATGATATATTTCCTTTGGGTTGGACAAAAGGGCTTATGTATTTCCTGACAAAAACCTCACCTCTAGGGATTGATCATCCATAAGGATTTTCCAAGCCAATTTACCCCAAAGAGCGAGATTCATTTGATGAGGATCTTTGAAATCGAGACCACCAGCCTCCTTCTGGAAACACGGGTTAGCAACAAAGTATTTCCTATCTTGACCTGCAGCCCACGTGATGACATCATCACTGACAGTGAACACTTATTTCATTGCAATAGCAACCATACATATACTTTTCCATGAATAGGTGCATTTCCTCTGGGTTGGACAAAAGGGCTTCCGTATTTCATGACAAGAACCGCTACCCACAGAGATTGATCATCCATAAGGATTTTCCAAACCAATTTACCCAAAAGTGCAAGAATTATTCAATAAGGATCTTTAAAACCGAGACCACCAGCCTCTTTCTGTAAACACATGTTCTTAATTCCAAGATATATAGTGCATCTTTCTCTGAGTCTACTCCTCCCCATCCAAAAGAATTTTTTGCAAAGTTTTAGTATTTCATTTAAGACTCCCTTAGGAGTCTTAGTAGCATATAGCATAATAAGGATGGGTGGCTAGAGAACTCATGATCAAAAGCATTCTACCCTCTCTTGATAGCGTCTTGACTTTCCAGCTTGAAAGTTTCTTTTTCATTTAATCAACAATATATTCAAAGGTTCATTTGGTTGTTCTGGAATGTATTAAAGAGACACCCAAATAAGTACCCAAGTCATTTAGTGCGCTGCATATTCTGACTCTAGCTAAGGAAGGTCCTCAAATGATGGATGGTATTACAGAAAAAAGAAATTTATGAATTTTGAGAACTCACCTTCTGACTTGAAATGTTGTACAAGTTGTCAAGGGCACCTGCAATGGTGCTGATCAGGGCCTTGGAAACTTCACCAAATGAATCAGAATATCTACAAAAAAACATGTGTGAGAGGGGTGGGTCCAGAAGGACTTTATTTCAACAGATTTCCATCTACACTCCCGAATAGCTTTGTCAATATACTGGTTTGACAAACAGGTAAGGGGTAAGGGGTAAGGGGTAAGGGGCCCTCTTGTCTATGTCCTATTTTCAGGTTGATAGTGTCTAGCTTCTTTCCATTCCAAAGCATTGGAAGTTTAGTGTTCTAAGTCCATACATGACCAAATTTGTGATCTTGCTAGAAAAACCAATATTCTCCATTTTTTTTTCTTCTGGAAAGGTCACATGGACTCCGCCATGAACATTTTCCAACTCAATCTTGAGCATCATCTTCCTTTCTTTCCTTCATACATTTAAAATAGTGGAGCAACTTCTGAGCAAGAAGAATGTTCTCAATCCCACCTCTACCAGGTATAAAGACAGCATGGGTGTGACCAAATTTCCGTTGACAGACTATAGTCTATTATCTATAACTTTGGAGATAATTTTCACACAAACATTTTTTAGAGCTATGGGTCTAAATTGGGATACATATTCTAGGGATTTCACCTTTGGGGATTAAGGATGCAACAATTTCATTTAGTCTTTCATCAAAATCATCCTTATCAAATGCCTCAAATACTAATTTCCAAATCGATGAATTTACAGTCGGCCAGCACTTCTTAAGAAATCAGACATGTATTTCATCAAGCCTAGGAGCTCTGCAGTTCCCTATTTGGAACATGGACTCATCAATTTCTTCATCAAAATCATCCTTATCAAATGCCTCAAATACAAATTTCCAGATCGATGAATTTACAGTCGGCCAGCACTTCTTAAGAAATCAGACATGTATTTCATCAAGCCTAGGAGCTTTGCGGTTCCCTATTTGGAACATGGACTCATCAATTTCTTTTTCTGAAACATGTCTATTTTAGAATTGGATATCTGAGTCCTACAGAGCTGGGAATCGGTTGCAATCCAGAAGATTATGACCAATGGAATATGCTCGGTAGATGTTGGTGTAAAAATTCTATCATCCGATCAATCAGAACAGTGTAATCTGTCCACCACCCCTGATCATCTTTCAGACTTGTAATTCTGCATTTCTGATGTCTTTTGATGGTAGTCATACGGTAAAAATGGGTGTTTCCTTCCCTTTCAGCCAAACATTTAAGTTGAGATCTCTAGTGCATGTAAATCTCTTCCTGGTCCAAGGTTGTTTATTTTTCTCTAGAAGATGTTTCCGAAAATCTCATAATTCCATCTTTTGGTTCTACTGGAAAGAATTATATGGTAGGGAACAAGCCATTGCTACTATCCCAATTCTCTTCCACATGCTTTTCAAAGTCATTGTGTTCAAGCCATGTTGTAACGCCCCCAGACCATGGGCCTGGTAGCGCTAAATGAGTCATAAATGGTCTGGTCAACTGCTTAGACTGCCGTCCTCGCTTGGTCTAAAAGGGCTAACCCGAGTTGACAAGGCCTTTATGTCTCACACTTATATAGGGGGGAGCATTCTCTTATTTTACCGATGTGGGACTTTACATTCTCCCTCCCTTATAAGGGACTGGCGTCCTCGTCAGGACGGCCGAGACTATTCCCGGATCGTACCTACCAGAGGTAACTAGAGGCCATCCTTACACCGTCTTCTTGTACGGTGCAGCGCATAGTTCCGTCTGATAGTCGGCTTTGATACCATTTTGTAACGCCCCCAGACCCCGGGCCTGGTAGCGCTAAATGAGTCATAAATGTCCGGTCAACTGCTTAGACCACCGCCCTCGCTTGGTCTAAAAGGGCTAACTTGAGTTGACAAGACCTTTATGTCTCACACTTATATGGGGGGTGAGCATTCACTTAATTTACCGATGTGGGATATCACATTACTGTAACGCCCCTCTCCCGGATACCGAGCCCTTATCCTGAAGAGAAACATTCGGCGCGTATAGCATTAAATAAATCTAATATTATACGCAAGCCTCTACGTCGTCGTATCAAAATAAAGCAAACGGAAGCTAAAAAGACTCGGGTAAAAACAAAATGTTACTATGAATAGAAAGTAAGCATACTAAAGATGGATAGTTAAATTACAACGACGAAAAACCCAAATACTTATACATTACGAGGTCTTAAAAGTATAGTACAACAAGTCTAAGGAAAGAAATATAACTAGTCTAGTACAACCTTTACAAAGAAATAAACTAAAAGCTTCGCCAAGACTTCAATGTCTTCAAAAGTCGTCATCTACACTTGGGCAACCTGTTCGTCTTCTCACCCCACAATGCATACAAAAGAAAATGCAAAGGAGGTAAGTACAAAGTACTTAGTAAAAGTGACAAGCTAATGAATAACTAAGTTATACAACGAAAGGTTATTATTATGATTATTAAATTACCATGATGAGACCGACTCAATCTAGGGTTCACTTCATGTCCATCAACATGTCATGACTAAACGTTTCTAACTTAACTTATCTTTGTTTCAACATGTTTGCGAGGGCACTACAGTTAGTGAGATATGCACTAAGACAAAAGACGCAACCCTATAGAGATAAATCTCTAGCGGTCCCGAGACAGTCATTCCACTTTATCTGGCCAAACCTATAGAGCTGACCGGTGAATGTCTATCTCGTTCGTGAGTTTGTCGGCGGAATGATCACTACTTTATCTGGCGGGTCTAGAATCTGCAGTGATCATCACCACTTTATCCGCCAAACCTCACATTGCCGATATTATCTTGTGCCTATCCAAGCTCTCATGATGTTTAACATTTACTAATCAAATGCGTATTTATTAAATAGTTAACTAGCCGCCTAAGTGTTTTCAAATAATCTCCTCACACATACTACTCTCTTCCTAGACCACTAGACATAAACGAGGCCTAAGAATTACAGGCATTGATGAATACTAATTCATCAAAGCACAAGCCCTTTCATGCCTTTCCGACGGTCCCGGACTTCAACTCCCTTTAAGAGTACGTCCGGTGCCGGAACCAAACGCATCAGAAACTCAATCGAGGCTTGCTCATTTTCATTTAATTGTATTTAAGCTTATATTATCAAAATTACAAGTCAAGCTAAGCATCGAAATAACATTAGCCACAAAAATAACACAACCCAATAAAATAATACTAAACAACTACATATAAATTATAATTATTAAATCATCCTTTTTTTCTTTAAAAAAACAACACAGTAAACTAGGGTGGGATAAACATTAATATAATACTTGCTCCCTTATGCTACCCTGTATATACAACATATACTCATACTTACTCCCTTATGCTTCCTCTTTTTTTTTCAACACCTTACGAAAAGAAAACAAACAAACCGTACCTATTTGGGAGTAAACCTAGAAATACATCACATAAATATATATTCACATCACCTGGGATTGAGCCGGACCAAAAATAAATGTACACATATATAATAAACAAAATGAGAAGAAAAGAATGCAAAATAATTAGATTGATATCACATACTAACGCCTATTATTATGTACGGTGCCTAAATTCGGTTAAAATTGAAAAATATATCAACAGCAAAATTTTCTGTCAAACAACAAATTGAACCAACACTAACACTCAACCTAAACAATGTAAAACCGTAATTACTCATTAGGAATAGCTTCTTACCTTAATTGCGAACAAAACCGATCCCAAAACTGAATGCAAGGCTTGAATCCTTTGATTCACAACTCCTACAACCAAACTACGATATTTAAACGATACTCTACGATCAAAACAACCATTCACACAATCAAAACTCGAACTTTTATAAAAAACGATCATGATTACGATTTTTAGGGCTAAAATGAAAACTCACTGTTTGGAAAACGAAGAGTATGAGAATGACCGTCTTCATCCAGTGATCGATTTCTTCTACTGCTGCCTGCTCAAAATCCTGATGGATTAGCCGCACGATTGAAGATTCCGTTCTTCTATTTCCTAGAAACTGTGCGTCCCTCTTTTTCTTTGACATCGCCGTTCCCTTTTTTTCTTCAGAATTTGCGTGATGTGTGATATGAGGGAAATTAAAGGATTATTTATAAGATAAATGATAATTATTTTCCTAAAAAAATACCATAATCATTTAATTAAATCCTTTTTAATTAAATACATGAACAAATAACAATTAGGTCGTAGTGATTAAACCCAATTACTATTTTACCCTTTCTGAAAAATAGGGATGTTACATTCCTTCCCCCTTAAGAGGAGTTTCGTCCTCGAAACTCGAATGTAAATGGTTGTACTTGAAATCTGAACTTTGCAAGGTGTTTCGTCTTCTAACTCTTACCGTTTTTTTCTTCTTCCATCTTCCCAACTCTTTTGCTTGTCTTGAGCCATCTCGAGGTTGCAACGATCCGCCTCCATCTTCATGTCGCCTTGATGTATCAACTTTGGTCTCGTATTCTGCTGCCGCTCTCGCGTTCTTCCATAACAGTAAAGCAAGGTAAAGGTGCAAGGTCGAGCACCAGAAAAACTAAGAAAAAGAATTTAGAAATCAAAAGAGAGTATGAATCTCAACATGAAGGAGCCATGGAGATCAAATGAGCACACCAAAAGGTCTCAGAATAAAATAAACACTTGTCAAGAAGTGTCCAAGTTTGCAATAGTCAAAGAGAGGTTATTTCGAGATTCAGAAAAAGAAATTCCCCTCAAGGAATTGTAAGGGAATGTCAAAATTTTGAATAAGTAAGTGGTAAACAAGATTTTTTTTTGAAGAGGAAATGACACATAAAGATTGTCGGATAATGTTTGATTTCAAATAATTAATTCAAACCTTCAAAGGAAGTTTAAACGATCATTGGCGATTCAAATAAAAGGTTCAAGGTTGCACTACTCGAGAGGAATAGTACACTGCCAATGAATAAATGCTCGAGGTTATTCCTCATGAGGGAATGGGAAAAGTTAAAACAAAAGGCGTTCAACCGGTGTATCAAAATGGTAATAGAAACGTCAAAACAGAAGATGGGAAGTCAAAAAGGTGTATATGGAGGTTAATGGCTCTTAATGGCCCGAAAGAGAGTTAAAACTGAATGGTACAAGGTACATTAATCTAGATTGAAATTCAATAGAAGTTTTGGAGTTCAAATGTTGGTTGGCTAGAGAGGTTCGAAGGCATCTTGAAAAGGTCTACCTTCCGCTTGAAGCGGTTTAGCATAAATTGCTAGAAGGTTAAAGATAAGTAACTGAAAAAGAATGTCATGGTAGGCTTAAAAATTTGACCAACAAAAGAAGATATGCATACCTTAAAAGGACATGCAACATTAGGTGAAATAGTTACAACATTGACACTACCCTTAGGAGGGAAGCTGAGAATAAACACAAGTAAAAGAATGTTCAAACATCAGAAGGCTTAGCCAAACTTGAATTTGAAATGAATGATGGGAGTGCAACAATTTAGAACTTTGAAGAGAATTTGTTTCTTGATTTGAAAAGTAAGAAATCATGAATTTGTTGAAAAGAAGGGCTTAAGGCGATATGTTTCTGGGTAATTCATGACAACAAGCCAAGAGGATTTGTCGAGCTTAAAGATCTCAAATGAGGGGTTACATGAGAAATAAATCACCGGAAAAGGTATAATTATAAAAGGGCATGAAAAGGGTCTGAACATCAAACATGGCATGCTGCATCTTGGTTCTCGTTTAACACTGCAAAAGAAACTATTACGTTAGCTTTACAAACATCCTACTAAAAGGTTTAACTCAGAAGGAGATCAAACTTCAGGGAACTCCTAAACATGACAATCATAACATACTATCCTCTTAGCCCAAACCCTAAGTCAAAGAGCTGAGAATTACTTTTAGATTGCGGTGTATGATATTTACTCCGGATCTGACATTATCAATTTGTACAGAACAAACAAAGAGGAATTTGAGCACGATTCAAAGAGAAAAGATTTAGATACTGGATTTTCCCAGGTGATATTAAAATATTGGAATTTTTGAATGGGATAAAGTCGGTCAAAAACAGTTATTTCTGACGATTGCACAAGCTGTCAGAATTTCCAAATTAATCCACACTGGGTTGAATTGCAAATCGAAATCAAACGAAAAAGAAACTGAACTTAATTCCAAAATAAAAGTTGTAGATAAAATTTTTTCCTGCAACTTATCAAAAATTCAGGTCATTTGAGGGTGTTTATCCTGTTCAAAATAGAAGAGGAATTGAAGGTGCTGTTGTAGATTTTCTGGACAGAGTGTCCGGCATAAACATGAATTTTCTGAACAATCCATAATGATTATCGAGTTGGTGTAAAAAGATAAATTGTAGATATGACATTAATCTACTTTGATGAAAATTTGCAGAATTTTCAGAGTAGGGGAAAACAGTCTTATGGTAAAGGGAAAACACGAAAACAAAAGTATTCACTCATGTTGGATAAAGCCAAACACGAGGATGATGGAAACTATGTGCCAAAGTAGGAGACCTTTAACACTATGAGTTGAAACGAATGAGGGGTACTTGGAAAGAATAGAGTTGGACATTAGGTTCGTGAAGAACCATCTCAAGCAAAGCAAAGGTCTACTAATGTTGATAACCTCAGACCAAGCGACGGTGAAAATGGGAAGTGGTGGATTTGTAGAGTTGAATCAAATATCATTCTCTTCAAAGTTAGGCCAAGATAAAAGTAAACTTAGACATTTGTGTAGAGAAGGAGAAGAGATTTCAATAGGGAAAGTAAGAAAAAAGGAATTCAACCAAGAGGGCCTCGAATTTAAGGTGTAGGCATAAGACTCCTATCCCAAAACTTTACCTAAAGGGGTTTCACTTAATCCAATGTGACAAGCTATGGTTTGGAAACTTCAAAGGAAGAACAAGTTTCTACTAAGGATAAAAGGAGGAACAAAACCTGAGGTGATCACATAAAAGATGTGAATAGAGAACTCAAATATGAAAGGATGCCCAAGAGTCCAAAATCCACACATCAGTTTGATGTGCTGACTCACCTGCCATTAGGACCATGTCCTCATCCGAATCATGCTCAGCTGCTACAGCAGCTGTGCAAGAACTGTTCTCCTGCTGTTTCTTCCTCTTTGGAAAATTGGACTTCCAATGTCCCTGCTCCTTACAATAATTACAGACATCTGTGGACTTAGGGCCTTTGGACCTTGTCTTCTTGGAATTTTTCATTCTAGACTGACCATGCTCTTTTCCACTGCTACAACTGACTATCAGTCCTGCAGCCTGACAGTCTGCTCCAGCTGCCTTATGTCTCAGCTCCCTGGCATGTAAAGCTGACCTTACATCCTCTAAAGCAACTGTATCCTTCCCAACTATGAAAGACTGCACAAAGTTCTCATAGGAAGTCGGTAATGAAACCGGCAAAATCAAAGCAAAGATCTTCATCCTCAATATTAACATCAATATTCCTGAGATCAAGTAATATTGTGTTCAGCTGATCAAGATGATCTCTCAATAGAGCCCCCTCATGCATCCTCAGGCTGAACAGCCTCTGCTTCAGTAGCAACTTGTTGGTCAATGACGTAGTCATATACAGGCTTTCAAGCTTTAACCATAACTTGGCAGCGGTGTCTTCCTCAGAAACTTCTGTGATAACATCATCAGACAAGCACAACATGATGGTTGAATGTGCTTTCTCCTCTAGACTGGCATAATCTACAGAACTGGCATCCCCTCTACCTGATAAAGGAGTCCACAATCCTTGTTTCTTTAACAAGGCATGCATCTTGATTTGCCATAAACTGAAACTGTTGCTCCTTGTAAATTTATCAATCTTCACGTTCATTTCTAACATCCTTCTAATTAAAGAACAAACTTTTGATCACAAAATCCTAGCACCGGTCACCGGTCTTGGTGAAGATCAACTCTGTTCACCTGCAACTCCTGAATCTTGAACCTGTCTCTGATACCAGTTTGTTATAAACTCAGATAGGAATATGCAGTTTAAGAAAGAAACAAATACAGATAGCAATGCAAACGTAAAGAATGGCAGAATTGATAAACACGGAAACAAGAAGAACACAGTGATTTAACGTGGTTTCCGGCGTTGTACCGACTACTCCACGGATAGAAATGAGATATTTTATTATGCACAGAATTACAAGGTTTCCACAAGTGTGTGGACAACACTCTCGAAAGACACACATTGCATTGATTACAACATTGGTATTTATAGACACAAGTCCCAAACCCTAACCGCCATAGATCTTTGACGGAACTACCATAAATACCCCAGATATGGACCCCAGCTCCAGCTGTTATCCACCAGACGAAACCCAGTTCAAAAAACTGACTTCCCAGACTTGTAATCAGTTGCCCAGATGTAGAGCTCAGCTATACTCACCATAACGCAGCAGACCAGAAACTGACTGCTGACTTCAGAAGAAAACTCAGTTGCACTTCATCAAACTGACTTTTACAGAACTGAATATACTTAACTAAACTGACCATCAAACTCAGTCTCAGTTTTCCTAGATTAGTTCCACCAGATATTTCTCAGTTTAGAGATCAAGTCACCAAAACTAACAAATCACCACCTTGACTTGAACTGTCATTCAACGTCACTAGATTTCATAATCAGATGTACTTGTACTAGATGCATTTGTCAATGCCTGGATGTACAGTACCAGACTTCTCCTCAGAATCCACTCAAGTTGATCTGTCCTCAACTGAGTATCCAGATTTCAATTTACAAGCTTTGAATATTCAGGAAGTTCAGACACAACTGAAACTTCCTCTGCTGAACGGGTTTAGTGAACATATCAGCTGGATTATCCTTTGTGCCGATCTTCTTCACTACAACCCTCTTCTCATTTCTCAGAAAATGATACCTCACATCGATATGCTTGGTTCTTTCATGATGAACCTGATCCTTAGCTAAACAAATTGCACTCAAACTATCACAATAAATCTCAGCTTCATCCTGATGTAGCCCCAAATCACTGACTAGACCTTTCAACCAAATACCCTCATTGGCTGCTTTAGTAAGAGCCATGTACTCAGCTTCTGTAGTTGATAAAGCCATTGTTGCTTGAAGAGTTGCTTTCCAGCTGACAACTGAATTCCTCAATATGAAAACATAACCAGTCATAGATTTTCTATCGCCCACATCACCAAAGATAATCAAGCATGACAAGATCTCCGTGATCGCCGAGTATCACCTCCATAAATGAGGCCAACATCAGCTGTACCTCTAAGGTACCTAAACATTCTTTTCACAGCTTTCCAGTGTTCCTTTCTAGGTTGAGCCATAAACCTGCTGACAACATTGACTGCCTGAGCCAGATCAGGCCTAGTGCACACCATGGCATACATCAGACTGCCAACTGCACTAGCGTAGGGAATTCTTGACATGTACTCCTTCTCCTATGCTGACTGTGAAGCAAAAACTGACAAATGAACATTTGATGCCATATGAGTATGTATTGGCTTAGCAGCTGACATGCCAAACTTTGACAAAATCTTCTGTATATAGCCCTACTGAGATAAGAATAGTTTCTTCTGATTTCTATCTCTCCGGATCTCCATCCCCAAAATTTTCTTGGCTGCACCCAAATATTTCATTTCAAACTCAGCACTGAGAAGGTCTTTCAGATACTGAATATCAAACTTCTTCTTTGCAGCTATCAGCATGTCATCCACATATAACACAAGATAGATATGTGATCCATCTTCCAACTGACTGTTGTAAACACAGCAATCATAAGGACTTATGCTGTGACCCAACTGGATCATATAACTGCCAAACCTTTTATACCACTGTCAAGGAGCCTGTTTCAGTCCATACAAGGACTTTTTCAACTTACACACAAGATTTTCTTTTCCAGGAACTTGGAAACCCTCTGGCTGAGTCATGTATATCTCTTTGTCTACCTCACCATGTAGAAAAGTTTTCTTCACATCTAACTGCTCAAGTTCAAGATCTTGCTGTGCCACCATTGCTAGTAACACTCTGATTAAAGTATGTCTGACTACTGGTGAGAATATCTCATCAAAGTCCACCCCTTCTTTCTGACTGAATCCTCTTGCAACTAAACGTGCCTTATACTTAACTCTTTCTGCCTCAGTTATCCTTTCATTCTTCTTAAAAATTAATTTGCAAGTAACAACTCTCCTTTCAGCTGGATGTTTAACTAGATCCCAAGTCTGATTCTTCAGTAACGACTCCATTTCATTTACCATGGCAGCAAGCCATTGGGATGCTTTAGAATATGTCACTGCTTCCCTGTAAATAGAAGGTTCAAAACCATCCACTTCTTCTGCAACTTGAAGTGCGTATCCAACCATATCATCAAACCCATACCTTCTAGGAGGTATCCCAACATTGGATCTTCTAGATCTGTTGACAGCTATACTCTACTGACCCATGTTCTCAGTTTGACGCTCAACTGACATTTGCTCAGCTGACTGGCTTGGATTCAACTCTGGTTCAGCAACCAGATCAGATAAAAATTGACTTGGATCAGTTGATTGTTGCATTCCAACTGACTCCACCTGAAGCTCCACTTCATCGTCGCTTTCTCGCCAAGATGGTTTGGTTTTAGTTATCCTCCCCACTGATGAACTGAGTATAGAATTTTCATCAAAAACTGTATGTCTGCTGAGAATAACTCTGTTTTCTGCTGATGAGCAAATTCTGTACCCCTTTACTCCATCACCATACCCCACAAACACTCCTTTCTTGGCCTTTGGTTCCAGTTTCCCTTCACTGACATGATAGTAAACTGTGATTCCAAAAACCCTTAGAACTGAATAATCTGCAGGCTTGCCTGACCACATCTCAACTGGTGTTTTGAGACTGATCCTTGTGTGAGGACTCCTGTTGATTAAGTAGCAAGCTGTGGTAACAGCCTCGGCCCAAAATCTCCTTGATAAACCAGCATAAGAAAGCATACATCTTGCTCTCTCCAGAAGAGTTTGATTCATTCTCTCAGCTACACCATTTTGCTAAGGAGTATTCCTGACTCTATGATGTCTGGCAATACCCTCATTTCTGTACAACTCATCAAACTCACCCAGTAATTCGCACCATTTTCTATACGGAAGCCTCTTCATCTTCTTCCCAACTGATTTTCAACTAGAGCCTTCCATTGCATGAAGCTCTTGAATGCCTCACTTTTGTGTTTCATCATCACCACCCAAGTCATCCTTGAATAGTCATCAATAAATGACACAAAATATCTGTGACCACCCAATGACTCCACCTTTGATGGCCCCCAGCAATCAGAATGAATGTAATCAAGTGATGACTTTGTATTGTGTATCCCTTTTGAGAACTTGCTCCTATGAAGCTTCCCAAATACAAAATGCTCACAAAAGTCCAGATTCTTGACCTTACATCCCCCAATAAGATCTTTCTGAGAAAGAACCTGCATCCCCTGTTCACCGATGTGACCCAGTCTCATGTGCCACAGTTTTAGCCAGAAGTGTGGATCGATGAATCTCGGTGATGCCACAGCAGCGAGAACCAAAGAACAACCGACCACTTGTAATATATACAGAGTCCCTTTCTTGATTCCCTTGAGAACCTCAACTCGATTTTTATAGACACTCAAAGACACCACTTTCCCCTTAAAGCTGAATCCCTGCTTTGTCCAAAGAAGCGAGAGATACCAAGTTTTTGGTCATTTGTGGAACATGTCTAACTTCACTCGGTTTATAGAATCTTCCATCCTCGACCCTCAATCGAATCGAGCCAATTCCAACAACCTTGCAGAGACCTTCTTTGTTTTGCCATAGATATATGACCACCATCTATCTGCTGATAACTTGAGAACCACTCACTGTAAGGGCAAATATGAAAGGATGCCCTAGAGTCCAGAATCCACACATCAGTTTGATGTGCTGACTCACCTGCCATTAGGACCATGTCCTCATCTGAATCATGCTCGGTGCTCAAAGCAATTGTGCAAGAATCGCATTCTCTCGCTGTTTTTCCTCTTTGGAAAATTGGACTTCCAATGTCCCTGCTCCTTACAATAATTACAGACATCTGTGGACTTAGGGCCTTTGGACCTTGTCTTCTTGGAATTTTTCATTCTAGACTGACCATGCTCTTTTCCATTTGCTGGCCCGACTATCGCCCTGCCTGACTGACGATCTGCTCCGGTGCCTTATGTCTCGGCTCCCTGGCATGTAAAGTCGACCTTACATCCTCTAAAGCAATCAGTATCCTTCCCAACTATGAAAGATCGCACAAAGTTCTCATAGGAAGCTAGTAATGAAACCAAACAAAATCAAAGCAAAGATCTTCATCCTCAATCTTAACATCAATATTCCCGAGATCAAGTAATATTGTGTTCAGCTGATCAAGATGATCTCTCAATAGAGCCCCCTCATGCATCCTCAGTGAAGCGACCTCTACTTCAAAGAACAACTTGTTGGTCAATGACTTAGTCATATCTGAGGCTTTCAAGCTTTAACCATAACTTGACAAATGGTGTCTTCCTCGAAACTTCGTGATAACATCATCGACAAGCACAACATGATGGTTGAATGTGCTTTCTCCTCTAGACTGGCATAATCTGCAGAACTGGCATCCCCTCTACCTGATAAAGGAGTCCACAATCCTTGTTGCTTTAACAAGGCATGCATCTTGATTTGCCATAAATCCGGCTCAAGTGTTGCTCCTGTAAATTTATCAATCTTAACGTTCATTGCTGACATCCTTCTAATTAAAGAACAAACTTTTGATCACAAAATCCTAGCACCGGTCACCGGTCTTGGTGAAGATCAACTCTGTTCACCTGCAACTCCTGAATCTTGAACCTGTCTCTGATACCAGTTTGTTATAAACTCAGATAGGAATATGTAGTTTAAGAAAGAAACAAATACAGATATCAATGCAAACGTAAAGAATGGCGGAATTGATAAACACATAAAAAAGAAGAACACAGCGATTTAACGTGGTTTCCGGCGTTGTGCTGACTACTCCACGGACAGAAAAAGAGATATTTTATTATGCACAGAATTATAAGGTTTCCACAAGTGTGTGGACAACACTCTTGAAATGATGTGATCCTTACGAATCAAATCCTTTGTTTTGCCCAGGAAGAAATTGAAGGTAGTCAATACGAGCTACGATCCGCGCCTTAGACCAAGACTACGGTTGGAACGCCACAACGTAATGCTCACTTACGTTGATAAGTTCTCAAAGGGGGCGATCCTCCAATCCAAGAGAATCTCACACACAAGGTGCACAATTAAGACAATGCTTAATCAAATAATATTTCACTCAACGTAGGTATATTGATGTCTTCTAAAAGAACAAGTAGAATGCCTTTATATAGGCTACAAAATAAGAGACAAATAACTTCCTAAGCAATGTGGGACAAATTACTTAGTAATTTTCGCCACTTTATTTCCTAGTGGGCCTAACTTGCAACTAATAAGCCCAAATGACATTTATTTGCTAAAAATAAACACTTAACCCAATATACTAACATATGGGCAACTTTTGACACGGGCCAAGGCCGTTTTATTCAATAAAACACCGAAACTAAAATAAACAAAATAAATCACTATGATTGTAATTTAACCAAGCCCATCTTCATTGTCTTCAAATAATGCTTGGGCTGGATCACATCATGAAAGACACACATTGCATTGATTACAACATTGGTATTTATAGACACAAGTCCCAAACACTAACCGCCATAGATCTTTGTCGGAACTACCATAAATACCCCAGATGTGGACCCCACTCGGTTGTTATCCACCGATTTAAACCCAGTTCAAAAAGCGACTTCCACGACCAATCGATTGCCCGGATGTGTAGAGCTCGGTATATACTCAAAGATAACGCACTGCACTAGAACTAATCGGCTGCGACTTTGAAGAAAACTCAGTTGCACTTCATCAAACTGACTTTCACAGAACTGAATATACTTAACTAAACTGACCATCAAACTCAGTCTCAGTTTTCCCAGATTAGTTCCACCAGATATTTCTCAGTTTAGAGATCAAGTCACCAAAACTGACACAAACTGTACCTATTTGAGAGTAAACCTAGAAATACATCACATAAATATATATTCACGTCACCTGGGATTGAGCCGGACCAATAAGAAATGTACACATATATAATAAACAAAATGAGAAGAAACGAATGCAAAATAATTAGATTGATATCACATAGTAGCGCCTATTATAATGTACGGTGCCTAAATTCAGTTAAAATTGAAAAATATATCAACTGCAAAATTTTCTGCCAAACAACAAATTGAACCAACACTAACACTCAACCTAAACAATGTAAAACAATAATTACTCATTAGGAATAGCCTCTTACCTTAATTGCGAGCAAAACCGATCCCAAAACTGAATGCAAGGCTTGAATCATTCGATTCACAACTCCTACAACCAAACTACGATATTTAAACGATACTCTACGATCAAAACAACCATTCACACAATCAAAACTCGAACTTTTATTAAAAACGATCATGATTACGATTTTTAGGACTAAAACAAAAACTCACTGTTTGGAAAACGAAGAGTATGAGAATGACCGTCTTCATCCAGTGATCGATTTCTTCTACTGCTGCCTGCTCAAAATCCTGACGGATTAGCCGCACGATTGAAGATCCCGTTCTTCTATTTCCTGGCAACTCTGCGTCCCTCTTTTTCTTTGGCATCGCCGTTCCCTTTTTTTTCTTCAAAATTTGCGTGATGTGTGATATGAGGGAAATTAAAGGATTATTTATAAGATAAATGATAATTATTTTCCTAAAAAAATACCATAATCTTTAATTAAATCCTTTTTAATTAAATAAAAGAACAAATAATAATTAGGTCGTAGTGATTATACCCAATTACTATTTTACCCTTTCTGAAAAATCGGGATGTTACCATTTTGTAACGCCCCCAGACCCCGGGCCTGGTAGCGCTAAATGAGTCATAAATATCCGGTCAACTGCTTAGACCGCCGTCCTCGCTTGGTCAGAAAGGGCTAACCCGAGTTGACAAGACCTTTATGTCTCACACTTATATGGGGGTGAGCATTCACTTAATTTACCGATGTGGGATATCACATTCTACCCCCCTTATAAGGGACTGGCGTCCTCGCCAGGACGGCCAAGACTTGTCCCGGATGGTCCCTACCAGTGGTAACTAAAGGCCATCCTTACACCGTCTTCTTGTACGGTGCAGCGCATAGTTCTGTCTGATAGTCGGCTCTGATACCATTCTGTAACGCCCCCAGACCCTGGGCCTGGTAGCGCTAAATGAGTCATAAATGGTCCGGTCAACTGCTTAGACCGCCGTCCTCGCTTGGTCTAAAAGGGCTAACCCGAGTTGACAAGACCTTTATGTCTCACACTTATATGGGGGTGAGCATTCTCTTATTTTACCGATGTGGGACTTTACACATGCTCTTTAGAAATAGAAATATTTTGATTCTTTACAATTGGGAGATTAAATTCAGTATATAGACATATGGGATTATGATTTGAGTGATCTCTTGGTAGATGTCTGACCTGAGCATTATTGAAATTTTTAAGCCATCCTATGTTACACCAAACTTGAATACGTCTGTGTTGGATTTTCTCATTGTCATGAGTATTCCAACACCAGGTATACCTAGGTCCTTGAAAAAGGACCTCCAAAAGATCACAAAGTTGTTGCATCATCCAAAACAACATATCGAACATTTTAGATACATATGTTAATTATGCCATTTAGGTTTCTCAAAAAAAAATTATGCCATTTGGTTTAAGAGGAACTTCGATAATGTCTAAAAAAATAGACTTGGGAAAAAAAATCCTAATTTATACACGTCAAATATATGATTTAATAATTAATAAATACTATATTCCTTAAAATAATAATAAATATGACATGTAAGTTATTATTTAATTAATAAAATAAATCCACCAATTAAAAAATAAAAAGAAACATATTATTTCGTAAAAACTAGCATTATAATTATATATCTATTTTATAAAAATTAAACACATACCTAGGTATTGTGTATAATGATCTAAATTGTAAATTTTTCTTAAATTTAAAAGCTTCTATTTAAGCCGAAAACGTGCGGAACACTTGCATTTTGCTAGTTACAACAAAAGGGAGACACTAAGTTGTTGGGATTGGATTTCAAAACTGAATACAAAAGAGGGATTAAGAATGTAGTGGCAGATGCTCTTTCCAGGCAAAACATGCTCAGATTCCCACTGAACAGGGTCAGTTGTGTGCTGCCTTCTTAGGTGCAAGAAGTATCCTCTAGTTATAAGGGTGATATGGAGGTTGAGAATAAGTTTAGGACCCTACTGCTTGCATCGACACTCTACACTAGATCCACATTACTCATTACACCAGGGGCAATTAAGGTACAAAGGTAGAATTTATGTGGGGTCAACTGGGAATCTAAGAGAAAAATTGATTGAGCAACTTCATTCTAGCCCTATGGGCGGCACTCTCGGGTGAGGGCTTGCTATAGCAGAATTAAGAGACTCTTCTACTGGCCTCATTTGTAGAAGGATGTCACTGAAATGATTCAAAGGTGTGTAGTGTGCCAGCAATGCAAAAGCATACATGACAAACCACAGGGGCTTTTGCAACCATAACCCATTCCAGACAAGGCTTGGTACCAATTGAGCATGGATTTCATAGAGGGATTGCCAAAATTTGAGCGTAAGAGTGTCATTATGGTAATTGTGGATAGGCTGACTAAATTTGCACATTTTCTGCCATGGGAAAGGGGTTATACAGTTGAGTTAGTGGCCACGGTTTTCTTCACTGAGGTGTATAGGCTGCATGGCATACATGATAGTATTGTCTCTCAGACAGGGACAAGGTGTTTACATCTAACTTTTGGGGCTCTTTGATGAATATGGTGTGTGTGAAGCTCTCATATAGTTCTGCTTACCACCCGCAAATAGATGGGCAGACAGAGAGAGTCAACCAATGCATTGAAATGTACCTCCAATGCAAGATAGTTAAGAGACCTAGGAGATGGAGGAGATGGAAGAGATGGCTATCACTGGCAGAGCATTGGTACAATACCAACTACCACACTACACTGGACATTACTCAATTTGAGGATTTATATAGTTATGTCCCCACAACTCTGCCTTTAGGTAGTTTTGCTCAATCAGATTTTAAGGAAGTGGAGAAGTTTTTGCAACAAAAACATGTGATGTTGAAAGTGTTGAGGCATCAGCTAGAGGAGGCCCAGTCCAAAATGAAGTTTTATGCTGACCAACATAGAAAAGAGAAGGAATTTGCTGTGGGAGATATGGTCTTCTTGAAATTGCAGCCCTACAGGCAGAATTCAGTTGCCCTAAGGAAGGACCTAAAGCTGTCAGCCAGATATTTTGGGCCCTTTAAGGTCATTGCTAAAGTGAATGAGGTGGCCTACAAGCTACAGTTGCCTTCAGAAGCTAAGATACATCATGTCTTTCATGTATCCATGCTTAAGAAGTACACATTGACAATCACCAATCAGTAGGGAGAGGTGGTGGACTACCCAGAAAAAGTGCTGCAGATCAGACAAGTAAAGAGATTTAATAGGGTTGTGGTTCAATGGAAGGTTAAATGGCTGAACTTGCATGAGGATCAAGCTACATGGGAGGATGCTGAGTTTATCATCTCTAAGTTTCTAGATTTTCCCCTTCATTGTGGACAACCAAGGTCTTTAAGAGAGGGTGATGTTAGAACTTAGATAGTATGCTGGTGTGACTAGGTATTTCTTGGTGTAATGCTAGGTGTGTCACCCTAACCTCTTTGAGCCAAGAGGTATAAATGGGTTGTGTGTGTTGTACATTGCTCATCTTTTGACTAATAATACAATCTTTTTCCTGCCAATTTCCCTTTCTTCCCCAATTCCTCTGTTCTTGTTAGGAAATCACTAGTTTAACGCAGCGGAATTTAAATTTTTATTTCCTTTTCTATATCATTCTTCGTTTAATGAAATAAACACGTTAAGTAGTTTGACGGTTATACCTTGGATGATCTATAAGATCGTTTCTTTGACCGTCAACGGAGAGTAGTACAGTGCGCAAGCCGTCCCCGTGTCCGGCCTCTATCGCTAATCCACACGAACTCCTCGCCGGAATCCTCCTTGGATTGCTAATGGAAAACTCCGGTTGCTAGACCGGCCTTTTTCCTCTCTCTCTAAATCTCTATAGGATGCTCTCTCTTTTACACAAGAACTATAAGCTCTTGCAATTGTGATATACAAAAGAGTTTGACACCCATCTCTTATTTATAGTAGAAGTGGCACCCCATTTTGGTGTGGAGGAGAAGAAAACCTTTATTTATGCCGCTCCTATTGCAAAAATCCGGAATGATTTCTGGGACTATTTGAAATGCTACTCCGACATTGTGACTCATCCTTGGATCATTATGGGGGATTTTAATCAAGTTATTTACCAAAAAGATCAACAAGGGGGCCTTCTGGTAGGGGGTAACGATTCAGCTAAGCTTTGGTGCACGTTACAATACTGTGGGCTCATGGAACTCCCTTATCACGGGTCAAAGTTTACGTGGGTGGGAAAAAAACATGACAATCAACACAACTTCCAAAGAATTGACCAATCTTGGGACTCTTCGACTTGGTTTGAGCTTTATCCGGACGCCCATGTCACTCATCTACCTCGGATTCAGTCGGGCCACAACCCTCTCCTCCGTACCGATCTCTTACAGGAGAAGATTCTCGATCATGCTCAGTTTGAAGATTTTTTTCAATCTGCTTGGGTCCCTAAGCCGTGTCTTCAAGATACAATTCGACACTTTAGCAAACAAGCTAAGATTTGGAATAAGCTAGTGTTTGGAAATATATTCCACCGTAAAAAGACTCTTGTTGCCCATATTGCAGGTCTTGAATGCAGCCTTCAATCCTTTCCATCCTCCTATCTTGCCGCTTTGCACGATGATCTTAAAAATGACCTTGAAGTAGCCCTTATGCAGGAAGAAACATATTGGCATCAACGCTCCCAATTGAAGTGGCTTGTGGAGAGAGAAAGAAATACGCACTTCTACCACCTCACCGCTCTATGAAAGAAATCTAAACGGAAGGTGTATTGCTTAAAGGATGAAACCGATAACTGGACCTTTGACCAAGCAAAAATACGAGGTATGGTTAATAATTTCTATCGCCAACTTGATGCTACTAATACCTCCATAGATTGCAAGGACTTCAATCCTCAGTTTGGGATCTTATCCACGTTGGACCTGCTACTCTTAAACCGATCGGTTTGTGTAGAAGAAATTGAGAGAGCGTTATTCGATATGTGCGCCTACAAAGCGGGTGGCCCGGATGGTTTGCCTTCCATATTTTTCAAATCTCAATGGAGTACGGTTGCTCCATCTATAATCCAGTTTGTACAGGCTGCCTTCAGTTCAGGCCACTTCCCGAGTTCCATGAATGAAACAATGTTATCACTTATCCCAAAATGTGATGCCCCCACATCCTCAGCTTTCTTCCGGCCGATTGCTCTCAGCAATGGGATTATCAAGCTGCTAAATAAAATTATCGCCAATTGATTATGGCTCTTCATCGACAAAGTTACAAGCTCATCCCAAACTGCCTTTATCCCCAAGAGAGGCAGTACGGGCAACATTATAACAGTGCAAGAGGCTATCCATACTTTCCAGAAAAAGCAAGGTAAAAAAGGATTTATGCTTATCAAAATCGACTTGGAAAAGGCTTATGACAGGTCCATTGGGATTTTTGGAAAAAATTCTTGTTGCAGTTGGTTTTGCTCACAACCTCATTAGCCTAATTATGCATGGCCTTAAATCGGCTACACTCTCGGTCCTATGGAACGGCGTAAAATTAGACCCAATTACTCCGGAAAGGGGTCTTAGGCAGGGTGATACTCTTGCCCCCTGTCTTTTTGTTATTTGCATGGAGGTTCTAAGCCAGAAAATTAATGATGTTGTGAGCCAAGGGCGTTGGAGGCCAATTCGACTTAGTCGTAAGTCGACTCCACTATCTCATCTATTTTTTGCTGATGGTCTGATTCTTTTTGGTGAAGCCTCTGAATCTCAAGACTCTGTCATGGAAGCAGTTTTAGTGGACTTTTGTAACATCTCGGGCCAGAAAATCAGTATTCAAAAGTCTACTTTTCATGTTTCCAGGGACGTTAATTTGCAGTTGCGTTCATAGATTGGCCGAAAACTGGGGATGCAACATACCTCTGACATGGGTGAATATTTGGGAGCACCGTTGATACACTCTCGAGTTAAAAAGAAAACGTATAGCTTTCTTCTTGACAAAATGCGAAAAAGCTAGCATCCTGGAAGACGAAGGCCCTATCGAAAGCAAGTAAATCAATTTTGATTAATACTTCTCTATCTACGCTTCCATATTACATGATGTAGACGGCCAAATTACCCAAAGGAGTCATTGATGATATCGATAAACTTTGTCGGCAATTTTTTTGGAATGAGCTTGATGGCGATAAACACTGCCATTATATCTCTTGGAGCAGTTTGTGCAAACCCCAGGACAACGGTGGTCTTGGTCTAAAGCGCCTTGAGGAGATGAATTATGCATTCTTGGGAAAACTTGTCTGGCAGTTACTTACGGACGATATCTCTCCGTGGGTCTCTCCCTTGATCGAGAAATACGGGAGCCCCTTCGTTCAACCCAAACCAGGAGCTTCCTCCTTATGGAGAAACATATGTCAAGCTACGAAAACCCTCTAGGCTGGCTTCAAAGTACGTGCGGATGATATCATATGGAGCCCGTCAGGGGATGGCAAATACTCGATCCATAGTGCTTATATTTATCAGCTGGAATCCCAAGATGCCTTGCAACAGACCCTAGATTGGAATCAAATTTGGAGCTTGAAAGGTCCCTCGAGATATAACTTCCTCCTGTTAGAACTTTGCCAGAATTGTCTCCTAGTTAATAGCTTCTTAGCCTATCAACATATAACGAGTTCCCCGCTCTGTCAAATCTGCTACGAGCAAGACGAGACCCCGCTGCATGCTATGTGCGATTGTAACTGGCCTCGGCACATTTGGAAGCAAGTCATCGAACCTTCTAAGTGGGAAGCTTTCTTTGCCATTTCTGACACACAAGATTGGGTGTCAAATAATATAACACCTTCGGCGAGAGTCTCATCGTTGGTCAACCAGTGGCCTTATCTTTTTCGCGATATGGACTTTGGTTTTGGCGGAACAAGCTGCTTCATTCCCCCAACATTATCTACCCACCTACACAAGTTTTTATTTCCAATGCAGTCAAACGCTCTAGAAATTTAAGGCTAGCCTGGGCCATTGACATAGAGTAGATTTATTTGTTCGTTGTACCATTTGTGGATTCAGCTCCTGATTTAATAAAAGTTCTCCTTTTCAAAAAAAAAAAAGAAAAATCAAGTAGATTGATTTATCTCTTTTATTATAATATCTCATATCAAATAAAATCTAAATATTGCCAATATCTTATATTGATTATATTTATCTTATTACCATAAATCTATTTTTCCAAAATCAATTAATATCCAATATTAATATTATGGTAATCTTATTAATTAAAGTGCACAATCCAAGTGTATCTTATACACTCCCAGATGGCGCCCCATATTGCCAACTATTGGCTTCCGGAATATTCTTTAATTAATATAATTTGTGTATAATTAATATCTTGTAATTTATTTATTCATAATAAATAAATACCACCATATTAATTTACCACAATAACCTTTATAGTCTATAGATAAACTTTCTTTATTTGGTTATCAACTATAACCGCATTTTAATCCGACTCAATGTTCATATGTGTGTGACCCGATAGGCTTCCGAATATGTTGGCCGTAGTCACAAAGTGAAAATTATGAAAATGCCCTTCATGCCTAACGATCACAGGATAGCATCTAGCAACACACCGTGACCCTCAATCATCGGAGGAGTCAAAAGCAATGACTACTACCTTTCATGTGAAGCAGTTACCGTATAACTTACAATCCTATCACTGTAATAATATCCGTACGATCGTATCTCGAGTGTCAATACATTAACGATCGTATCTTATAATCTGGATATCATGCTCTCTCGGAATAACACATTTACTCCCATTTTGCAAAGATTCTCGAGAGCTAGACATTCCTTATAAGAAGGCCATTTCGGATATTCGATCCCAATCATAGGATACGCGATTCCCGGACGACCAAACATGTATACTCCGCATGCTTCAATATCATACCCAATCACTACCGTATGATCGCCCTGTGGTTAATGGAAACCTCAATAGTGTCAAAGCATGACAATCCACACCGTGATGCCATGAAGACTCCGGTCTAAAGGATAATTACACAACCGCCACATAGTGTGACACTTAGTGTAAGTGGGTCAGTCTAACGTACGCATTCTCTAATACACGTCCACGTACAGTCCAAGTGTCTCTACACTTTGATAGACGAGATCTATCCCTACCTTCTATAAGATAGAAGACATCAAATACGTGCTATCAATGTCCCATTTGACAATACATAAGGCTAGAGACATTTAAGTATCAAACTTATTAAAGTGATTAGAGATCTCATCAACCATAATCACTATCATGGTTTCTCTATCACAGTTTGACACTAGGGACGTTACTATATATATACAACAAATAATATGAAGATAAACAATATATAATAACATAAGTTCTTTTATTAATCATAATAAAGTTATTACATGAACTAAATAGACTGTAAATGACCCGACCCGGTCGGATCCGGTCCAACCCGGTGGGGTTTAAGACACCTATTCAACAGTTCTCTCCCTCAATTCCTCTCATCTACCCCTAAATTCTCCTTTCAAAACCCTAGTTAGGATCAATATCCTAACAGATGATGGGCGCTCGGAGAACCCTCGAAGGCCACCTATAAACATCCTAGACAGTATATTCATACGTTGAGGATAAGCCCTCCATGTCATTAACCGAACTAAGAGTAAGGGCCTTATGAAACCTTGTTTTGGTGAACACATCCCTTGGTGAACTTGGACCTCCTCAAAGAAATTCTTATATAAAAAGTTACAAACCCCAATATGAATATCTTCGATTTCCTTTCAAAAAAAGTCATCGATTTAAACACCATAATTGGATACTATCTTGACGATGAGCATCATCTCGAACTCAAAAGGTCTGAATATCCAGAAGGCTTTAGCCGTAAATGACCCAAAATCAGTCAAGACATGTCTTTTGGCCCAAAA
The DNA here is from genome assembly GCA_026214975.1 of Gentiana macrophylla. Lineage (NCBI taxonomy): Eukaryota > Viridiplantae > Streptophyta > Magnoliopsida > Gentianales > Gentianaceae > Gentiana > Gentiana macrophylla. The sequence continues at coordinate 42,881,467 of CM047816.1, read as the reverse complement.
GACCCCATTCCTTTGGCGGCTGACAACGATGGGGTGATCATAGACATGGTGAGCAATGACTTCATTGCCACCGAAACAAGGTTAGTGTATTCTTAAGTGTTAGGAATTACTATAGTTTTGATAATTGTCATGCCATCTGTTATAGGTGCAAGCAAAAAGATGTCTAGATTTTAATCTGAATGTCTTCCGTGTCTTCCTAGCCTTTATTACTCTGATATTATAATGTCAAACTTACGCAAGTTTTAGAGGTTTTCCCCCTAAAATCATATGCTGAACGTTTCATTTTCGGATAAGGAATCGGTATTCGGGAGTGGTGCGTTACATTATCACTAAATATCATAAATGTAATACCCCAAGAATTCATAAAATGATAGATAAGTAATTTTGTTTGTTAGGAACATTTTACTATGTTTTGATGATAGCCATACTAGCTGTTATAGCAAGCCTGAAATAAGTTAGAATTCTCTGTATAAGTCTTTACTTAGAGTCTAACACGTATAAGTTGAGTCAGAAAAGCATTGTACTAGTTGGTAGGACGACTGAGTAAAAACAGATTTTCGGCAGAGTAAACCCAACCAAGTACCAGCAGAGATGCATGAAGACATTACGGTCTGACTTATAACCAAGGAAGTCTGTGATGACCTTGGATAAGTCTAAGTTACATTCCAAGTGATGAAACTTGATGTTTAAATATGGTGTACACTGATCTCACACAAATCAAGGATCAGTGAAGTACAAAGATTCTCCTGAACCTAAAAGAATGAAGGAAACAGTGAATCGGCAAAGTGAACTGACTATCGACTGAGTGAAGACAAAGAAGTGAAGGAAGATCTAAACGGCAAAGTCAGACAGTCACTTAACGGATAAGAGAACGGCCAAGTAAACCTTACTTGACCAGATTTTGAAGTATGAAGAAGATACATAGGATCAAGCATTAAATGCACAATCAATTAAGGATCAATCAAGGACGGATTTTCTGATAAATGTTTGAAGAAAAATCTGATCACTGAAATCAATGAGAATATAATTAAGGGGGAATCAAGAATAAAATCAAGGATTATTCCCCTCATTAAAATAGCCAACGGACGGAAATTCAAATCAAGGATTATCAAGGCTATAAATAGAAGGCATTGACAGACAAGAAAACACACATAAGAGAACGATTAAGTTTGATAATATACAAGCAGAAACTCTGTCAAAGTGAAAAGCCTTCATCTGTGCTAAAAGAAAATGTCTAGAGATCAAATCTCAGGAATCAGAACTTCAATTGCAAATCAAGCATTGAGATTGATCAACAAACTTGTGAATCCAATTCACATCAAATGAGGCAATTGAATCAGAAAAATCTGAGGAGGAGTTGCAACCTTTGTGATAGCTGCTGAAAGATTTGTTCTCAAGGAGCAGTGATAGAGACTGAGTCACTGAAGCTTTCGAAGCCAGGGAGTGACAGTCTTGAAGATTGTGAAGCTTGTGTAGTCAAGGACAATCGTACTATTGTATATGTGAAAACAATAGTGAATTCCTCCAATCATCACAGGAGAAGAGTGGATTAAGGGATTACACCATCCTGAAGCATTATAAACCTTTGTGTCTATTTACTTTCATCAATAAACTTTTCAGCACTTTAGTTAACTGTATAATATATATTTGTGGTTGCATAATCTACTTTGAAACAAAGTTTTAAGAAAGGACTTATCCACTGCCCAAAAGCTTTTAAATATAAGAAAATTTTATAACTCCACTATAGTCATTCACCCCCCTCTGACTATAGCTTTACCCTTTTCTGGGACCAACAATTGGTATCGGAGCAGTGTTCCTAGTATCAGAACCTGTTCAGATATAATTTCTGGTAACAAGAAGATCATATATTTTCAAAGTAGTTTTCAAATATATATATATATATATATCAAATAATATATATATATATATATATATATATATATATATATATATATATATATATATATATACACCTCTTATTTGTATTTATGGATTCCTCAAATTTTATGTCAAAGGTACCTGTATTCAATGTTAATAATTTTGATGAATACAAAATAAGAATGTTGTCTCACCTTGCAGCAACTCATGAGGAGATGCTGTATGTAATTAATGATGGCCCAATCGAGATTAAAACTGTGGTAGCCACAGGAGCAGATCAAGGAAAAGTAATAGACAAACTCAAGAAAGATTGGACCAAGGATGACAGGAGAAGAGTAAATCTCGATTTTGTTGCAAAAGACAGGATTTTGAAGACTCTGGACAGTAACATGTTCATGAGGATCAAAAATTGCAAAACAGCAAAGGAGATGTGGGACAAATTTGCACTGAGCAATGAAGGATCAGAAGCAGTCAAAGAAAACAAATTGTCTATTGCAAAACAGAAATTTGAGAACTTAAAAATGAAGGCTGGAGAAACCATTGATCAAATGGACAACAGATTCTCAAGCATCATCTGTGAACTACAACAACTAGGACACACATATCTGTAGAAGGAAGTGTGCATGAAGATCTTGAGAGGCTTACCTGAAAGATGGAAGATCATTACATCAGTAATCAGAGGGACAACAAATCTGACAACAACTGATACCTTAACTCTAATGCATCAACTAAAGGCTCATGAATTTGAGTTGAACGGCGAAGACAGTGCACCGGTAGAGGCACATAAGGTCGGTCTGCCGGCTGCACCCAAAGCAAAGTCAAACGGTGATGCAAACAAAGAAAGAGACATGAGAGTGAAGGAACATGTAGCTTTACTAGTAAAACGTTTTTGACAGGTTTAGCAATAAGTAGCAATTCAAAGGAGGTTCATCGTCATTCAAGAAGTCTAGCACAAGCAAAGACATGAAGAAAAAGGATGATGAATACAGATGCTTCAACTGCAAGAAGAAAGGTCATTTCAAGGATGAATGCCCTGAAGAAAAAGACAAAGATGAGGACAAGAAGAAGTACAAGACAACTGAAAAGAGAAAGAGCAAGAAAGCACTCAAACCTGAATCTAGCAGTGAAAAGAATGAAGAATCATCTGAAAATGATTCTGATGATGATGAAGCTGACAGCTCAGACAATGAAAAAGCTTATCTATGCCTTATGGCTAAACAATCTGATGAAACTGAGGTAACATCTAGCCCATACTCATCATCAAGTGCATCCACATCTGACACTACACAATCTTCTATTCTTCCACTAGATTTTGCAAACCTAATCCAAAATCTCATGAGTAAATTTGAAGAAATTGAGTTGAATCATGAAATTCTAGAACTGGAGTGTGAGAATCTGAGAAAGGAGAATAAAAGATTAAAGAAAGAACTGGACAAAGTAAAAGTTAAAAAAACTAGAAAGGAGATTCACTCAACTGATCAACAAGCAGTAGATGATCACTCATCCAATGTTGAAAGATCAACTGAGAAAATCATCCTACTAGTCAAGATCACCACTGCACCACTGAATGCACCAGCTTACAAACCCTCAAAAAGGTTTGGATCATATATGGTATTGGCTACAACAGTCAGGATGAGAATAGAAACAATGGACAACACAATTCTGAATCTAGGACCAAGAATGGACCAAAGTTCAGAAAAGGACAGACCATAGTTTCAACCACTCATCCGGCACCGGTGAAGTCAAAACCCAGTGTAGTGAAACAGCTAACCAAACCATCAATCCAGCCAACTAAAGGCAAAGGTTTTTTGAAAGGTAAGGGAAGACTTTACCCTTCAGAGGATGATTGGAATATTGCACCTCCAAAATACAAGAAGAAACCATTTCATGTCATGCATCATGTATTTAAGAAAAACCAACCAAGGTATGTTCCTAGACACATGAAGCAACATAGGTTTCCCACTGCATATTGGAAAGTGAAAAAGGATGCAAATGCACCAAATAGTAGAGAAAAGTATCAGAATACCTTTAGTGGAAATATTAGAAGCTATTCTGCCATGCCTTATACATATGAAGTTGATGACTTTAATTATCCAAAAAGAAGATCATTTGGACATACACTTGGAGTAGGAGGCATGACTGCTAACAGGTATGGACCCAAACAGTGTTGGGTACCTAAACATACTTAATTTGTTTTGTAGGAGGTTTGGTACATAGACAGTGGAGGTTCCAAACACATGATAGGAAACAAAGGATGGCTCACTGACTTTAAAGCTTTTGATGGACCAAAGTCACATTTGGAGGCAAAGAAAATACTGGTAAAATTAAGGAGGAAGGCATAATGTTCAAAAAATAATTTGAAGATTCAAAATGTGGCCTATGTTAAAGGACTGAACTTCAACCTATTGAGTATCAGTCAATTCTGTGACAAAGTCTACAATGTGCATTTCAACAAGGAATGATGCAAAGTGATTCACAGCCAAACCAACACAGTTGTACTTGCAGGAAGAAGAGAAGACAACATGTATGTGATGCATGTCAAAAATGGAAGCAAATTAAAAGCTCTTTCAAGTCAAAGCCTATTAGTCAACAACAAGAATTTTGCATCTTCTACATATGGATCTTTTTGGACCAGTCACACCAGTCAGTATAAGTGGAAAGAAATACACTCTAGTAGTGGTGGATGACTTCTCCAAATACACCTGGACTATATTCATGAACAAGAAGAGAGAGACACTCAAAAAGTTGCCAGATTTGCTAAAAAGAATTCAAAATAAGAAGGAACTGAAGATTATCAAGATCGGATCAGATAGAGGCAAAGAGTTTCTAAATAAAATTATCGAGAACCTCATTGTGAAAGCGGAGTCATCGCATCAACTATCAGCCAGGGCTCCACAAATGTAATGGTGTAGCAGAAAGAAAAAATAGGACACTCAAAGAAGCAGTCAGAACAATGACTGCAGAAGCATGTTTGCCAAAGAGATTTTGGGCCGAAGCACCAAATACTGCATGTTATACTCAAAACAGATCAATCATCAACAAACATCATGGAAAAACTCCATATGAAATATGGAATGGAAGAAAACCTAATATCTCATATTTGCATATGTTTGGATCTAAATGTTTTGTTTTGAACAGGAATCGGCTACATAGTTTTGATGAAAAATCTGATGAAGCAATCTTTATGGGATACTCAGACACCAGCAAAGCATTCAGAGTACTCAACAAAAGGACCCTGGTGATTGAAGAATCAATTCATGTAGTCTTTGATGAGTCAAACACAAGTGGTGAAAGCCTTCAAGAACTTGAAGAAGAAGCTGGACCAAGACAAGTCTACATGAATGCAACAGTACCAGCTACCATTCTAAATCACAATCTTGGAAATGAAGATGAGCCACCTGTCAATACAACGGAAGAGGTACCAGCACAAGAACATGAAGCTGATACACAAGCTGAAGTTGTGGAAGCACCAAGTCAAGAACAACTTCAACCTGATCTTAATTGGCTAAGAGATCATCCTGAAGATCAAGTCATTGGAGACATTCACACAGGAGTCAGAACCAGAAGACAACTAGAGCATATGCTAACATGTTTTCTATCTCAAGTAGAGCCCAAAACAATAGATGATGCAATCCAAGATGCTGATTGGATTATAGCTATGCAAGAAGAACTAAATGAATTTGAAAGAAATGAGGTCTGGGAACTTGTTGACAGACCAGACATAGCCAACATCATTGGAACAAAATGGATATTCAGAAACAAGATGGATGAACAAGGAACATTTGCTAGAAACAAAGCAAGGCTAGTTGCTAAAGGCTACTCTCAAGCAGAAGGAATAGATTATGATGAAACCTTTGCCCCAGTAGCAAGATTGGAAGCAATCAGACTCTTTCTAGATTTTGCAGCCCACAAAGACTTCAAAGTTTACCAAATGGATGTCAAGAGTGCATTTCTAAATGGACTTTTGGAAGAAGAAGTATATGTGGAACAACCTCCCGGTTTTCAACTTAAAGGGAAAGAAGATAAAGTGTATAGCTCAAAAAGGCACTTTATGGACTCAAACAAGCACCCAAAGCTTGGTATGAAACACTGTCACAATTTTTGATCAAGAATGGATTCAACAAGAGAACTATAGATAAGACTCTCTTCAAATTAGAGGAAGGAACAAGCACCCTGTTAGTTCAAATTTATGGTGATGACATTATCTTTGGATCAGTAGATGAGAAGCCATGTGATAAATTTGCAAACTTAATGAAAAGCGAATTTCAGATGAGCATGATGGGAGAGTTAAATTACTTTCTTGGCCTACAAGTGAAGCAAATGAAAGATGGCATTTTCATTAATCAAGCCAAGTACACAAAAGACTTAATACACAAGTATGGTATAGACACAAGTGGCACAACAGACACACCCATGTGTGCAAGAGTCATTCTTGGAAAAGATGAAGCTGGAAAAGATGTTGATCAGAAAATGTATAGAGGAATCATTGGATCCCTACTATATCTAACTGCAAGCAGACCTGACATAGCATTTGCAGTAGGAGTATGTGCAAGATTTCAAGCTCAACCAAAAGAATCACACCTTCTAGCAGCCAAAAGAATAATCAAATATTTGAAGAACACCATCAATGTTGGAATTTTGTATCCAAAGGATGGAGGATTTAAGTTGATATCATATTCAGACTCTGACTATGCTTGATGCAAGATAGATAGAAAAAGTACTTCTGGAACTTGTCAAATGCTAGGCAGCAGACTAGTTTCATGGTCTAGCAAAAAGCAAAACTCTATATCTACATCAACAGCTGAAGCAGAATATATAGCAACAGGCAGTTGTTGTGTACAAGTACTATGGATCAGACAACAGCTAAGGGATTAAAGAATGGAGGAGAAGACAATTCCAATAATGTGTGACAAAACAAGTGCAATATCCATTACTGAAAATCCAGTATTGCATTCAAGAACAAAGCATATTGATGTGAGACATCATTTTATCAGAGATCATGTTGAAAAAGAAGATGTTATTCTAAAATACATACCCACTGAAGATCAATTGGCTGACATCTTCACAAAACCACTCAGTCATGAAAGATTCAGCATGTTGAGAACTGAGTTGGGAATGATAGAAATTGACTAAGTACAAAGGAGCAGCTAACTGGAATAATCAACTAAGTAACTTCACCAGTTGTCTGAACCTTTGCCGTTATGAGTAAGCTCATTTGGCAGGTAAGGCACTGGTACCCAGCGAAGTCAACTTCACCGATTGTTAGGAACGGTTACATACAGCAGCTCAGTGAAGCAGTCACTACACCGGCTTAGTGGCCAGCCAAGTCACTCCACCAAAATATAAATTGGAGTAAACAACAAACCAAAGTGTGAACTAAATCAGTTTATTACACGTGGAAAATCAAGAAGTTATGGAAGATTATACTGCGGAAGATTAAACACGTGGAGATCATTTTTTAATCGTGGAGGTAACTATAATATTTTCGAATAACAAACGCCTCGATTCCCGGGATTTATCATTACTTACCTAAATCCACTCCCCCACTACACTCAAATACTGTGATTTATATACATAAAATCACGCCATTACATCACAAAATCCTTCTATATCCAACCACGTTCACACCACCAAAAATCATCCTATATAAACAACACTTAGAGGAGTTTCAGAATTCTTTACGCTCTCTTGCAAAATTAAAAATCCTATTCCATCACTAAACCCTCCAAACTATTCAAAAGTCTCAAACTTCTATTCAAAAAATGGCCTCCTCTTCCCAACCCACTCAAACTGGAGCACAATATGAGAAATCAATTGCCACCGGATAATTCTTTCAAGAAGAGCACTACTTAAAGCTGTGTGGAAATGACGAAGAAGCAAAGAGACTGGCAGCTGGTTGCAAAAGTCTGAGATTACTAACCTTTCTAAATCCTCCAATCACCGATGTTTGCTATGAAATTCTAATCTCTTTCTGGAAGACTGCAAAGTATGTCTCTGGGCTAATTGCAGAAGCAAATGTCGATAGGAAGGAAGACAAGATCGTTGCCTCTGTCAAAGGCAGAGCAGTAGTCATTACAACAAAGGTAATTCGCAAACACCTTAAACTTTCAGATAAAGGTCAAGAAAAAGTATCCTTGGTACCACAAAATTTGGATGAATTCTGGGCAACAATTGCCAAGACAGCAAATAAGGTCAACTGTCTTCGATCCTCTTTAAAGAAACCCTTCAGTGAGTTTAGTGCACTAATCGGAAAGAGCATTGAAGGAAAAAAAGGGCAAATAATGCCATGACAGAGGTTAGAATGCGTCTGATGGGAATCATCTTCAATAATCTTGAGTTCAATTGGGCCAACTACTTCTTCCTTAGAATCAAAGAACAAATCCGAGGAGAGGCAAATGCGGCTAAGAAGGGGATAGCAGAAGGAAAGACGAAAAATGGACACTTTTAGGTGAAAAAGTTCTATGGGATTCAATTACACTATCTGTTGCAATGTTTACAAGTCCCTGTTGTCAAACCCCACAAATTACATGAATCCAAAATCATGTTTAAATATGTTAAGACAACAAATAATGCAGAAGGATGAAAGCGAAAGCAACCTAGCAGAATCACAACCAGTCAAAGAAAGAAACCAAAAGTACAAAGAAATCTGGAGAAAGAGGAGTTTGAAAAATTAATTGATGAAGAAGAAGAAGAAGACTCAGAAGAAGGGGCAGGACAGCAAGAGGAACAGAATGAAAGTGAGGATGCACAACCTCAAAATGAGGAAGTAGCAGTAGACACTAAAGATGATGAGGAAATCCCAGAAGAACCAGCACAGATGTCTGCAACTGATATTGATGATCGAATTGCAGCTTATCTTGAATGGAAAGAAGGTGACTCAAGAATTCAGCTGCAAGACTCAGCACACATGCTTGCTGAGGAGCCTTGGCTCTTCGACTTTTTGAGGATCACAATCCTAGTTGGTATACTTGATGAATCTCCACTATGGGATATGGTGGATTCAGCAAGGGCAAAAACACATCCAGCGTCTGAGAAAGAAAGTGATGAATCATTTGGTGATGATGATGACAGTGATCATGATGATCATAATGGGGATAATCATGATGGTACTGATCAAGACGATGCTGGTGATGATCCACAAGATACTGCTGATAACACAGGCAAAGAAGTTGAACAAACAGATGATGCAATTGATGATAACATCTTTCTAAGTACTTTTCTTCAAACACATGAATCAGCCAAGTCAATGCCACCAGCTCAGACATAACCTCAGCAGCTATCTGTTGACACTCCGACTGACCCTACAACAGTGCTGGACACTGGCTCAGCTGCTACAACACCAGTCAAGGCAATTCCCAGCATAGAGCAAGTGGGAATAGGAGACAATGATGCACCACAATTTACCTCCACTCAAGTACTTGACAAAAGTGGAAGCTGGTCTAGATGTTACTCAACGTATAGACCGAGGACAACAAACAAAGCCAGAACCAGCTGATACCCGTAAAAAATTCCCTCAACTAACCACTGGAATATCCAATGAAGCATTTAAAAAAGCAGCAAATCTGCTGGCGGAAGAATTGGAACAACAAGCAATGTATCTCAGATCTATGACTATGGCATTTAAAGATGAAAGCCACTCCATAGAGAAAATGTTTCAGGCGGTTGCTGAGTACATTGATGCACATAATATTGTTGTGCAAAGACAAGGAGACTTGCTGCAACAGTTAAACCTCAATATCACCAATAATCTTGCAGGACTCAGACATCACATTTCTCAAGAAAATGAGTCCATGACACTTGCTTTTGGCACCAGATTTAGAAGTGTAACCCAATAGCTGACTGATCATGACTCAAGGTTCACATCCATTGAGTCCAAACTAGACACTCTGATTGGTACAGCTAAAGCTATAAACAATATCTTACTGCAGCAAAGGGATGATGCTGCCAAAAAGGGGAAAAGAAGTGATAAGCCTGAACAAGGATCAACAGTTAGATCCCTAAAATTCACTGAAGAGCTGCTAAGAGAAAGGGACAGAGAACTTAGAATTCGAAATGAAGCTGAAGAATATCCTGAATCAACAGTTAGACCCCCAAACTTCACTGAAGAGCAGCTAAGAGCAAGGGACAGAGAACTTAGAATTTGAAATAAAGCTGAAGAACAGCTAAGAAAACTAGAAAGGAAAGGGAGAAGATATCAAATAAACATTTCTTAGGTTTTCCTCACCCCATCCAAAGAAGAGATGATGATAGAGACAGATAAGGTAGACATCAAAGACCTGGATCAAATCAGCAAAGAGGATCAGAAAACCAACACAGAGTCGACCTTTGGAAGAGGTAACACCGGAGAGGAAGCGACACGGATATCTTGGTGAGAAAAGAGCTCATAGACACAGGGAAAAGTATGATGTTGAAGTACTAAATAATGTAAGAGAGTTTTTCAAGGTCCAAAACGGTCTATATCTGAATCAAACACAAGATGAAGCTTGGGCAGACTGGCTAAGATATCAGGATGAGAATATGATAATTGATATGGCCTAAATCTACAATGATGTTAATAGACAACATGCATCTCTCAACCAGAATGCTGGATCCAACTCAATCAGTAGACCAAGTACTGCCCATACCCTCTCTCGCACAAGGACGGAAGATTTGCGAGTGAACAACAAGAATATGTCAATTACATGCCAAAATTCTTCGATCCTATGGGGAAAATGAACTGACAAGAACAATAGGGTCTATTCAAAAGTCTCAAGTTTGCTGACTCTCACATTGCTGAAGCTAGGGATAGACTTGAAAATTACTTTGGAGAACCTCGAGCAAATGAGACTATGCCTGACTTTCGCAAACTCTTCAACAAGAAGATATTCCAGGGAGTCTCTGAGTACACTGCTATGGCATACTGGAAGTGGAAGTTTCCAGAGATTAATTGGAAATATATGGAGGAAGTCCAGACCACCAAATTCAAGAGGTATAAAGCAAAATTAAGTGAAATGTAATCATAACACTCTGAATATGCTCTGAACCTACTTATCTTATTGCCTTAGAATGGATGAATAAATTTTTTGAGTTTTATTCTATTATCTATTATGAAAAATCTGTTACACTTATGTTCAGGCTTATGAGGGTTTTGGCATCATCAAAAAGGGGGAAATTGTTAGGAACATTTTACTATGTGTTGATGATAGCCATACTAGCTGTTATAGCAAGCCTGAAATAAGTTAGAATTCTCTATATAAGTTTTTACTTAGAGTTTGACATGTTGTATAAGTTGAGTCAGACAAGTATTGTACTAGTTGGTAGGACGGCTGAGTAAAAACATATTTTCGGTAGAGTGAACCCAGCCAAGTACCAGCAGAGAAGCATGGAGACATTATGGTCTGACTTATAACCAACGAAGTCTGTGATGACATTGGATAAGTCTAAGTTACATTCCAAGTGATGAAACTTGATGTTTAAATATGGTGTACACTGATCTCACACAAATCAAGGATCAGTGAAGTACAAAGATTCTCCGGAACATAAAAGAATGAAGGACATAGTGAATCGACAAAGTGAACTGACTATCGGCTGAGTGAAGACAAAGCAGTGAAGGAAGATCTAAACGGAAAAGTCAGACAGTCACTTAACTGATAAGAGAACGGCCAAGTAAACCTTACTTGATCATATTTTGAAATATGAAGAAGATACAGAGGATCAAGCATTAAATGCACAATCAATTGAGGATCAATCAAGGATGGATTTTCTGATAAATGTTTGAAGAAAAATCCGATCACTGAAATCAAGGAGAATATAATTAAGGGGGAATCAAGAATAAAATCAAGGATTATTCCCCTCATTAAAATAGCCAACGGACGGAAATTCAAATCAAGGATTATCAAGGCTATAAATAGAAGGCATTGACAGACAAGAAAACACACATAAGAGAACGATTAAGTTTGATAATTTACAAGCAGAAACTCTGTTAAAGTGAAAAGCCTTCATCTGTACTAAAAGGAAATATCTAGAGATCAAATCTCAGGAATCAGAACTTCAATTGCAAATCAAGCATTGAGATTGATCAACAAACTTGTGAATCCAATTCACATCAACTGAGGCAATTGAATCAGAGAAATCGAGAAGGAGTTGCAACCTTTGTGATAGTCTTTGAAAGATTTGTTCTCAAGGAGCGATGATAGAGACCGAGTCACTTTGAAGCTTTGAAGCCGAGGAGTGATAGTCTTGAAGATTGTGAAGCTTGTGTAGTCAAGGACAATCGTACTATTGTATATGTGAAAACAATAGTGAATTCCTCCAATCATCATAGGAGAAGAGTGGATTAAGGAATTACACCACCCTGAACCACTATAAACCTTTGTGTCTATTTACTTTCAACAATTTACTTTTCAGCACTTTACTTAACTGTATAATATATATCTGTGGTTGCATAATCTACTTTGAAACAACGTTTTAAGAAGGGACTTATCTGCTGCCCAAAAGCTTTTAAATATAAGAAAAGTTTTTGAAACTCTATTATAGTCATTCACCCCCCTCTGACTATAGCTTTACCCTTCTCTGGGACCAACATTGTTGATTTAAAAGGGAAAAGATTCCAGTGTTGAAATAGTGTCCTAAACCCAATCGGGTTGGACCGGATCTGACCGGGTCGGATCATTTCTACTATTTCTTTATGTTTATATATATATATATATATATATATATATTAAATGGCTTTTCTGTTGTTTGTTCTTTTAAAGAACCAATTATGAATTGTTATATGATAACGTCCTTAGTATTAAACTGTGATAGAGAAACCATGATAGGCGATTATGGTTGATGAGATCTTTAATCACTTTTATAAGTTTGATACTTAAATGTATCTAGGCTGATGTACTATTAAACAGGGCATTGATAGTACAAACCTGCTAGCACGTATTAGATGTCTTCTGACTTTAAGGGCATGGATAGATCTCATCTATCGAAGTGTAGAGACACTTGGACTGTACGTGGATGTGTATTAGAGAATGCGTATGTTAGACTGACCCACTTACACTGTTAAGTGTCACACTATGTGGCGGTTGTGTAATTATCCTTAGGACCGGAGTCTTCATGGCAAAAATGAGAAATAGTCTAGAAAAAGCAATAAATGATAAAGAATTGCCGAACCGATCAAGCCAAAACAACTCCTTTGTCTTTGATAGTGGCTGCGTAGCAACTTCGAACGACCTCCAGATCTCCTTTGATCTCAACCAAACCGCGGGCGGTCGGGAACTGTAAGCTGATGTGGGCTGGGGAGATCACGGCCCGAAGTTCGATCAGAGCAGGCCTTCCCAAGATTATCTTGTATGCTGACGACGATTTAACCACGACGTAGTTGACCATTAGAGTCCTTCCCGCTGACTCTTTCCTGAATGTTGTCGAGAGCCACACCATCCCCATGGGATGAACATGAGGACCAGCAAATCCGAACAAAGGTGCCAAAACAGGAGTCAGCTCGGACTCCTTAAGGTTCATTGCCTGAAAAGCTGCAAAGTATAGGACGTTGACGGCGCCGCCAGTGTCGACACAAACCCTCTTTACCAGATTCTTATTCACCACAACTTCTACGACCAGACCTTCATTGTTCGGGACTAGGGGAGTGGGTCCTTAGGACTATAGCTCACTTCCTGAAAAAGGATTTGGCTTCCTCTGCTCGCCTGAATGCCCCGATCGGGCGTTTAGGCTACCAACCTCAAATGCGCTGCCAGGGCCTCCCACAATAGTGTTGATGGTGTTGATTGGCCGATTGTCCATCTGTTGATCTTTATCTGGGGTCTGATCTCTTCTTCGTTGGGGCTCTCCCTGCCGATTACGATCTTGATTGTAGTTCCTCTGTGGGTAGTCCCGTCGTCCTCGACGCTCGCCATACCGAGGTCGTTCCACCACCTCATCGAATTTCCCTTCTGCAATTACAGCATCCACGTCTCGTTGGAAATCTCTACAGTTGTCCAGCTCATGTCCAATGTCTTGGTGATACATGCAAAATTTGCTCTGGTCCCTTCGGTCCAAAAGGCTCCGCAACGGCGTAGGAGTTCTTGCTAAACCCTTTCTTTCCATGATTGCAAGCACTTGCTCCTGAGGCTTGTTTAACATCGGGAAGTCTCGCGGCTTCAAGGCACATTTCTTCTCGGATCGGCCAATGGCCGATCCGATCGTATGGTCTCCAGACGACTTCCTTTTCTTGTCAGAAGTATCTTCGGCCTTATCCTTCTTGGACTCTGACGTTTCCAGTTCTTGCTTCAACCGATTGGCTTATTCTCCTTGACAGTGTTTGAATGCTATCTCCAGGCACTCTTCTATAGATGCAGGAAGCTTGCTGCTCAGCTTGGCGTATAGCCTCCATTCCCGTAATCCTGCCACAAAGGACGCGATCCGAACATGATCATCGGTGTCTCGCACCTGAAGTGACACTTCACTGAACCGCTTAAGGTACTGCAGCACGGTTTCGTCTTTCTTCCGTTTGAGATAAAACAAGTGAGTAACATTCTTCTGAAACGGCTTCGCCGTGATAAAAGCGCGGAGGAACATCTTTCCTAGAGTATCAAAATTATAGATTTTCCGGGGTGGTATCTTCTTGAACCACTCTTGAGCTCGGAAGGTGAGTAGTGCTGGAAACGCCTTGCACTTCATCTTCTCTGGGGCACAATCGAGATTCATGTGCGTAAGGTACGGGAACTAGTGGTTCTGGGGGTCTTTGGTTCCATCGTAGGGTTCCAACTGTGGGATCTTGAACCTCGTTGGTCAGGGATAGTTGTCAATCTACTCGGAAAAAGGAGATTCGAGGGCCAGGAGTGCAGATCTTCTTCCGGCTATGGCCTCGAGTTCGGCGCGAGCTGCCTCCATCGCCCGGGGTACGACCGGCTGCTTTCTCAGATTTGATGAATTCAACGGATCATCTCTCTTGGCTCTTTTATGCTTAGGAGGAGAAGGAGTTTGCTGCCAGGTCCCATCATTGAGGTCATCCTCCTCCAGATCTTATTCCTATGAATTCTCTCCTGATGGATCTCCACCCTACAGATCCTGATCCAGTGAGTTTTCCACAAAGGGGATCCTCTTCCTCTAGACCTTCCAGGTCTTCATCTTCCTCATCCTCTTCTGTCAATACAGATTGAGAACAACCTTTTTCTTTGCGTCATCTAGAGCCATGAGTTGATCTACTAGCACTGGTGGGTGTGGTGTGAGAGAGACTTCTTTGTGTTGGTCGGGTTCGGTTGTTAGCATCGACTACTCTGTAGCATTGTTAGCGTTGTTGCCGTTGGCGGCTTGTTGTCGTGTGGTCACCATATTGATTCTGGAGCTTTTCTTGAGATTATCAAATAAAGAGGCCCTCCTTCTAGCACCAATGACTGTTCCAAAAATCGTCGGTACAAACTCTAGGGTTCTTTCTCTAGAGATAACTTATCAAAACTCCAGGAACAGTAACATAATGATGAAAGGAGGGGGGTGGGTGTGAGATGTTTTAGACTGCACTTGATAGTGATCAAGCTGCCTACGTATCCAATGCTGGGATTGGAATCAAGTCTTATTAGTTCCTTAGTGATCATTTATATAGAGGGGCTTATGCCCTAGAGTTAGCATGTGGCGTGTCCATGGTGGACACTAATTGGCGTACGTGTTCCCTAAGAAAAATGATTATGACTAATTGATCTCCTTGATTTTAGGAGATAATTGTGATATTCAAATATTCGTATCAAGTGATAAATATTTGAGCCTTTATGACTCGGGATTCCTTCAATAATTATCTATTTATTACACAATTGGGAAATACGATTAAGGATCGACTCTGGCCGACTTAGCCGGCTTGAGCTGAATTGGTTAAACCCTTCTACGTTCTGGCCGACCAATGGAGGCCGGGGAGGATAGCCGAGCAGGCATCAGCTCGGATTCTCCTATACGTAAGAGGCTTGGTCTGGAAGGGACTTAGGCCGACCCGTAAGGTCGGACACGAGTAGGTTCGAACACAAGTATTGGCCGACCTGCAGGAGTCGGGATAACATTTGTGCCCATATCGCTTGGAGGTTGATCCTAAGCAGAGGCCGATCTACGGAGGGACCGGGGAGAGTAGCTGGGTTACTCGGGCTTGACTGCTGGGACATCCGACCCTCTAGACAACCTTTCTCACTCTATACCTAATGTTGAGCCACCGAAGAGGTGCCATGTAGGTACGTTCAGTTTTTGGCATCGTCAACCGGTATGAAGCATTTCGTGCTATCTTTTCATCCATGTTTGAGACCTCACAACATACACAGCTTTCATATGTCTCACACCGCACATATCCTGAGACAGATCCCTCCACTCTTGTGTAATTTACACCCATTTTTCTTGAAAGAGGAAGAAGATAAGCAGGGGGTAAAGTCAGAGCTTGCCACAAACATCTACTTTCCTTCAATGAAAACCCGTGAGTCATACATTCTTAGCTCTTGTGCTACGACGTTATTACGACTAATTATGATTAAGGTTTGATTGTGTGTCTAAAAGAGAGAGGGATGAAGAGAGACAAATTAAGCTACTACCGGACGTAGTTATTGAAGGTGAAATATGAATCTGAGTACCACATGTTGCTCTTTTAACAATGTATCACATAAATTAACATTAGTGTTGACATACCGATTAATAGGTGGGTGTAGTACAACAAATTATTTGCTTCAAGGCCTTCTATTAACTCTGAAAGATGTCCACCGTTAGGGTTACGTACCGGTTACGTGGTCACCTTTGATCTTTATAGTGTTGTCATCCTATTTATTGAATTTATTTTGTTATACTAGACTTTCGTTCTCTATTTGTTATGACCGGTTAAGAAAATAGGGTGTTGTATGGGAAGTGTATTATGTCTACTATAATAATACACATACAAAAACAAATTGTCCAATTCTTTTCATAAAATTTTCACTTCCTTCTTACTGAATTGTGTAGGAGAAGAGCATAAATCAAAATATGCAAAAATGACGGACGAACAACGACAACCAAATATTCGAAAAGTCATAGAATCAAGAAAGATATGAAGATCAAATGAAGGTAATAAACATGAAGTTTCTACTATTATTCATATTTTTATTATTATTATATAAATATTACACACGAGAATTTCGATTTATAGCAAAGTGTGTCAATTTATATGTCATTTCACTTCATTGAGATTTCATGCACAACAAAAGAAAGTAGTCAAAAGTACTTCCCCAATGTTGAAATGACTATATTCAATTGTGAAGGTAAGTTGCATGTTGATTTTGTGTTGAAAATAATGTTTTTACCAAGTTAAATTTTCATGTCTTTGATGTTCTTTTTCAATAGGTGAAATTGTATTTGAGCCAAAATTATCTGAACAACATCAACTGAGAAAAATAAACAATTATATCTATTGCACCGCAAGTTGATTTTAGCATGAATCTCCTACATTTTGTTGTGATAAAGGAAAGATTAAACTATCCTCAGAATATGTCCCTATTGCATTATATGATCTATTAACCTCACAACTAGAATCGTGTAAAGAATTTCGAGTAAATATCCGAGCATACAACAATATGTTTTCATTTGCATCTTTTGGAGTCACACTAGACAAAGATTTGGCATACGACAGACGTGGAGTATACACATTTCGAGTTCAAGGAAAAATCTATCACAATCTATCAAATATTGTCCCAGAAGATAACACGCCGGTGTACTTTCAACTATATTTTTATGACACTCAAAATAAGGTTCAAAATCGCATGAGTAAATTTCGATTTAAATTTAAAAGAAGTTATTTTAGAAATGATTAATGAGGCTTTTAAATAGAAATCCTTATGCTAAATTTTTAAGAAGTTGAAAGAGTATAATTCCTCAAGGATTTACTGATTTGAATTGCAAAAGATGTGAAGTTAGACCGAGAGAGTGTATAATTCACCAACAACAGAACAAGTTGTTGCAGTTTGGATAGAAGGAAACGATCCCAATATTCATTCGAAAGAGATATCGTTATATATTCACATTCGGGAAAGACATATCAAGTAAAACATTATTTTGGTTGCTATGATCCATTACAATACCCACTCTTATTCTCAAATGGAGAAATTGGATGGCATCGAAATATTCCAAAATTGGTTGAACAAGGCAATAATTTCACGCAAGCACCAAATGCAGATTGATATTGAAAATTGTTCATGTGCCGAAGATGTAATAAATCAAGAAGAAGGTACTCATCTAATATTATGTTCATATATATTTCTTGCTCTTATTTGGTTATCTATTGATTGTTGCACTTTTACAGGTGTAAAAAGGAAAAAAAAAATTCTTTGCAGAGAATATTACTGCTACAAGATGCAAGTAAGACATCCAAGACAATTATTAATGTTATTTGCTGGACGGCTATTTCATCAATTTGCAGTGGACGTGCATATAAAGTTGGAAACAACATGGCTCGACTTTTTTCATACACACCAAGATAAAATGAGGGCTGAGTTTTATCAAGGAATAATTGATAGTGTTAAAATCGGAGAAAGGAGAGGGTGCGCAGTAGGTAAAAGAATAGTATTACATGCATAATTTATTGGAGGCCCAAGACATATGCGACGTAGTTGGATGCCATGGGAACAACGGATGTTCATAAAGAGCAAAACAGAAAAAACATTATAAAACTTATAATCGAAATAATAATAATAATAATTATTATTATTATCAAATACCAGGGCCTCTCTATTAAAGGTTTGATTAAATTTTGTATCATTATGCAATTTCTTGCCGCCTTGTATCAAACTTTTACATGTTATATCTTTGCAGATTAATGGAAAGTAAAAACAACATTTTTATCTACGCTTCATATTGATCCGAAAGGCAAACAGAGTCAAGTGCTATAAAAATGGTAAAATCATTTCTCAAAACCAGTTACATAAAATACTTTCTTACTCCCACTTAATTATAATACATCATAATTCTGAAAACTAACACCATTTTCCTAAATGTATTCAGGAAAAACAAAAACACACACAAATAAATGTTATGCGAATCGAGTATCTCCCGAAAAATAGGCCAACCAACGGAGATAAAGCTGACTAATATAGCTATCAATCAACAGTCACTTTGAAAGGTAAATAACAAACACTTTCTACACATAATCATTTAAAAGACATAATGTCTTATAAGTCTCATTATATTACAGGGTGCATATTACAGTATTCAAAGAATGATCTCAAAGATCAACAATATACACAAAATTTGGTGCTATGCATGTATTCAATGCAAAAAATCAGTGTCCCAAGGACCAAATGGGTGGGATTGCCAAAAAGTGTGGCAACATTGGCTTAAAACAAGCAGAAAGGTTATCAAAATCCATTAGCTTATGTTTAACCATTAAAATGTACAACTAACAAGTATATTCTTATGTGTATTAGGTATCGATTAAATTTGATGAATAAATCAAGGCCAAAGCTGTTGAGATAACTTTGTTTGGAGAGACCGCAAATGAGTATGTTGGATGTGATATATCGGAGTACATGTCAAACTGCAAGGTAACATACCCAAATGCCAAATATCTATCTATATATGATGAACGCACATGAAACTAACAATTCCGAATACTATGAAAAGCTGAGAAAGACCGATACAGAAGAATACAAATTCTCATTTAAATTCAACGGAAACATGGAATATAATACAATGCTAGGAGAGATGTGAAAATGGCTTGTCTATTCACTGATAATTGGTACAATATATACAAGAGTTTGATCTACCTTGAATCATCTAAATATAGTAGGTAAAGATTTGAGTCAATGAGTATCACCAATATATCTTTGTGAATATTTCCTATAATTACATGATATTCTCTATTAATTACATTAATGACATAATATTCTCTATTACGCCCCCTCAAGCTGGACGTCCGGAAGAGAGACCAAGCTTGACAACCAGTGATTGAAATGTCTGCTTCGATAAGGGTTTGGTGAGAAGATCTGCGAGTTGGTCCGGGGAGGATACATGAGTGACACGAAGCTTGCCCTCCGAACTTGTTCCACGATAAAGTGAAAGTCAATAGCCACGTGTTTCATGCGTGAGTGAAAAACCGGATTGGCACTGAGGTAAGTGGCCCCGAGATTGTCACAGTAAATGACCGGAGGGACAGAGGAAGAGTGTCCAACATCACGAAGAATGAATGTGATCCAATTAAGTTCAGCGGCAGTGTTAGCGACGGACTTATACTCTGCCTCGGTGGATGAGCGAGCAACAGATGACTGCTTCTTAGAGCTCCAAGAGATAAGGTTGCGGCCAAGATATACAACATAAGCACCAGTGGATGAGTAATTAGGGCGGTTACCTCCTCATTCCGCATCTGAGAAGGCATGAAGTGTGAAGGGTGAATGGCGGTAAAGTTGAAGACCAAGGTCAATCGTCCCGACAAGATAGCGCAGAAGACGTTTGGCGAAGGACCAATGAGTACTTGTGGGCGCATGCATAAATTGTGCCAATTTATTTACTGCAAATGAGACATCAGGGCGAGTGAAATGCAAATATTGAAGGCTACCAATGAGGGACCGATAAATAGCAGGGTCCGGCAGGGGATCACTCGGGTCTTCGACTAAGGACGAAATGTCTGTTTGCATAGGAGTGGGACACGGCTTGGCCTCAAGCATATTATTCTTAGCGAGAATATCATAGATATAGCGCCGCTGTGATAAGAGAAGGCCATCTGTATTAGGGGTGACCTCAACACCCAAAAAGAAATGAAGATCACCGAGGTCTTTAACAGAAAACCGAGTGGAAAGCGTGGTGATGAATTGTTCGATTGCAATTTGGAGCACTCCCTGTAATAACCAGATCATCCACATAGACAAGGATATAAATAGTAAGTGTAGCTTGCGTATATATAAAAAGAGAGGTATCGGAGTGAGAGTTGACAAAGCCATAGTGAAGAAGAAACTGCTTTAATTCTTGGTACCAAGCACGGGGCGCTTGCTTGAGCCCATAAATAGCCTTTTTAAGACGACAAACGTAAGATGGATATTGAGAATCAATAAACCCCTGCGGTTGGGCCATGTAGACGGTCTCATTGAGGTTCCCCTGCAAAAAGGCATTATTAACATCCAGTTGGCGGAGAGGCCAACCATGAACAAGAGCAATAGTAAGGAGAATCCGAACAGTTGTGGGTTTGACCACCGGGCTAAACGTGTCATAATAGTCAATGCCTGGACGCTGAGTAAAGCCCTTAGCAACGAGGCGAGCCTTATGGCGATCAATCGAACCATCTGCATGTCGTTTAAGACGAAAAATCCATTTACATGCAACAACATTGTATCCCGGATCGGGAGGAACAAGGTCCCACGTGTGTTATTACTTAATTAACGATCATACTCATCACGCATGGCAAGCCAACCAAGAAGGATGATTAAGAGCTTGTTTGACCGTGTGAGGTTCAACATTGTCGGAGACCGTCATATGAAGATTGAGCTTTTGGACGGGCTTGCGAATACCATGCTTGGATCTGGTGGCCATGGAGTGCATGGGTCGGGAAGTGGTTGTGAGTGGGTCAATGGCGGGCTCAGGGGGTGGTGTAGGTGGGCCTGGGGAGATAGGGGCCGAGGGGGTTGGGGTGGAGGAAGGTGGGTTGGGGGCCGAGGGTGTTGTGGGAATAGAGAGGGAGCCAATCCAAATAGTGGAGTCAAGGGGTTCGGGTGGGTTTGTGGATGTACGGGCAGAGGGAAAAATGTTCTCGACAAAATTGACATGACGCAAGGTATAGACACGGGAGGTGGATGGGTCTAGGCAGTAATATGCACTCTGAGTGAGGGAGTATCCCAAAAAAATACAAGGTTTAGAACGAGAGTCTAATTTATCACTCATGTAGGGGCGAAGCCAAGGATAGCAAAGACAACCAAAAGTACGGAGTTTCTTATAATTAGGGGAGGAGCCAAATAATTTCTCATACGGGGAGCTCATAGAGAGAGTAGGAGTTGGCATACGATTGATAAGGTAAACAGCTGTGGCAAAAGCATACGGCCAATATTCGACAGGCATAGAGGCTTGAGTTAGTAGTGTGAGGCCAGTTTCAACAATATGTAAGTGGCGTCGTTCGGAATAGCCATTGTGTTCGGGTGTGTGTGGTGGGGTAGTGAGGTGTGTAATGCCAGAGTCAGATAAAAAAGAAGTAAGGCCAATATATTCGCCCCCATTGTCAGAATATAGTATTTTAATGGTGGTGTCAAAATAATTTTCAACAATTTTTTTAAATTTGGGAAAAATAGTGGACATATCAGATTTGCGTTTTAAAGGGTAAAACCACATATACTTAGTAAAATGATCGACAAAAATATCATAATAACGAGAACCTTCAACAGACAATCGAGGGGAAGTCCAAACATCGCTAAAAATTATTTCAAGGGGATGGGACGAGTTCACAGTAGAGAAATGGAAAGGTAACTTGTGACTTTTATTAGACAGGCATGCATCACAATGGTTCAAATGGGAATTAGAAAAAGATAAATTATTTCGAGAGACAATAAACTGAAAAATAGAAGCAGCGGGGTGGCCCAAACGTTGATACCATGTATCTTTGGAGGCCATGGCACCGGCAAAGGCCAAAAGAGGAGGTTTTGGCCAGACATACACACCATCTTTAGCGTCCCCCTGAAGGAGGCACGTGTTGGTCGCTAGATCCTTCACAAGAAAAGATGTAGGTAAGAATTCAACAGAACAATTATTGGAAGTGCAAAATTTAGAAATGGAGATGAGATTTTTTTTTAATTTCAGGAACACACAACACGTCATGTAATTGAAAAGTAGAATTAGGGGAGGGTAGGGAGAGAGGAGCCAAGATGAGAAATGGATAGCATGGTACCATCTCCAAGCATGAGGTCATCGGAGCCCGAGTAAGGAGAGTGAGAGAGAGAGAGGTTGGCTAAATCAAGCGATGACATGGTGCGCGAACACCGGTGTCCAAAGCCAAGGCTCGATGGTTTGAGTAGCATTTGTGACCGCATGAGCTTGAGGCGAGAATTCCATGAGACCGGTACTGTTGATTCAAGCCAAAATTATTAGTCGCAAACAAAGATAATTGAGAGCAACGTTTGGCTGAGTGGCCTTTAACACCACACAGTTGGCAAGTGCCGAGGTAAGGTCTACGAGAATTTGAATTTCAGCAGTGATTATTAGCGGTCTTTGGTCTTTGTTGGGCCTGGGAGAATTCGGCCCAATTTTGGTTCGCCAAGGCCGAATTACGTTATTCTTTGCCGCCGATAAGAGGGGGCGAGCTCTGTTGATGAGAACGAAAAGCGGCATGAGTGTGAGGTTGAAAGAGCTGCGTCTGGGGTTGGCCGCCATGTGTGCGCTTCAAAGCTCAGAAGTTTTTCATGAAGCTCCTCGAATTTAATCGCCGAGTCTCGAGCCTGAATCGCCCTTGCAATGTCAGAATATTCAGGTCCTAAATTTTCCAGAATGATGTCGGTGAGATCTTCGGGGTCAATGGCTGAGCCAAGAGCAGCCAACTCGTCAGATTTGCCTTTGATCGTAATGAGAAATTCAGAGATCGACTGTGTGTCTTTCATGGTGTTGCGGAGATTGGATTTCAGTTGCCGAATTCTTCCCCGTGACGGTTTAGCGTAGGTGTTAGCGAGAATATCCCATGCTTCACGAGAGGTCTTGACGTGGTGAACAATGGAGACCACCGTGTCGAGATGGAACCGATGATAGCTTTTTTAATTAGTTGATCTTGACGCCCATAAGGAGTGTTGGGGGTTTGATTTCCCGTCAATTTGTTCCGGTGGACAAGAGTTTGTTCCGTCAATGTATCCTTGCAGATTGTAGCCGACAAGAAGGGCATGAATATGAAGTTTCCATGCCAAATAGTTTGTAGCAGTGAGCTTCAATGGGATGTGGAATCCTGAATTGAGAGTAGTGAGGGAGGAAGGGAGTTCGGCCATTTTGAGGATGAAGCAGAAAAAAAATAAAATTTGAGAGAGGTGGTGGATCAGAACTGCTCTGATACCATAATACAATGCTAGGAGAGATGTGAAAATGGCTTGTCTATTCACTGATAATTGGTACAATATATACAAGAGTTTGATCTACCTTGAATCATCTAAATATAGTAGGTAAAGATTTACGGTCAATGAGTATCACCAATATATGCTGTGAATATTTCCTATAATTACATGATATTCTCTATTAATTACATTAATGACATAATATTCGCTATTAGAATATACCGATTATACGAACGGTACACCAAAGTTGATGCAGAGACTGTGCAAAAATGTGTCATCCCAGCCGCAAAAGATATAAAATCTCTTAGACAAGGCTAGAAGAAACCTTTGGAAGATGATGAAAAACATACTCACGCATCAACGGCGGTAAAAAAAAAGAAGAGGATGAAAAAAGGCCAAGTTAAAGCAAACAATGACAAGAGTCAACATACATCTCACAAAGACATGAACCCAATTTATATTGATGATGATGAACCGATTGAAACCATTAGGAAAAAAATTAGGTTAACAAAAATCAAATCAAACAAGAAAAAGATTAAGCGAGTTATGAAAATTACATTCAAGTTAGCATTGATTTACATTATTAATACAATATTTAGGGTTAGTTATATGTTTACGTGCATTACACTATATAAATGTTAATGTTTATAGTATTCTTTTTCTTAAAGATAATATATTACTATTACGCTTTATTCCTTTATTTATTTGCATGGTATTCAAGCAGTTCATTTACATCATAAACTGCACATAACATAATTACGGAGAAAATATAAAATATAATTTATATACATAATTGATATAAGGATAAATACCTGTAATGCATCCATGCGGATGGACGCGACGCATTTTCTTAGTAAAACTAAACATGAGAGACCAAATGGAGAAGCAAATACAAGTTGAACAATGATTGTCTTAAAATGGAGATCTCCCTCCTTTGTGACTGGTAAAAACAATACCAAAAAAAATAAATCCATACACAACTCCTCTTGGGCATTTATAAAAAAGAAAAAAGAAAAAAGAAAAACACAAGTAAAACAATACTGATAGAAAGGAACATAAAGGCATCCATCAACTTGTCTAAGATTGTAAAACAAATCTAGCTATCATGTCCTTACTCTGTCTTCAACATCCATTTGATACTCAGACCCTTTCTTTCATCGGGCGTTAGATTCATCGCCTTTGTTTAAACCGTATAGTGTTGTTGAATCGTCTCAATATCAAGTCCTTTGAGCTTCACCACTGACTCGACGTGACCCTTAAGCGTATGCAGCTCCCTGAGCCTGAAACACAAGAAAATCATATATATATATAGTTTGCAAAAACATATAATGTTAAAGAGGAGGCCGGGGGGGGTGGCGGGCGGGCTTAGAGAGTGTGAATAGAAATATTTGTTACCTTGCCATATCAGCTCTCCTCTTTGCTTGTTCAGCAATCTCAGAAAGCTCTCTGTAGCTGCTCTTTTAAAAAAAGCGGTAGTGGTTTGAGGGGCCTGAAGTCCATGTAAAGTCCTCTGAGCAACAGCCCATTGAGCTTCCCTTTCTTCTTTTCCATAATCTTTCTTTGTTGTAAAAGCAGTCTGTTGTGAAAATACAAAACACAAAAAAAGATTAGCACAAAAAGGATTACTGTGTTCTTTTGCTTTTGCAAGGTATCCCCCAGACAATTCTCCGAGAGACTAATCTTTCGAGATACTGTCGGACACCAAAGATGGAACCTCTACAACAAGGTTTGTTGCATCAATAAGGGACCTAGTCTCTTTCATTCTGACCAACCTCCGTCGTTTTTAATGTGTGTCCTTTTGTTACCCGTGGAGGTAGATCAGATTGACCGAACCACGTTAAATTCTGGTGCCTTCGTCTTAGTTTAATTTTTCTTCTCTTTCATTGTGATTTATCTGTTATTGTCGTTAAGAGCCATAGCTCGGAGTTCGATCCTTAACAACAATAATAAGGCTATACATAACATATAAGTTGATTGCACACAAAGTTGAAGAAAAAAGGTACCTTATTATCCAGCAAGTTATTCCAAGCCTTTCCACTCAAAATGTAACGAGTGAAGAACTTCAATAAGTCAAGAGGAATGTAAAACACTAAGCTGTAAAGCCATATAACTCCTGCCCATCCCCATCCACATCCCTTGATTCGTGCAAAACTCCAGTTAGCATAAACCGCGATTAATGTCGCAACCTATTACAATATATAGACAAAAACATTAATTATCAGAAACAATTTTACAAGAATGAAATGCAAAATTGGCAAAACGAGAAAGCCGTCAAAAAAAAAAAAAACGAATTACCAGCTGAGCAACACAGAAAGCACCCATTAACAGAAGCCCAGGGCGCTCGACATAAGACCAGCTGCGTGATCGAGTCACGAAAATCAATGCTTGGCTGACGGTGCTCACTTGCAGATACAATGCAGCCATCATTTCATATTCACTATCTCTAATAGATCTAACCCCAAATTTGTCCTGAAAACCCCCCAACCAAAAAAAAAAACACATTAAAACTTTTTCACTATTGAAAACAAAACACAATAATACACTATTCATTTTCTTACTGGGAAAAAGTTAGTCTTATGCACTGCCCAGAAGAATATAACAGTCATCAATGCTAGATAGCCTCCAAGCACAACACCGGTCGCAAATATTTCTTTGAGTTTCCAGCTATCGGGGAGTGGTGATGGCTTCACTCTATCTTTTGAAATTGTCATTATTGTACCTAAAGTAACCCAACACATACATACGTAAACACACAACCGACTACGTAGTATAAACATAAACATTCTGTTTCCTTTAGAATCAAAATCATACCATCATTCAGTATGGCAATGATCAAAACCATGAACGGAGAAAAGTCGAACCTCCATATCAATGCAATAAACATGAACCCAAACTGCAAAAAAAACAATTTAAGACAAGTATGTTAAACCTCAACATCATGAACATAAGACACTACTACTGATTTTTCCTTTTAACTGTTATACACATACCACAATACGAATAGTGATGGAGACAGCATATATCTGTCAAAGAAGAAAGAAACGAAAAATCAGTACTCTAGTCAAGAAAGATGCTAACGAAAGAAAGAACGAAAAACACGTGAAAAAAATGACCGTATAGTTCTTCATTCTCTGGAAGATAGCTCTGCTGGTAAGGACAGCACTAATAATGACACTTAGCCCGGGTTCAGTGAGCACGATATCCGAAGCACCTCTTGCAGCATCAGTAGCATCAGCGACCGCGATTCCGATATCTGCCTTCTTCAAAGCAGGTGCATCATTCACACCATCTCCAGTCATTCCAACAATGTGCTTACTCTCTTGCAACTTCTTCACGATTTCATACTTGTGCTCTGCCAAAAAAATAAAACAGAAGAATTAATTAGGATTACTTTTCCAGATCCAAACTGATAGAGTTCATGAGAGCATGCACCTACCTGGGAAAACTCCGGCAAAACCATCAGCCTTTTCGATCAATTCTTCAACAGGAAGGCCAGCAATGGATTCATCCTTGTGTTGACCAAGTAAAGAAGCAGAGGGATACATGTTTGTTCCCATTCCAAGCCTACGCCCCGTTTCCTTTGCAATGGCAAGTTGATCACCTAGATTCAAAATTTGACATGATTAAGCATAAAAGGCATGCAAAATAATTAATTATCTTCAATGGAAAGCAGAAAAAAGTACGCGTATGTCAGTCACCTGTAATCATTTTGACATTGACACCGAGGTGTAGAGCTCTACGGATGGTCTCTGCACTGTCATGTCTTGGAGGATCAAACAACGGTAGCAATCCTACAAACTGCCATGGACTACCGGGGCTATCCTTGGATTTTGCAGGGACTTCCTGAAATTCAATAATAATTCCATATTAAGCATAGAGAGAGATATGACTATTATTATCATTAACTTAAGGCGTCTGATTTTATTTCCAACAAACCTGTCTGGCAACAGCCAATGAACGCAATCCACGCTCTGCGTACTTGTCTATGATAGAATGGACCTTCTTCTTCAGGTCTTGTGGAGCATTGGCAAGATCCAAAATCTATATAGCAAAAACGAAATGCAAAATAGATTAATATTTAGTCGGTGATTGGACATTTGTTCATCACGAAAATGGAAGCACAAGAATACCTGTTCTGGAGCTCCTTTGCTTGCTCTATGCCATGTGCCCTCATTATCAATGTAAGTCAAAGCAGTCCTCTTGTCAACTGGATTGAAGGGGAGGAAATGGACTTCTCGAACACCCGCTCGTGCCTACAAAGGACAAGCAGTACATCAATATATTCCTTGTATGTAAAATCTGAAAAGAAAAGAAGTGTAAACTATGTAGTAAAGAATCTATATATATATACCTCTTTGGGATCAGCAAGCATTCCAACAATGGCAGCATCAATGGCGTCCTGATTTTCCGTTCTAGAAGCCCGAGCAGCTAGAAGCAAGACGTGTTCTTTATCGACTCCCTTTATAAAAACTTCGACTAAGTTCTTATCAACACTGAGCTTGTTAAGAGTCAAAGTCCCGGTCTTATCACTGCAGAGTACATCCATGCCAGCCATTTCCTCAATGGCTGTCATTCTCTTAGTGATGGCACCTTGCTGAGATAACCTATGCGACACGATAGCCATAGTGACAGACAAAACAGTGGGCATAGCAATAGGAATCCCTCCAATCAAGAGAACAAGTAGATTGTCGATTCCTTTTCTGTAAGGCCTATGCTGAATAGGGTACATGACGATTAACTCAGCCAACATGCCCACAGCGATTGAGCATATACAAAAGTTACCGATAGCAGTAAGCACTTTCTGAAAGTGTCCAACTTGATGTGTACTATCAACAAGATGTGCTGCCTTTCCGAAGAAAGTATGAACTCCGGTTGCTATGACGATAGCTTCAATCTCCCTTGTTTGCACGTTGATCCAGAGAAAACTTCATCACCCGGGCTTTTCGTCACTGGGAGTGATTCTCCGGTAAGTGCAGACTGATCTACTTTTAAAGCATCCCCTTCAAGAAGGCGAGCATCGGCTGGGATGATGTCACCCAGTTTGATGCTCACAATATCTCCCGGTACCAGTATGGCTGCTTCTTGCTCACTCCATTTTCCATCTCAAGCACCTAAAACAACACGCCCAACGACACATTCATACATACGATATATATGCAATGCATTATTTTCTTTCCTGGATGCCTAAATGTGGCACGATATTCAGATGGGCATTGTTAATGGCACACACTTTGTGCAAATTTCAACTTTACAGAGGTCGAAATCTGTTTTCAACCCCTCGGACTCTAGAGGGGTTGAATTCAACAGATTTTGACGCCTGATCAGATTGACTGTGGTGCCACTAACAACAGTGTCCTATTCAGATATATTATTACCTTTGTTTTTGGGGCAAGGCCAGCCATAAGAGCAGCAGCAGCGTTACCGGCATTGTTCTCTTCGATGAAACTGATTGTAGAGTTGATAACCAACAAGCAAACAATACCAACAAAATCCTGCCAATCAGGATCCTGCCCTCCTCCATTAGCGAGCGCGATAGCCATTATAGCAGCAGCTTCCATGACCCATGATAAGGGATTCCACATAAAACCAAGGAATTTCAGGAATTTGCTTTCCTGTGAGAGATCAATTAATTGATTTAAATATTAAGAAGCTAGAATCAACAACTCCTCCCAAGTACACTGCAATAAATATAATCTAAGTATCTAACAGTTAAAAGTTACCTTCTTTTCCTCCAATTTGTTGGGGCCGAAAATTTGCAACCTGTTTGCTCCTTCGTCCGACGACAACCCTTCTTTTGTGCATTTTAACTGCTGGAACACCTCCTCAATGGGTATTTTCTCCTGTTTTTTTTTAAGAGAGAAATGTCAATGTTAGAAAAGACTTTGGATAATTTCGTCGCAAGAAGGCATGTTTCTTGTTCTGTGTTCAAACATCAAACATCATGTCATCTTCTTCATTAGCTTTCGTGCAATCCCATATGATTGATGCTAATAATGAATTTTAAAAACTGTTTTCAATAATGCTTTGTTTTTTTTCATTTGGTGGAATCTGCTCTATCCGTATCGTTTCTTTTCATAGCAATCCATGTCATCTAGAAACAACTGTACAATAATTCCACTGAAACAATGAATTGTAAGTTTCAGCCTCATTGAAAGACTTTCAGCCCCATTAGGCCATTACACTACTTAGAGTCTTAGACCACAGACAAAATCTGGAGGCATATATGGTTTGTATCGCGTATGAAGAGGGCTTCAGATCATCTGTCTAAGATGAGTGTCTAATTTCGATGTTTAAGTAAAAAGATGAGTGTCTAATTTCGGTGTTTAAGTAAAAATTAGGGGTTTTATGTGTTTAAAATTTTGAAGAAAATTTAAAAAAAAAAAAAAAAAAAAAAAAAAAAAAACCAAAAAAAAAAAAGTTTTGTTGTTTTATACAAATGTCACCAATATTAATTATCTACCTACAAATTTTATGCTTTCTGTGACTAATTTCTCATGTATTACTTGCTTGTATCGCGGATGTTGATTAATAATATTGCTTTTGCCCCTCAAAAAAAAAAAAATTCAAAAAAAAAAAAGAAAATATTTATATATTAATCATCTTACTATTAAAAAAAAAATCATCTTAAAAAATTAACATAAAGTGTAAAACGTGTAAATTGTCTTAATGGAAGATACTTTTCCCCTAATAAACGAGGGTAAAAAAACAGTTCTCATTATATTAGTGTGTTTTATTTATTTCTTAGAAAAATTATAATTCCTTTGAAAATCATTATCATCATTAAAAAAAATAAAAAAAATTGAAACCACTATATTACTATATTAATAATTGTTATTGTATCTGTTATTGGCTATGTTATCATTGTTAATCATGAAGACTGTACAGAAACTCCATTACCAATCTCACCTAATATAAAATAAGATTAGTGTTGTTGTTAATGGTGTCATTAGTAATTGATGGGCCTTTGGCATTATTATTAAAATAATGAAGACATTAGCATTATTTATTTCAGTGGCTCATATGTCTATCTTTGCAATTTGCGCAACACCACACATGTAATCACCTGTTACCACATGACAACTCCATATGGCCATCATAGTTGACTTGACTTTTATTATTGATTTTTACTAAGGAGATGGACCCCACACAAATTTTTTTTTTTTTTCCCCAAATGAATAGAAATCCTGGCCTTTGGTGTTATTTACACGCCATAATAACGGTCAAATAAAGAGAAAGTGAAGTAGGGGTCAAAAAATCGTTTTGGGCATGTTTGAAAGCTACCGGCTAAAGGATAACATAATAAAGGGGTCTACAATTCCTGTTTCAACAACAAAAAATAATAATAAAATATAAAATAAAAACCCACAGAAAGGGTCTACAATTCCTGTTTCAACAACCAAAAAAAAAAAACCTACACAAAGACATTAAATTTTTTCGTATCGTTAAATGACACCACGGTCGATCTATTTAAAAACCAAACTTTGTGTAAATTTTGAGGGCATCATATTTTTTTTTTTTTTTGTAAATTTTCAAGTTTACATAGTTCGAAATATATTTTCGACCCTTCCTGATTCAAGTTTTTTTTTTCTTTTTTTACATAAATTTTCTTCAAGGTAGATCGAATTTTATTGTGATGCCTCAACGATAAAATCACGGTGTTGTCATTAACGGTTTCCTAATTTTTTTCTCCTGTAGTGTTCAGTTGTTCCTTTGCAGTAATATGTTTTATTTTACTACAACTAGATTTCAGGGGTAGCGAAGAAAAGTTGTGTATGGAAAAAAAAAAATAAAAAAAATTTACTAGGTGAATAAAACAAAATCCAATACTTGTAAAAAGGCATCGATCCTGAAATTATTATTATTATTATTATTATTGAATTTTTCTTTTTGAGGGATTTATTATTATTATTATTAGCAGACTTAGTAATACGGAAAGTACGAAGAAATTATCAAAAAGTTTGTGCAAGAGAACGCCAAAACTAAGTGCGTGTATTCCATGTTTAGTTGATGCCATTCATCATGTATCTACCTTAAAAACAAGGAAAAATAAAATAAAATAATAAACAAAGTTCCCCACATGCATGTAGGCCGGACAAATACTAGCATATAAAACAATAAATAACTGGAATTTGTCGCCTTTTGCTCGGATATTTTTTTTTTCTTTTTTTTTTCTCGGATGTTTTTACTCAGCTCATATGCAATTTTTACCAAAACAATTCATATATATAATATTTACCAAAACAATTCATATATATATATATATATATAGGGTTACATTACCATATCTATCCATCATATACATACTCATACATGCATCGATCACTATTTTTAGTAAGACACAGTTATTGTTTGAAGTCAAGGCACAGTTATGTATATAAAAGCTGTTATTGTTTATTATATAAAAGCTGTTAGAAACCAAGTGACTCAAACAATAATAGCAAAAATCTTACTAAAATAATGATCGACGACTATTATTTTAGTAAGTAAATGCAAAGCGTGGATCAATAGGTATGTATATGAACCCATTTTATATATATATATATATATATATATATATATATATATATATATATTCATCGTGCTTTTAAGTGTTTGGTTGACCCAAATCCTAACAAGGTGCACTCACCTTATAAAAAAAAATAAAATATTGGCAGTGATTATTCCGATGTTACCTGCTATCGAAAGAAAAATATATGGCCTGCTATGATAAATTTTGACCAAATAAAACCTTTTCTAAAGATGGTTCATATTCAATTTACCAACTGATTTTCGTTTTTCATTTAGAAAAATGAACAATTTATATTATTAACGATAAACGATATAAGAATTATAACCGTAAAGAATTAGAATTAATATAAAAATACAATAAATACACTGTTATAATTTTATAAGAACTTATGTTATCGGTCCATTAATATTTTTTTTTTTTCCTTATGTAGATCACAGAGAAAATTAAAAGTGCCCTACAAGAAGATATCCATGTGTTTATCCGTACTTTACGGTGTGTACCCCCTATATTTAAAGACCAACAACCCTTTCCCCCGGGGAATTTTTAGTAATGTGTACACTCACGTAGAATCACATACATTACGCGCAAGACAATCAGAAGCCCATATAATTAGAACTACACACCACATAAACAATTCTGCAATCTAATCATGTGGCTTTGATTGTGCCACGTAATATGCACCTACGAAGATACACACTACCTAAAAATTTCTCTTTCCCCCGTCCCACCTTCTCTGAAAGTCAAACTTTCACCTCGAAGTCCTCAAATTCGGCTGAGAAGATTAGTTTATAGGACCACTTTACTTTATTTATAAAAAAGCAAAAAAAAAAAATATACATATATATATTGCAAATTGTGCACTTGAAGGTTTATGGTCGGGGCAAAAATCATTTATTTCTTCTGTAATTTCCCCTTTTTTTCTTCCTAAACAATTTCTCTGACACTACATAAATATTATTACGATCCAAGATTGAATCTTACTTGATGTGCGTAACTTATAGGATTTACGAGATTTCTGGCGGTTTGTGTATATAAAAATAAACAACCAATCATGTTTTTTCAAAATAATGTAATGATGGTTCAAAATTTTAGTTCAGAACCAGCATAAAATTACTGCTCAGACTAATCTTCTGAAATTCTATCGGTATCAATCGTGTGAACCTCTCCTAACAAGACTATGTTTGAAGGATCCACAAGACTCGAGACATCTTGTTTAAACACCCATAACTCAAACACAGAGGACTCGTAGTGTCTTCACACGTGTCGAAACACCGTATGGAGACATATAAAACACATAGTAATTCTGATCGTTTCACCCGTCACACTTCATCTAAAAAATCCCTTTTCCACACAAGAATTTCCGTAAGAATCCGGCTTTTATAAATCATTATCTATGACATAATTGAAACAACTTAAAGAAAAAGATTACTAAAACACATCTAGACTGAAGAAGAAGAACGAAGACAGAGGATTACCAGATCAACAGTCTCATTTCTGATCTCTTCAAGACTCAGAGCATTTTCTCCACCCATGTTTTAA
Source organism: Gentiana macrophylla (assembly GCA_026214975.1). Taxonomy (NCBI): domain Eukaryota; kingdom Viridiplantae; phylum Streptophyta; class Magnoliopsida; order Gentianales; family Gentianaceae; genus Gentiana; species Gentiana macrophylla. The sequence continues at coordinate 42,847,579 of CM047816.1, read as the reverse complement.
CCTTTTTACTTTACTGCAAATCGGAAATTCCTAGAACTTCAACAAAATCACCACAGACCCTTTTCAATGGAGGGAGAGAGAGAGAGAGAGAAATGAGTTTGGCAGGAAAGAAAGAAAGGGGACAGATATCAATGAAAGAGAAAATGGTGATTCATTCTTGGGTTTTTTTTTCGTTTTTGGTCCCCTGATCTTCAATGAAGATTAAGGAGGTGCCTCATTGAATGAATTGTTTAGATCCCCAAGAAAACTGAAAAAAGAAATTTAAGAAGGAAAAGAATGGAGCAGAGAGCTAAAAAAACAACCAACGGAAAATGGTTTATTTTTGGCCTGCGAAAGAAACAATAAGTGGGGCTCTGTTTTTATACTTTCATCACCCTCGAGATGATGCCTGCAATTTACACCCAGCTTCCTCCAAGCGGACCCATTCCTATTGATTTTTTTAATCCCTTCTCCACCCTCTTCAAATAATGACCAATATAATACTTCAAATTATTGACGAAGATTCTTATGGCAGGCTCCTTTGTTTGAACAATAGGTTTTTCCTTTAGACACCATATATAAATTTAAAAAAAAACTGAAAAATGGGTAACCTTTTTCGGGGTTTCTATTGACACCCTTCTTTTTACTATTGATACCTTTTTTTTAATTATTTTTTTTAATGAATAAAACGTCAGTGGCACCGTTGATGTTGTTATTCAAAAACGAAAATTAGTGGCACCGTTGTTTCTAAGTTGTGACACTTTTATAACGTAAATATCGGCACCACTGACGTTCGTTTTTGAACAACAATATCAGTGTCACTTACGTTGGTTCTCAATAGCAACAACTGTGTTACTGATGTTTCGTTCATTAAAAACAACCGTAGTGCCGGAGTAATTTTTTGTGGTGCCGGGAGTAATAGAGTTCCAGTAGTAAAAATAGGTGTGCCAATAGAACCTCATTTTTTATTGAAAGGTAAAAAAAAGAGAACAAACCCCTAAAAAATATTAATAGTAAAAATTTCATGAAATCAACGGAGTAAAGTTGCAGATAGTTGGAGCCTTTAGAGAGTAATCCAAGTATTAATTTGATGATGTGTGTGGTGATATTTGGTTGTGTCAATGGTGATTGCTACATACCCAGTAAATTTATGATCACGCTAATAAGCTTTTGGAGTTTATTTTTGGTTTCCTTCCCTTCCTTGCCATCTCTAGCTTGAGTGGATCAAACTAGATCTCCATTGTTGAAGGTATGAAGCTTTGAACATTCCTTTATATCTTTAATATGGTAGATATACTTGTATTTACGTGTTTTAGTTGATCTGCATGTTTAACAACCCCATAATTTACCTGAATTAATCTGAATTGAGCAATGCAGATTCTCGATTAAGAACCACCGCCCCCTGTAAATCGGCGGTCTATACCGATTTACCTAGGCAACTTTAGGTCCCCTTAATCTAGAGATTCAGCGTTAGCTACGTTGATCAACAGAAATAATTAAAATGAGTAATAGATCTGGCCAATCTAGTATTCATAATTTGTAAATTAACATGAAGGACTATTAGTGAAGTGTTAATTAGGACATTGTCTTGATGGGCCCTAGGAACATGCTAGTCATAGTCGATAGCTGCCTAAGCGGGTTAGCGGTATGGGTTAACACCGAATACTGGCAATTCTAGTTTTTCATGCGTATGGGCTATTACGGACCAATTAAGGAGGGTAGCTTGTGTATAAATTGTCTACTGCCATTGTCGGAGTAGATAGGGTTAGGAGTTGCACCCGTAGCTAAAACTGAATTAAAAGCTCGATTAGTTTAAGGAAATTCTGTGGGGAAGTAAACATAAGGATTAACTAAACCAAGTTAGTAGATAGAAGGGATGGGGAAGGAATACCATGTTTCTTTTATGTTCATTGTTGGTCAATGACCACTTATGTCTTCTTGATTAGATTAGAATTGTTTATGCTTGAGTTGCATTGTCTCTGTGGGATCGACCTTGATTCTCCTTTGCTATACTACGATTGACCTAGTACTCTTGCTAGTAAAATCGACGTAAGGCCCGCGACGAGATCAAGTTTTTGGCACTGTTGCCTGGGTCAATGGCCAACTTTAAGAATAAACAATTTTTAATTCTAATTAAGAAGTTGTCGTTTTCTTTTGAATTTATTTTCTTTTTGAGTCTTGAGTCGTCCTGAATTAAACCTACACTATTTAACTGCCAGAATAAGATATTCTAGGGTCGGTTTACCGAGTTACCCCCGATTTACCGAGGTCTAGAAAATCAAATTCTAATAGCCCTTGTGATTCTGTGTATATCCCTGTTGATTTTAGTTAGTAGGTTCGCAACAGTTGGGTTCACCCCCAACTGAAGCGGGGGTTGCTAACCTTTTCTTAGTTTTCTTTTGTCTCTTTGTTTTCTTTTGTCTCTTTTGCAGTAAGATCGGGACCCTTCAGAGATTCGGTCAAACAGGAGTTGAGAAGGCAGACAAGTCAAACAAAATGCCTCACAAAGTGTTAAATATCAAACCTATTTCCATGTATCTAGTAGGATCAACAGTCAGAGAGCAATATGAAGCAGACAATTGCCGTGTGGAAATGGAAAAAGAAGCACTTAAGCAGGAGCCTAAAGAGAGCTTAACAGAGTGCAACACATATCGTCCAAGTGAGTTCCCTCTTGAATTAATTAATATATCATCTTCTGATTACGATTCTGATGATCCTAAAGAGGATCTGGACACTATGTTTTTTGAGCTTGAGGCTTACCCAGACTCAGACACCGTCGTGAAGTTAGGAGACCCTAGGATGTTCCGACTCCCGATCTCTATCAACGGTGTATCAGTAGGTTTAGGTCTCCGCGACTCCGGCTCGAGTTGCATTATCCTTCCTTTTTCCCGTCAGTCAAAGGATTAAGATTCCGGTTATCTTGGACCAAACTTGGTCCATGACCTTTGTCGATAGAACTTGAGATATGCCTGCCGGTCTGCTGAGGAATTGCACGATTAAGAAATGAGGATTCACGTTCCCAATAGATTTTATGGTTATAGACGTACCAGAGGATCCTAGTGCCCCAGTTATATTAGGTAGAGCTTTCTTAGCGACCAGCCGGGCGATCATGGACTTTGATAATAGGGGGATAACTCTAAGGACCAATATGATGCCGTATCTATAAAGATCCTAGAGCCCTTAGATAATAGGCCGGAATGTTGCATGATGACTTATGGTTCTGGGGAAGTGAAAATCTTGGAGATTGAAGAGGATAGGCATAGAAACCGAGAGGTTCTAGTAGAAACTTGTGAGCAGGAATTCATGAAAATACTGTTGAGAGAGCATGAAGAAAAGGGCCATGACCTGACGCTCATGGAAGTCAGTGCTTCTGCTAAGCATAGTGAAATGGAGCTTAAAATGGAGAATGTAGAATCCCTAAACGTAAAGGTTAAATCTCGAAGGAGGGGTAGACCTCGTGCCCGAGCAAAAAGAGAAAAGCGTGCCAAGAGAATAGCTCAAAAAGGTTCTACAATGACAAAAACCTCTGGAGTAAAGGTTTGGCAAGTTAAAGCCCCGACCCCTGAGTGAGCGAGGATCTGAAGAAATTCGAGCTGGCGACTATAAACTCAGAACTATTTATCTTGAAGCCTTAGTTAGGATAGGAGTTAATAAAAGTAACCGGATGAAATGACGAGCTTTTTTTCATCCTACCGCACCCTTAGGCTTGAAACCGATGGTTGTTGGGAAGGTTTTTTTACTCGTTGTGGATTCTAGTGAAATAGGTAGGATTGAGTCGGAAGTAGCAACAAAATGAGTAAGAAACTAGTGATTTTGAGTTCTGGATTGAGTAGTAAATTAAGGTAAGGTGTGGAGAATAGGAGAACAAACAAAATCTAAAGCAAATAGGCCCCGGTAAATCGGGAGTAACCCTCGGGTTACCGAGCTAGGGTTTGTCAGTTTTTATGTGTCAGATTAAAAAGAAGACCTTCCGATGCCACGTGATGGACATATGTTGCATCGGTCAGTCCACCAGTGGAAAAACCGCCCAATTTTCCTTATTTTCCATCATTTCATCCTTTCCCACACTCCACCATAACTCCACCTCAATCCCATCAATCAAACCCCTCAATTCCCTCACCCTCATTACTCCGCTACCCACTATCCCACAACCTTCCACCTTCTATCATTTTATCCTATATAAACACCATTCTATCACTATTATTCACCATCTTCATCAATCATCTTCTTACTCTTCACCACCAATTTCTCCATTTCTTCTTCTTCTACAAATCTAGGCCAGCATCATCACCACTGTCACCACCAAAATCAACCTTTTTTCTTCCATTTAAACACCAAAACACCCTTCTTCCATCCTCTGGTACTGAGTGGCACTGCTGCAATATTTTAGTTGCTGCAGTTTATCATATTTCTTTATCAGTAGCACAACTCCAGTAAAAACCAGACAAAATTAGCCATGGTAAATCGGGAGTACCTGCCGATTTGCCAAGGGTCCGTTTTCTATTTCAGCATCATCTCCAGTCTCTGTTATCATCAGGATGGCCCCCAAGCATAGCAGAACCGCTCATCGTCCAAGCAGTCAACACGTTGTATATGGAAATGCCAACCCCTTAATCGACGGGGTTGAGAAATTTGATTCACCTGATATTTATGAGTCGTTCCGAGGCAACTGGAAAGGATGGCTTGTTTCACGTGAGCGTGGCGTAGACTTGGAGGACTGTGGCTCGATCTTGACAAAAACCATGAAAGATCAAAGTATTTTGGATATGGCGGGGGCACCAAGCTGGTTCAATGCTATGGTGGTGCGTGAATTTTATGCGTATGTGGCGCAAAACCCCGGAGCTATATTTTCCATGATTCGGGGAGTACAAGTAGACTTACGATCGAAAGGATCAACGAGTATTATAGGGTGCGCAATCCATCATTGGGCCCAAATGAGTATACATCCTCCACAGATGTGGATGATTTAGAGAGGATGCAAATGATCGCCAACTACTTCGGGGTTGAATGGAAGCGCAATCCTATGGGAGCCCCCACCATCTTCCTAGAGAATGACTTATCCTGGGATAGGAAGATGGTCAACATATTTGTATGTTCCTGCCTTCTGCCGACCAAGCACACGGCATCTATCACACCGAAGAGGGCAGAGTTGTTGTTCTATCTGGAGCAGGGATCTCCAGTCAATATCGGCTTATTGATGCACCGCCGCATTCATGAGATTGCGAAGGATTCTGAGCGAGATCAGTTGCCTTATGACCCTATGATAGACATGTTTGCTACGGAGGACGAGGTTTTAGATCTAGTCAGTGATGATTGGGAAGAGCCTGAACCGAAGATCAGTTTCCAGTCGGTTTGGAGAGTACCCAGACGGTTCGGTTCATGAGCTGAGAGAGAGCGTACTCCGGTACTAGGAGGACCTCGATCCCGAGAGCCTTGCTAGAGGAGAACACACTAGAGATTGCGAGTTTGCATCACAAGATGGATCGTATTATGGACTTTTTAGGCATTCCTCCTTCAACCCCACCACCTAGGACTGGCCCATGTCACAGAGCATCTTCCTCCGCCGCTGCTGCCTAAAGTTCTGAACCACCTCCGGGTTTTGAGCCTAGAGATGACTGGGAGGAGTATTTTGATGAGGACTAGTTGTTTTCTTTTTATTGTTGATTTCCATTTCTTGTCTTTTATTTTATTTCCTATCTAGTGATGTAGCAGATTTTATGATAATAATCTAATGATTTTGTCGGCTAATTTGTTTGGAGTTATTTCATTTCTCTTTTACTGCCGTAATATTATTATACGGTTTTTTGTCACCCAATTCTTCTTGGATTGTTTGAGATACTTAGCGCAGATTTTTTGAGACCTACTTACATCAGGCCATTGCAATTTAGACGATCCAATTTCTTACTTGGCTCCGCACTTAACCGAAACTAAGTTCCTTCTCGTTATATATTATCATCTTAACATTGAGGACAATGTTTCGATTAAGTGGGGTGTAAGGGACGTCACTTAGCTTTTTAGCATTACATTCCAAATTGTTAGATTATCTTGATTCTTTTGATGCATTTTTCACCACATAGACTTTTGAATTATTTTAAGCAAGAAACTTGAGCTAATTCATAATATCTTTGTTTCACAAAGCTTAGGTGAGAGTCATGTTCACTTTTGAAGGAGTGACACATTATTCATACATTCTGTTATGAACCACACTTTTTAATCATGTATGACTTGATTCTTCAGTATGTCGTGTAGATGAAACATTATACGATTTAGTATGGAAGAATGAGCATGTGTTATGACTGGATGAAGTAGTGACTTATTAATTTTTATTTTGCCAATTGCATTCAATTTTTGAGCACGCAATCTGAGTGAGAAGTATTTAGATGGGATAAAGAGTTATCCTAGGCCGGCAATCGATATTTGTCGATTGATATACTTTAACCCCTTGTTGTAAGAGGAGGGTAGCAACTTGAGTGCCATGAAAGGTACACCGGGACAAACAGACTTGCGAGTGAGAGCGAAAAAGTGAGAAATCTGCCATGCAAAAGAAAAAGAAAAGAAAAGAAAAGAAAGAAAACCTATCTAATCAAGGCAGTGAGGGAAGCAAACTCGTAGCAAAAAGGGCACGACCCTCGCATAAAAATGAAACAAACGAAGACCTAAGAGTAATACTCGGTCCTCAAGTTTGTCCGGCCCAAGTAAAGTTCCATGTTGTTTGCCTAAGTCTGAAAGGAGGAGGAGCGATTTTTCACATTGGTAAGTAATGATTGCGGGGTCTCTATAACTTCAATCTTTTCTTGAGTACAATATCATGAAAGATTTATCACACGACACATTGATGCATTGGTAGGTGATGATTAATGGGGAGCTTATGAAGTGATGCATGATATGTGTTGTGACCAAAATACTGGTTGATATAATGTGATTTTGTATGCATAACTGATGATTGAGAGTCATTGCACACAAACATTGGTTCATGGAACGAATATTGTTTAATGTGTAACTTATGGATATGAGTGGCATGATCTTCATCCTAGCTATGTGTTAGGAACATTTTGTTATGTTTTGATGATGGCCATACTAGCTGTTATAACAAGCCTGAGATAAGTTAGAATTCTCTGTATAAGTATTTACTTAGAGTCTGACATGTTGTATAAGTTGAGTCAGACAAGTATTGTACTAGTTGGTAGGACGGCAAAGTGAAACAGATTTCGGCAGAGTGAAGCCAGCCAAGTAACAATAGAGAAGCAATGAAGACATTATGGTCTGAATTATAACCAGGGAAGTCTGTGATGACATTGGATAAGTCTAAGTTTTGTTTTAAGTGATGAAACATAGTGTTTAAATATGGTGTACACTGATCTCACACAAATCAAGGATCCGTGAAGTACAAGGATTCTCCTGAACTGAATGGAATGAAGGAAACAGTGATTCGGCAAAGTAAACTGACTTTCGGCTGAGTGAAGACAAAGCAGTAAAGGAAGATCTAAGCGGCAAAGTCAGATGGATCACTTGACCGATCAAAGAACGGCTAAAAAGTAAATCTTACTTAGTCAGATTATTGAAATATGAAGAAGATACGGAAGATCAAGAATTAAATGCACAATCAATAAAGGATCAATCAAGGACGGATTTTTTGATAAGCGTTTGAAGAAAAATCCGATCACTGAAATCAAGGAGAATATAATTAAGGGGGAATCAAGAATAAAATCAAGGATTATTCCCTCATTAATATAGCCAACAGACGGAAATCAAAATCAAGGATAATCAAGGATATAAATAGAAGGCATTGACAGAAAAACAAAAACAACAAAAAATACAACGAAAAATATAAGAAAAATCGCTGTCAAAGTGAAAAGCCTTCCATCTGAGCTAAAAAGAAATATCTAGTGATCAACTCAAAACTGAGAGCTACAATTCAAACATCAAAGCATTTAGATTGATCAACAAGTTTGTGAATTCAATTCACATCAACCAAGCAACTGAATCAGAGCCATCTGAGAAGGAGCTGTGTTTGTGATAATTTCTTTGAAGGATTTGATCCCAAGGAGCAGCGTGAAAGAGACCGAGTCATCAAGTACATTGCGAGTCAAGGAGTGATAGACTTGTAGATTGTGAAGCTTGTGAAGTCAAGGACAATCGTACTATTGTATCTGTGAAAACAATAGTGAATTCCTCCAATCATCACATGAGAAGTGTGGATTAAGGGATTACACCACCCTGAATCACTATAAGCCTTGTGTCAGTTTACTTTCAACAATTTACTTTACTGCATTCATTTAATTACTTACTATATACTATATCTGTGATTGCCTAAACTATTTTGAAACAACTTAGAAAGAAGGGACTTATCTGCTGCCCAAAATCTTTTATATATAAAAAAAGTTTTTGAAACTCCACTATAGTCATTCACCCCCCTCTGACTATAGTTTTACCCTTCCCTGGGACCAACACTATGTGAGGCACAGTTCTTTTCGCTTTCTTTGCTCAGGACGATTAAAAGCTATATGGGGGGTAGTTGATAACGCTCTAAATGCTCTATTAAATTAACCTTTATTCACCATGAATTCTGCTCTGAAGAATGTAGATAGGCCAATTATTGTGAAGGAATATATGTTAAACACTGAGTGCATGTTCCTAAGTTCACAATTCTGCATCTATGTTATTATCCCAAAGATTTGGAATTGTTTTGCCTTGTTTTATGTATTTTTCAGGATGTAGCAAATCTGGAGTACTTAAGGACAGATCTGGATAAAGGAAAGAGTGTTGGGCCGAGTGGAGTAAGTCCAGGAAGAGATCTGCTGAAAGAAAAGAAGAAAATTAGCCCCGGGTTACCGTGGGCTAGGCCCGATAAACTGAGGGTCTTGGTGAACACAAAACTGAATCTTCCACATCTACTAGGTGGGTTAGGGTTTATTTGAGTCATAAGTCGGCCAATGTATCTTTATAAGGCAGTAGAAACTAATTATAACATAGTGATGACACTTAAAATAGTCTATCCTACGGCATCAACATTCAATCCATTATGAGCGAAAAATAGTTGTTTCGACCAAAATATGAACCATTTAAGTTGAATATCATATGTCGGGTTCGTGAGTCGGGGAATCTACACTTAACGTTTATTTTCCCTATTTTGATATTATTTCGTGCATTATTTGATTATTTTCAGCATACGAAGTATTGGGTTGAGCATTGTGGACGAATCTGGAGTGGACTAAACGAAAGGATTGGACCTAGGGTATTCCAGAACATTCCAAGCTAAGTCGGCAGAGAAAAAAGGTCAAAATTGCCCTCGGCTTACCGAGGTTAGGCACCGACTTACCGAGGTTCCAGATCTTTCTGAAACACGTTTTCTTGAACAAGGGGTAGATCTAGGTGTTTCTAAGTCAGTTTATGTACCTATAAACAAGAGGCCTCGCCTCATAATTCAATGTAACATTAGTAGTACACAAATTTTCAAGGCAAAATTATGCAATAAAAGTTCTTTGTTCTTTATTTTATTATTTTTTGAGTTCTGGTCGGAGAGACGACGGAGTCGTCGCCTAGGGAGAGATCCGAGGGAGATCTACGCTCATATTCGAGGGTATGATTTCCTGTCTTTTCCAAGAAGTAGATCTATCGTTGTTCTATTCTACTAGTATGTTTTAATTGCCTATTTAGTTTAATTATGTAGTTAGTTTATTTTACACCAAGTGTTATAGATCTAATTCGTTGGTGAAGAAATCATGAAATAGTGGTTGCGTTTTCAGATCTGCGACGGTCTATATCGTTAGATCTGAATACCAAGTAAATTACTAATTCCTGATAATCGCCGCCAGCTACATTGATCCTTAGATTTAATTTACATGTTAGTAGCCTTATCAACTATTTGCATGTCTTCGTAAAATTAACATGAAATACGAATAGTGAAGTGTTAATTTGGACATTATCTTGATGGACCCTAGGAACGTGCTGATCATTGTCGATAGCTGTCTAGGCGGGTTTGCGGTATGAGTTAGCGCTCAATATCGACAACTCTAGTTCTTTATGCGCATGGGCTATTAGGGACCAATTAAGGAGGGTAGCTTGCGTATAGATTGTCTACTATCTTGGTCGGAGTAGATTGGGTTTGGAGTTGTACCCGTAGCTGAACAATGAATTAAAATTCACCAATGGGGAGGACTATTGCATGTGTGTGGGGGAGTAACTAATTACTCATAATTGAACTAATACATTAGAAACTCTTGTTTGCTTTGCGATAACTAGCGTAACCTTGTTAGTTTGTGGCACCAGTTTTACTATCGCCTAGAGTATAGTTGGTCGTAGACCGCTAATTGTGACAAGCTCAATCTTGATAATTTGACGTTCTTACGAGTCTCTGTGGGATCGACCTTGACTCGCCAGTACTCTACTACGATAGACCTAGTCCTATAGCTAGTAAGTTCTTTGCACGCGATCAAGATTTTCTGGCGCTGTTGCCGGGGACTCGTGTCATGAATACTTTTTATTTAAGATTGAGTGTCTGTATATATTTGAGTTTGTTTAATTGAGTCTTTTTAATGTCTGTTTATACTGAAGTCATACAGAGTCATTTCTGTTAAAATCTGAAAAAAATTGCTTCCGGTTTATCGAGGGTATACCGTGGTAAACCGAGGGTCCCAGTTTTAGCAGAATCATTTCTGTCAGTTCATCATCAAGTCCATAGTTAGAGTCTGTATTTTTGAGTCTACAAGGCATGAGTAACAGCCCCCAAGGCAAGTCACTAACTTTTTATTTTCTTTTGTTGTCTTGTAGTACGCTACACGAAGTTCAGCAGCCAAACTCGAGAGATTCATACCTGAGATTGAAAGTTTGCTTGACAAAAAAGAAAGGAAACTCGAGAGAGATCTGTTAGGCTGGCAGACGACGTGAGTACACACGAAGGAGATCACAGCGAGAGGGAAGAAGAGATTCTTCCTTTGGAGGATACAGAAAGCAACATGGTGCAGAACGGACAGAATGGACAAAATGGAGTAGGAGTTGTGGTACAAGTAGATAGGAGAACTCTACAGAGTTATGCAAAGCTGGCGATTGAGTAATTCGTGCAAGCAATTGTTTAGCCAGAGAATGTGGCTAAGGTATTTCACCCGAAACCAAATGTGATACAAATGGTGACTAATTACACTATCTTCCATGGAATACCAAATGAAGATCCTAGTGTACACGTCACCAACTTCTTGGAGATAGTCAGCACAGTCAAACCAGTAGGAGTACCTGAAGATAACATCAAGCTGAAGTTGTTTCCATTCACTCTGAAAGACAATGCGAAGATATGGTTATTGTCTCTAGCACCAGGATCGATCCAAACTTGGACAGATCTACTGTAGAAGTTTATGATCAAGTACTACCCACCTGGGAAGTCACTACAGATGAGACAAGACATTATGAATTTCAAGCAGAGCCCCACTGAAACTTTTGAAGAAGCTTGGGAAGATTCAAGGAAGCTGATGATGGTCAAATTGGTACCATTATTTACCATCAATCTACCCCATATTTTTGTTCTCAATGGGTATAATATGTATGAAATCATGGGTTAAAAAGCTAAATGTCACTAAGCCACGTCCGGGGTGACGAAAATGGTATTATGCGTATTAACCGTGTATTTTATGCATTATTTGATAGAAATAGAAGCTACTATGTGTGATATGGTTTTATTGATATATGGTCAAGTGTTCAAAGCATCATTTGGGCTGAATATAAGAGTTAATCAATAGAGAACTGAACCGAGCTGAAGGTTGAAGTGTTTCGAGTGGAGATTGGACCCGACAATCTGATTGGTGATATTTTAATGCAGTTTACGAAGCTTTACAAGACGACTTGGGCTTGGAATACTTCATAAAAGTTGTAGGGCCTGAAATAAGAATTCCAACACACTTTGAATCACCCAAATCGGAGTTACGTAGGCCAAGTTATGGTCTAAATACCGAAGCTGGACCTAGGGTACTCCAAGTTAAGTCGGCAGCAGGAAAAAGACGAACATACCCTCGGTAACCCGGGAGGTACCGCCGAATTACCGAGGCCCAGAATCATCCAGAAACGCGTTTTCATGTCCTCCAAGCATTGGGTTTACCCCAAGTCGGTTTATACACCTATATAAAGCCATTAAGAGCTGCGAAATAGTATTCATCTTCCATTCTATCATTCATTCATAGATCTATTCATCAACTAGCTACAATGTAGTCTTTTGGGAATAGAGTCTTCTTTTCTTTTCTTCTTGCAATAAGTCACGAGTCTTTCATTATTGAATTGTGCTTGGTTTACGATCTTTATGGATCGTCTTGAGTCGCCGGAGGGAGAGGGAATAGAAGAGTAGATCTATTTTTCATCATGGGTAAGACCTATTCCAATGTTTTATTTCTTTCTTAGATTCATGTTTGTTCTTGTGCTAGATCTAGATTGTGCTTGCATCTTATCATCTATGAATTAATTAAACGAACCTTAATCTTTATTCGATTCGTTAATATGAAACGCAGAATTATGGGTTGCGCTCTTCAGATCTGCGACGGACTTTAGCGCTTGATCTGAATACCTAGTAAATCCTAATTCTGTGGTTCGGCGTCTGCTACGTTGATCGATAGATTTAATTTACACGTTTTTGGCCTGATCAACTATTTACATGTTATCGTAAATTAACATGAAGGACTGTTAGTGAAGTGTTAATTAGGACAATACCTTGATGGGCCCTAGGAACGTGCTGGTCAATGTCGACATTTGTCTAGGCGGGTTTGCGGTATGAGTTAGCGCTCAATATCGGCAATTCTAGTTCTTTATGCGTATGGGGTATTACGGACTATTTAAGGAGGGTAGCTGACGTATAGATTATCTACTGCCATTATCGGAGTAGATAGGGTTAGGAATTGTACCCGCAGCTTAATTACAAAAATGGATCAGATGAGGATTAAGGGGAGATTAGTTATGAATAGTTGTTCAATGCCTTTTCGATATATGATTGATGATTGGTTTATTTGCATCCCTTTTATTTACTGTTCCTTTATGTTGGTCAATGACCACCCCTATCCGGTTGACCTATGAATTGTGGTTGTGTTTAGCATTATTAAATAATAGTCTCTGTGGGATCGACCTTGACTCGCCCTTTCTATACTACGATTGACCTAGTACTCTTGCTAGTACGCCGTGTGTATTAGAGAATTGCACACGCGATCAAGTTTTTGGCACCGTTGCCGGGGAATATTTATTTAATTGTAAGGCATAGCCATTAATTTATAATTATCCTTTTTTTGTTAATTTTTTTTCTTTTCGATAATTGAATAAAAGTGTGAAGGTTTTTTTTTCATCACCGTATTCCTAAGGCTTTTGAGCAAAGGATGTGCGAGAGTTATTTTTTTTTACTTCACATGATTATTTGATTATTATTTCGAGTCTTGAGTCTTTTTTATTTTTATTTGGAGTCTTGTATTAGTTTTGTTGTGTTTCGGTAATTAAGTTGTTATGTATTGGCTTAAATTGTTTATTGCACTTCCTCCATATAGTCGTGCTATTTAATGCCATATGACATAATAATTTTGTTATTTATTCGCGTCTCGCGGTACTAATGGCCTCTGTACAAGAATTTTTTGTATTAGCCGACCTAGTGCAGATTAGTCCTTTTGAGAAGCCTACTTTTGTTCCAGTTCAGTGATATGTTTGCTTTAGACAGTTAGCCGAGTTCTTCTATTTTCCAAAGCTATGTGTTCTTATTCTTCCTACTTTTTTATTGCTTTATTTTTCACATTGGGGACAATGTTGAGTTTTAAAGTGGGGGGTAGGCGATACTTAGTTTGAAAAAATTGGGACACACTTAAACTTACTTTTGTGAATTTCGATTTTTTTGAATTGAATGAAATAAAAACCTTAATTCGTTGAAATTGCTTAATTACATACTTAATTCATTAATGATGAATAAGGGGTTTGTCAACTATTTGAAGTAGTGGTTTATTAATCATCTATCTTGTTGTGGAATCGACCTTTTTTTAAGCACGTATAACTTCTTTTTTTCAGTGTGTAGTATAGATGACGCATTTTTCAATTTAATATGAAAGAATGAGCAGGTGCCATGTTGCATGAAGTAGTGACTTATTAATTATAACTCATTTTTTTCATGGATGATTTCTCAGTATTTGGAGATAGCTTTGATAAATTCTTGGACTACTTGAGTAAAGTGCTAAAGTGATGTGAAGAGACCAACCTTGTACTTAACTGGGAGAAATGTCATTTCATGGTTACAGAAGGAATATGTTGGGTCATAGGATTTCGAGGAAGGGAATGGAGGTTGACAAGACAAAGATAGAGGTAATAGAGAAGTTACCTCCTCCAACGAATTTAAAGACGTTGCGAGCCTTTCTTGGCCACGCAAGATTTTATAGGAGATTTATCAAGGACTTCTCTAAAGTTTCTAGACCTTTGACGGAATTACTTGAAAAATATGTACCTTTTGTGTTTGGAGAAGAATACAAGCAAGCGTTCAACACATTAAAGCGAATGCTTATAACTGCCCCAATTCTTGTAACCCCAGATTGGAACAAACCTTTCAAGATTATGTGTGATGCAAGACATTATGAATTTCAAGCAGAGCCCCACTGAAACTTTTGAAGAAGCTTGGGAAGATTCAAGGAAGCTGATGACGGTCAAATTGCTACCATTATTTACCATCAATCTACCCCAAATTTGTGTTCTCAATGGGTATAATATGTATGAAATCATGGGTTAATTAGCTAAATGTCACTAAGCCACGTCCGGGGTGACGAAAATGGTATTATGCGTATTAACCGCGTATTTTATGAGTTATTTGCTAGAAATAGAAGCTACTGTGTGTGGTATGGTTTTATTGACCGATGGTCGAGTGTTCGAAGCATCATTTGGGCTGAATATAAGATTTAATCGATAGAGAACTGAACCGAGCTGAAGGTTGAAGTGTTTCGGGTGGAGATTGGACCCGACAATCTGATTTGTGATCTTACAATGCAGTTTACAAAGCTTTAAAAGATGAATTGGGCTTGGACTTCTTCATGAAAGTTGTAGGGACTGAAACAAGAATTCCAACACACTTTGAATCACCCAAATCGGAGTTACGTAGGACAAGTTATAGTCCAAATATAGAAGCTAGGCCTAGGGTATTTCAAGTTAAGTCGGCAGCAGGAAAAAGACGAACATACCCTCGGTAACCAGGGAGGTACCGCCAACTTACCGAGGCCCAGAATCTTCCAGAAACACGTTTTCTTGTCCTCCAAGCATTGGGTTTACCCCTAAGTCGGTTTATACACTTATATAAAGCCATTACGAGCTGCAAAATTGTATTCATCTTCCATTCATCTTCCATTCTTTCATTCATTCATAGATCTATTCATCAACTAGCTACAATGTAGTCTTTTGGGAATAAAGTCTTCTTTTCTTTTCTTCTTGCAATAAGTCATGATTCTTTCATTATTGAATTGTGCTTGGTTTATGATCTTCATGGATCGTCTTGAGTCGCCGGAGGGAGAGAGAATAGAAGAGTAGATCTGTTCTTCATCATGGGTATGATCTATTCCAATGTTTTATTTCTTTCTTAGATTCATGATTGTTCTTGTGCTAGATCTAGAATATGCTTGCATCTAATCATCTATGAATTAATTAAACGAACCTTAATCTTTATTCGATTCGTTAATATGAAACGCAGAATTATGGGTTGCGCTGTTTAGATCTGCGACGGTCTTTATCGCTAGATCTGAATACATAGTAAATCCTAACTCTGTGGTTCAGCATCAGCTACGTTGATCGATAGATTTAATTTACATGTTTTTGGCCTGATCAACTATTTACATGTTATCGTAAATTAACATGAAGGACTGTTAGTGAAGTGTTAATTAGGACAATATCTTGATGGACCCTAGGAACGTGCTGGTCAATGTCGACAGCTGTCTAGGTGGGTTTGCGGTATGAGTTAGTGCTCAATATCGGCAATTCTAGTATTTTATGCGTATGCGCTATTACGGACCAATTAAGGAGGGTAGCTGGCGTATAGATTATCTACTGCCATTGTCGGAATAGATAGGGTTAGGAATTGCACCCGTAGCTTAATTACAAATATGGATCAGATGAGGATTAAGGGGAGATTAATTATGAATAGTTTGGTTAATGCCTTTTCGATATATGATTAATGATTGGTTTATTTGCATCCCTTTTATTTGCTATTCCTTTATGTTGGTCAATGACCACCCCTATCCGGTTGACCTATGAATTGTGCTTGTGTTTAGCATTATTAAATAATAGTCTCTGTGGGATCGACCTTGACTCAACCTTGCTATACTACGATTGACCTAGTACTCTTGCTAGTACGTCGTGTGTATTAGTGAATTGCACACGCGATCAGAAGCACAATGAGATGCCCTCACCATGATATCACTCTACCCATATGAATGCATAGTTTCTATCACGGATAGCAACCAAGTGAACAAATGAGAGTTGATGCATCGAGCAATGGATGTTTTACGTTGCTATCACCTGAAGAAGCTGAAGAAAAACTGGAGCAAATCGCACTTACCAGTCAATGGGAACGTATCAAATTGAGACCGCCAAAGTAGCTGAAGGCGTATTTGGAGAAGATACTTCTTAAAAGATCTCATACCAGCTAATTGCAATAAATGAGAAGATAGATGGCATGCAAGATCGCATTGCCAAGATTGAGAAAGTTCAAGATATCGAAGCAACCAACAATGAGGACATGAACTATATAGGGAGGCAAGGAAATTCTTATGGGGGCGGATATCACCCATGTTCTCATGACCACCCTGGTTTTAGACTGAGTGACCCTACTGAGGGTTTTTGACAAAGTGATTCTAACGGTGGAGAGAGACCAAGACAAACTGGAGGATTCATGCCTCAATTCAACAAGTCAGGTGGTTGGGAAGCAGCCATGGATAAAATGAGCTCAACTGTGACCGAAACGGTCAATCAACTTACAAAATCCATGACTGAGCTGAATACAAACGTCACCACATATTTTCAGAAGAACAATACATGACTGAACAATCAGGAAGCCTTAGTGCAGAATCTGTCACACCAAGTGGGGCAGATCGCAGAATAAGTGTCAGCCCGTCCTACGGGAGGATTTCCAAGTAATACTGAGAAAAACCTGAAGGACGTGAATGCAATCATGACTAGAAGTGGAAAAGAACCGCCTGGACCAGTAATACCAACTGTCTAGGAAGGATCAGAAAGCAGTCAGCAACAGAATGCAGCAGAATCTAGAGAAAAAGAGGGGCCGGTAAACCGGGGACACCACTCCGGTAAACCGAGTCTGAAAATCCAACAGACAATCAAGCAGAGCAGTAGCAGGCAGCAGGTAGGTCTTCACAAAATATATCTATTAATCCTGCTACTTTATCTTATCCCTCTAGGAAATATAAACCGAATAATGATGATGCTCGTTATAAAAAAGTTCATAGGGATGGTCAAGAAGTTTCAAGTTAATATACCTTTGGTAGAAGCTCTGGCCAGAATGCCAGAGTATGCAAAGTTCTTGAATGAAGCAATCTCTACCAAAAGGAAGTTGTTAGACCTTGAGACTATTTGCCTTAACGAGGAATGTTCGGCAGTCTTGCAACGCAAACTGCCTCCTAAGTGTTAAGATCCTGGGAGCTTCCTCATACCTTGCACAATTGGAGGAGTATGCCTAAACAAAGCACTGTATGATCTTGGTGCTGGTGTCAATCTAATGCCCCTCTCTATCTATCATAAGTTAGGCATGAAAGAGTTGAATGAAACATCTATATCCCTTCAATAAACGGATAGGTCTATGAAACAACCTTGTGGAGTGGTGGAGAATGTTTTGGTGAAAGTTGACAAGTTTGTATTCCCTGTAGACTTTGTGGTGCTAGACATGGAGTCAAACCATGATGTTCCATTGATCTTAGGAGGACCTTTCCTAGCGACGAGCAAGACATTGATAGATGTTCATAAGGGTGAGCTGATTTTGAGAGTGAATGAGGACAAAGTAGTGTTCTATGTGATGAATTCAATGAGGTATGCTCCAGATGAAATAGAAGCATGTTACATGATAGATGCCATAGACGAGCTTGTTTTGGAATTATATCAGCAAGTGGCACTAGACCCTGAGGTAGCAGAGATTTTGCTCCTGAAGGAAGAAGAAAGTTATGAGGAAACCTGGCTTGGGTGTAGCGATGGTCCAGTGCAAGAAGTAGAGCCTATATCTTCTATGGATTTAGTAGGAACCATTCATAAACCTTCGTGGCACAATTTCTTTGACTTGCAATTAACTGGTAAGCTGTTACGATCATCACTAGAAGAGCCACCAAGGAACTTAACATTGAAACATTTACCATCTCACCTAAAGTATGTATACTTACAAGTTGATACTCTTCCCCTCATAATTTCATAATTATTATCACCTTTAGAGGAAGATAAACTTATAAGAGTACTGAGATTGCACAAGGGAGCGTTTGGGTGGACAATTGCAGATATTAGAGGAATAAGCTCATCGGTGTGCATGTATAAGATCTCTGTAGATCCCGAGAAGAAAGTGGTAGCACAACCACAAAGTAGGTTGATGCCACAACTGAAGTATGTTGTTGAGGAGGAAATCATAAAGATGTTGGAAATGGGAATCATTTTCCCAATTGTAGACGGTGAATGGGTAAGCCAGATTCATGTGGTACCAAAGAAAGGAGGATTCACTGTCTAACCTAAGGAGTTCGATAAGTTAATCCCTATGAGACTAATTATTGGACATCAAGTTTGCATTGATTTCAGGAAATTGAATGACGCGACTCATAAAGATCATTTTCCCCTACCATTCATTGATCAGACGCTAGAAAGATTAAGCGGTCATGCTTTTTATTGTTTCTTAGATGGATATTCTTGTTACTATCAAATCCATATTGCCCCCGAGGACCGAGAGAAAACAACTTTCACATGTCCCTATGGAACTTTTGCGTACAATCTCATGCCTTTTGGACTTTGTCATTACTTGCGGATATGGTGGAGGATTTTCTGGAGATTTTCATGGATGATTTCTCTGTATTTGGAGATATCTTTGATAAATTCTTGGACTATTTGAGTAAAGTGCTAAAGATATGTGAAGAGACCAACCTTGTACTTAAGTGGAAGAAATAACGTTGGGTCATAGGATTTCGAAGAAGGTAATGGAGGTTGACAAGGCAAAGATAGAGGTAATAGAGAAGTTACCCCCTCCAACGAATTTAAAGACGTTGCGAGCCTTTCTTGGCCACGCAGGATTTTATAGGATATTTATCAAGGGCTTCTCTAAAGTTTCTAGACCTTTGACGGAATTACTTGAAAAATATGTTTGTGTTTGGAGAAGAATACAAGAAACCGTTCAACATATTAAAGCGAATGCTTATAACCACCCCAATTCTGGTAGCCCCTGATTGGAACAAACCTTTCAAGCTTATGTGTGATGCAAGCGACACGGCAGTTGGAGCAGCCCGGGGACAAAGAGAGGATAAAATCTTTAAGCCTATTTATTATGCCAGTTGTACCCTTAACAGTGCCCAGAGGAATTATGCGACTACAGAAAAGGAACTCTTAGCTGTCATCTTTGCATTTGACAAGTTTCGACCATATCGGATAGGATCGAAAGTCACTGTATTCACTGACCGTGCCGCTTTGAAATACCTTCTGACCAAGCAAGACTTCAAGCCGAGATTTTTGAGTTCGATTCTACTCTTACAAGAGTTTGATGTGGAGATCAAAGATAAAAAGGGATCTGAGAACCAGGTGGCTGATCACCTGTCAAGATTAACTTTGATGGAAGAAGAGCAACCGACTGAGATCAATGAGAGCTTTCCTGATGAACAACTTTTTTCCGTCTCAGTGGTAGCTCGAGTTGAATCTCAGCCCCGACATCATACATCAAGAGTGGGCAAGGTATACCTTTGGTTTGCTAACATTGTCAATTACCAAGAAGGAAGATACCTACCACTAGAATTCACAAATGCGGATAAGAAGAAGTTTTTCATGTATCTGAAGCATTATCATTGGGACGATCCCTACCCATATAATCTATGCCCTGATGCCATTCTTAGGAGATGCGTCCATGATGATGAGATTCCAAGTATTTTGCACCTATGTCATTCTAGAGAAGCTGGAGGTCACTATGGGCCAGACAAGATAGCAGCAAAGGTACTGCAGTGTGGATTCGATTGGCCTACAATTCATAAATCTGCTTACGAGTTTACAAGGACCTGTCATTCCTGTCAAATGACTGGTAAAATTTCTAAGCGGAATGAGATGCCACTACAGAGTATCTTAGAAGTAGAGTTATTCGATGTTTGGGGAATTGATTTTGTTGGGCCTTTCACATCGTCTGAATCAAATCATTACATCCTGGTAGCAGTTGATTATGTTTCCAAATGGGTGAAGGCAGTGGCCTCACCTACTAATGATGCCAGGGTTGTCCTGAGGTTTCTTAAGAAGAACATTTTGACGAGGTTTGTTGTGCCCAGAGCCATAATTAGTGACGGAGGGAGTCATTTCTGTAATGGGTTGTTTGAGAAATTGATGACGAGATATGAGGTTAGTAATAAGATTACAACAACATGTCACCCACAGACGAGTGGACAAGTAGAAGTCACGAACATAGAGAATAAGAGGGATTTTAGAGAAGATTGTGAATCCCACAAGGAAAGATTGGTCTTTGAAATTAGATGACGCTCTTTGGGCGTACATAACAACTTATAGGACCACGATTGGGATGTCACCATATATGATAGTGTTTGGAAAAGCATGACATTTACCGGTAGAACTCGAGCACCGAGTGCTGTGGGCTACGAGATTTCTAAACATGGATGAAAGTTTAGCCGGTGAAAGAGAATGCTAGAGTTGAATAGATTGGAGGATTTAGACTTCAAGCATATGAGAATGCAACGATTTACAAGGAAAGAACTAAGCGCCTGCACGATAGAGCATTCTAAACCGCATATTTCACTTCACGTTAGAGATAAGGTGTTGGTATATATTTCGCGTCTTCATCTTTTTCCCGGGAAGCTGAAGTCTAGATGGTATGGACCACATGTAGTCACGAAAGTTTTCAATTCAGGTGCATGTGAAGTTAAAAATGAATACTCTGGGCAGACTTTCATAGTAAATGGCCACAGGCTGAAGCATTACCTAGAGAACAAGTATAACCCTGAGTTCGAAATCTTTACATTGACGGATCCGAAGTACGAACAAAGGAGCCCTATCAGTATAGTCGAGCTGGCGACTATAACCTCAGAATTATTTCTATAAACCCTTATTTATTTCTTTTGTGTATTTTAGTTATTTTGAGTCAATAAAGTAGCATGACAATCGCAGGGTTCTTTTCATCACATATATCTTCGGTCATCTGACTAGAGATGTGGTTTTTTCCTTCACGATTCTCATGTGACACCCTCGTGAAAGTTTTTGCGTCTTGCTTAGGCCAAAAAAGAATGAAGTTGCTTAAACTGTTTTGCGCATTCCTCCGGTATGCACAATTACTGCCACCTTATTTTCTTATTTCCCTTCTCATGTTACTCACAGTTTTTGGAAAATTTTGGAAAGCAGGTATCAACTTGGAAGAGGAATGACCTAGGAGCCAATGATTACGCTCCGGGATTTTCTTTGACTCAGCCGACCAATTACAGAGCTAATTACCTTTTATTTTCTTTATTATTAGTCATTGGGGACAATGTCTATAATAATTGGGGGGTAGGCGTCTTAGCTGGGTAGTGGAAAGAAGGGAATATTTTGAAAATTTAACACTGTTTTTAGCTTTCTTATTGCACGTTTTTGAGTAAGGAATCGGTAGAAAAGGAGCCCAAGTTCAATTTGAAGTTGGCTATAGCATATTCAATTTAGTATGGAAGAAGGAGCATATGTTATGTTGCATGAAGTAGTAACTTATTAATTGTTATTCTATCATTGCACTCAATATTTGAGCACATAATCTGAGTGAGAAGTGTTTAAGATTAAATGATGAGTTGTTTTAACCGGGAATCATTATTTGTCTATCTATATAGTTTAACAAATTGTTGTAAGACAAGGGAAGCAACATGAATGCCACAAGAGGTAGCCGGGACAAAATGGGCTTGTGAGAGAAAGAGAAAAAAGTGAGGAAACCTGCCAGAATTTTTCTTTTTGAAAAAAAAGAAAAATATATGCATTAAAGGCTGTGAGGGAAGCGAACTCGTGTAAAAAAGGGCACCACCCTCGCTTAAAAAGATACAAACGAGGACTTAAGAGCGATGCTCAGTCCCCGAGTCCACCCAACCCGATTAAGGTACCATGTTGTGCAACCAAGTCTGAAGGCAAGATGAGTGAGTGTATGTGCAGGTAACTTAAGATTGTGGGGTTAATACAACTTGATTCTCCTCACGAACACACTATCACGAAAGATTCATCACACGACACATTGGTGCATGATAAGTAGTGATTAATGGAAAGCTTATGGATTGCGCTTAATCTATGTTCTGCCGGAAATCTTTATTGAATATGTGGTAGTTGATGACGATTGCTCTTGGAGGTACATTCCGCCTTGATACTTTGCTCGAGGACAAGCAGAAGGCTAGTGGGGGGAAGTTGATGACGCCTAAAATAGTCTATCCTATGGCGTCAACATTCGATCCATTATTAGCTAAAAATAGTTGTTTCGACATATAAATATGATACATTTAAGTTGAATATCATATGTCGGGTTCGCGAGTCAAGAAATCTACACACGTTTATTTTCCTAATTTGGACATTATTTCGTGCATTAATTGATTATTTTCAGGATACGAAGTATTGGGCCGAGCATTGTGGATGAATGTGGAGTGGACTAAATGAAAGGATTGGGCCTAGGGTATTCCAGAACATTCCATGCTAAGTCGGCAGAGAAAAAAGGACAAAATTGCCCACGGTTTACCGAGGATAGGCACCGAATTACCGAGGTTCTAGATCTTCCAAAACGCATTTTCTTGGATGAGGGGTAGATCTATGTGTTTCTAAGTCTGTTTATGTACCTATAAATAAGAGGCCTCGCCTCAGAATTCAATGTAACATTGGTAGTACACAAATTTTCAAGGCAAAATTATGCAATAAAAATTCTTTGTTCTTTATTTTATTATTTTATGAGTTCTGGTCAGAGACAACAGAGTCGCCGCCTACGAAGAGATCCGAGGGAGATCTATGCTCATCTTCGAGGGTATGATTTCCTGTCTTTTCCAAGATGTAGATTTATCATTGTTCTATTCGACTAGTATGTTTTAATTGCCTATTTAGTTTAATTATGTAGTAGTTAGTTTATTTTACCCCATGTGTTATAGATCTAATTCGTTGGTGATGAAATCATGAAATAGTGGTTGCATTTTCAGATCTGCGACGGTCTATATTGTTAGATCTGAATACCATGTAAATTACTAATTCCTGATAATCGGCGCCAGCTACGTTGATCGATAGATTTAATTTACATGTTAGTAGCCTGATAAACTATTTGCATGTCTTCGTAAAATTAGCATGAAATACGAATAGTGAAGTGTTAATTTGGACATTATCTTGATGAACCCTAGGAACGTGCTGATCAGTGTCGATAGCTGTCTAGGCAGGTTTGCGGTATGAGTTAGCGCTCAATATCGACAGCTCTAGTTCATTATGCGTATGGGATATTATGGACGAATTAAGGAGGGTAGTTTGCATATAGATTGTCTACTACCATTGTCGGAGTAGATAGGGTTAGGAGTCGTACCCGTTGCTGAACAATGACTTAAAAATCACCAATGGGGAGGACTATTGCATGTGTGGGAAGAATAACTAATTACTCGTAATTGAACTAATACATTAGAAACTCTTGTTTTCTTTGTGAGAACTAGTGTAACCTTGTTAGTTTGTGGCACCAATTTTACTACCGTTCAGAGTATAGTTGGTCGTAGACCGTTAATTGTGACAAGCTCAATCTTCATAATTTGACGTTCTTACGAGTCTCTGTGGGATCGACCTTGACTTGCCAGTACTCTACTATGATAGACCTAGTCCTATTGCTAGTAATTTCTTTGCATGCGATCACATAGATCTTCCATTATGTTACAAAATTATTATTATTTCATTATACAATTTTGACGCAAGAAATTTCTTTTAAGCTTTTGGAGTTTATTTTCTGGTTTCCTTCCCTTCTTTTCCATCTCTAGCTTGAGTGGATCAAGCTAGATCTCCATTGTTGAAGCTATGAAGCTTTGAATGTTCCTTCATGTCTTTAATATGGTAGATCTACTTGTATTCATGTGTTTTAGTTGATCTGCATGTTTAACAACCCCACAATTTACTCGAATTAATATGAATTGAGCAATGTAGATTCCCGATTAAGAACCACCGCCTTTGGTAAGTCGGTGGTCTATTCTGATTTACTGCGGCAACTTTTGATCCTATAATCTAGAGATTCAGCATCAACTACGTTGATCAACAGAAATAATTAAAACGAGTAATAGGTCTGGCCAATCTAGTATTCGTTATTCGTAAATTAAAATGAAGGACTGTTAGTGAAGTGTTAATTAGGACATTGTCTTGATGGACCCTAGGAATGTGCTAGTCATAGTCGATAGCTGCCTAGGCGGGTTAGCTATATGGGTTAACGCTCAATACTGGAATTTCTAGTTCTTCATGTGTATGGGCTATTACGGACAAATTAAGGATTGTAGCTTGCGTATAGATTGTCTACTGCCATTGTCGGAGTAGATAGGGTTAGGAGTTGCACCCGTAGCTAAAACTGAATTAAAAGGTCAATTAGTCTAAGGAAATTATGTGGGGAAGTAAACATAAGGATTAACTAAACCAAGTTAGTAGATAGAAGGGATGGGGAAGGAATACCTTGTTTCTTTTATGTTCATAGTTGGTCAATGATCACTTATGTCTTCTTGATTAGATTAGAATTATTTATGCTTGAGTTGCATTGTCTCTGTGGGATCGACCTTGATTCGCCCTTTCTATACTACGATTGACCTAGTAATCTTGCTAGTAAAATCGATGTAAGGCCCACGATGAGATCAAGCCTATACAAACATTACTACTCATTTAGACGTATTTCAGGCTTGCTATAACAACTAGTATGGCCATCATCAAAACAATAAAATGTTCCTAACAATTCCCCCCTTTTTGATGATGCCAAAAAACCTCATAATACTAAATATAGTCAAACACTTATGTATAAAAAGTAGAATAAAACTGAACAATTTTATTCATCCATAAAGGGAAAATCATCAAAAGATTCAAAAGTAGAACCATGTTACATTCTACTTTCTAAGGCCTAACTTTCAGGCGTACCACTACCTTCCCTCTTTTTGGTAGCATCATGTCTCTCTTCCTGTATTTTGTTTGTGGCCTCAGACACTGTTATGATTCTGTCAAGCTGCTTGATGGCGATCCAGATTGCTGTTAATAGCCTGAATTTGTTGAGAATGAGTTTCTAGTATATCAATCACGGGGTTAAGCCTGCCATCAACTACACTTGCTAGATGCTCCAGATTTGTGTGGACATGCTGTGTGATCAGTGAATTCAGTTTACTTAGCAAATCCCCTTCCTTTTCCATCACATCATATTGGACTTCAATATGGTTGAGCAGAGATTTAATCTTTTGCTCCATGGAAGCATGACGACTTCTCAGTGTTGTTTGGAGATTTTCCCTGTTGAGAGTTTGCTTTTCCTTGTCCACAATCATAGGATCAATATCCATATGAAATGATCCATCCGGATTGTCAGGGGTAGGTTGTGCCTGTACTGGTGTAGTTGCATTAGCTGGTTCTTCTTCTTCACTTTCTTCTTCAATCTCCATGTCAGATAGAGATTGTTGGGGCTTTCTTGATTCTCCAAGTCCTGGTTGGGACTTTGCTTCATCTTCATCTGTTGCAGCTTCAACTTCCTTAGCTGTCATTCCCTCTTGATCAATGTTGGGGTTCCTTGTTGAGTCTGCTGATGGTACTCTCAGCTGGTCCACTCAGCTACTTTTCACTATCAGTATTACTCTTTTGAATAACATCCTGGAGTGTCAGATTATCATCAAAATCCTTGTTTCCCTCTTGATCATTAGTGTGATGATCATTTTCTGCCTATTCATCTTCATCAGAGGTCAGATGGTAAGCTTCCTCATCCTGTCCTCTTCTGCTTCATCATATTGATGATGGACTTCTTCCTCTAGATCTTCTTCATCCTCACTAAACACCAAAGGTCTATCTTCTGCTTGGCTGGATCTTGAGTTGAGTTTCTTTTGTTTGAGATCCGGTTCTTCTCCTGAACCCAGAACTACTGCTTTCAGGTTGCTTTCTTTTCTTTTATATTCTTGTTTGCTACTTTCTTGCTTCCTTGACATAAGTGAACATCACTTTTGCCTCATGTAGTTTGTGCAAGTGAATGGGTATCACCTTCATCTGATCAAACTGATATTGCAGAGGAATGCCATATGATTTCCTTTCCTAGAACTTGTCTTTTTTTTGTTGTCCTTTCTTAACTGCTACTTTACCAGTATCATTTTCTCGTTGTAATTGCTCCTTCAACTTGTTGAAAAATAAAATTGATCAGTTGAACTCAAGGCCCTGATAGATGATAGCCATTAGTCTGGTCCTTACTTTTGTCATGGCATGCATGGATCCTTTCTTTCCTTTAATACGTTTGATGATTAGTTGAGCAAATTCTTCGAACGGCTTCTTGGGTGCTGATCTTGGACAACTAAATTTCTTGGTTTTAGGACTGGGATTTTCTGCTGTCTCCGCCCAGAATGTATCAGTTTTGATTTCCACATTCTTTATTTCTGAGGGTCCAGTGTTGGAGAGTTTGAGACTCCTATTGAGCAGACCTGGTGTGATTACTAGTTACCGTCCATTCAAATCACTTGTGATGCTGTCCGATGACCCTTTCTTCTTTCCTGGAACAAATTTGGCATTTTGCTAGAAAGAAATTAGGGTTTCATAGAAAAGTCCGTTGATCAGAGGGTTAAGAAAGGTCATTAACCCTAGGTTAGTACACCCAACCACCAATCGTTGGGCTTGGGGATCGTTGATGCATAGGGTGAGATAGTGCTTTGGTCTAAAGAATGACCCGGTGACAATAGATCTTTCATACTATTTTCCGGACTTTTTAGTTGAGGAAGATGAGGCCATTTCTGAGAATTTGAGAGAGAAAGCTGTGAAATTTCTTGAGTAATTAGGGCATAAGAGTTTCAAAGATAGCATAAAGAGTCTATGGAAAGAATGAATTGTTGTTTATACAGTGGAGATTTGAGTGTGTGAATGCGGTTGAATATGGAAAGAGATAGTGGAGTAATGGCATGATTTTGTGTATATAATCCCGGTTATTGAGTGTAGTGGGAAAGATGATTGAGGTAAGTAATGATAAATCCCGGGAAACGAAGCGTTGGCGTCATTCCCTCTTGTCGAATAATAACCTCCATAAATTAATCCTTGTGTCTGATTATAAAAATCCACGTGTGTAATCTTCATAGAATAACTACTCTATAAATCTATGATTTTCCACATGTGTAAAACCTGATTCATTTCACACTTCACTTTTCCGTTTTCTCTATTGTATTTAGCGGTTGAGTGACTTGGCTGATCACTAGGCCAGTGTATTGGCCTATTTACCGAGCTGCTATAACAAAACAACTGTTCCTAGCAATCGGTGAAGTGGACTTTGTTGGTACCAATGCCTTACCTGCCAAGTGAGCGCACCCAAAATGGCAAAGGTTCAGTCCGCTGGTGAAGTCACTTCACTAATTACTCCAGTTAGCTGCTCCTTGTAACTTAATCAATTTCAATCATTCCTAACTCAATTCTTTACTTACAAAATCTTTCATGACTGAGTGGCTTTGTGAATATGTCAGCCAATTGATCTTCTGTAGATATGTACCTCAAGATTACATCTCTTTTTTCAACATAATCTCTGATGAAATGATGTCTCACATCAATATGTTTTGTTCTTGAGTGAAGTTCTGGATTCTCTGTTATTGATATTGCACTTGTGTTATCACACATGATAGGAATTGTCTTTTCTTCTACTCCATAGTCTCTTAGCTGTTGTCTGATCCAGAGTACTTGTGCACAACATCCACCAACTGCTATATATTCTGCTTCAGCTGTTGAAGTAGATATGGAATTCGGTTTTTTGCTAAACCATGATACTAGTCTATTACCAAGCCTCTGAAAAGTTCCTGAGTTGCTTTTACTAGCCACTCTACATCCAGCATAGTCTGAATCTGAATAAGATATCAATTTGAATCTACCATTTTTTGGATACCAAATTCCAACATTTACATTCTGCTTCAGATATTTGATGATTCTCTTTGCTGCTAGTAAGTGAGATTCTTTTGGTTATGATTGAAACATTGCACATACTCCTACTTCAAATGCAATATCAGGTCTGCTAAAGTAGTGAACCAATAATTCATAAATAATGCTTTTGTTCCACATCCTTTCCATTTTCATCTTTCCCAAGAACAACCCTGGCACACTTCTGTCCATTCCATATTTGTGTATCAATTTCTTTGTGTATTTGGCTTGATTGATAAATATGTCAGCTTCACTTGTGGTCCAAGGAAGTAGTTGAGTTCTCCCATCATGCTCATTTGGAATTTTCTTTTCATCAGATTTGCAAAATTTTCACATAGCTTTTCATCTTCTGATCCAAAAATGATGTCATCCACATAGATTTGGACAAGTAGAGTGCTTGATCCATCTTGTAGCTTGAAGAGTGTCTTGTCAATGGTTCCTTTGCTACATCCATTGTTTATCAGAAATTGTAAGAGTGACTTATACCAGGCTCTAGGTGCCTGTTTGAGTCCATACAATGCCTTCTTGAGTTTGTACACTTTGTCTTCTTTTCCCTTGAGTTGAAATCTAGGGGACTGCTCTACATACACATTCTTTTCACGTAATCGATTCAAAAATGAACTTTTGACATCCATATGAGATTCTACTATAACTCCTTGAGATACACTGTTACAAAAAGTCCTATATGATAGTCCTTGACTAATCCCTAGTGTCACTATCTAAACAACTAAAGAACAGGTTGTATGGCTGCTATTCAACTGCTTGAACCACTGGTTCTTAGAGGGTTGTATTGCCTCTTCACCAGCTACCACCACAAACACAGTCTACCCGACTGCAAATGTCACAACTGTCCTTGGTAACTCCTTGACCGGATTGCTTCACAGTCTAAGCCTTTGATTAGAATCAAAGTTGGGCTAAGAATCAATAAATTAATTCTTGCTTGTGGTTCTTCAAATTGTAGAAATCTGGATAAAATTCTAGATAAGATCTTGTTGAGCGCAAATAACAATTCGAATGAACTAGACTTTTGCACAAATAAATGCTTGTAATATTGTTAATTCTTGGTGTTTGATCCTTGGTGCAAAGTCATCTATTTATAGTGTGAGGTCCAACGTTCATTCGTTTGAATTCGAATTGTATCAACGTCTATCTTGTAACGGCTATATTTAGTGACCGTTCTGACCTGTCAGTATATCATCCAATAGAGTTGCTTCCTTTACAACGCTTGAATGTACTTTCAGTTTGTTGGATGATTGACTTAATGAGTTTCCTGATCAGTTTTATACTGAGTATGTCAGTTTTCAGTTTACTAACTGACTTAGAGCATTAACTGAGTTTTTACTCTTCTTCAAAAACTTTAGTACTCTATTTATCTGATTATATGTTACGGAATCAGATTACACCATTCCTTATAAAATCTTCTAAGATATCATTGTCCTTATGATACTTAGGTCTTCTAGAAGATCCATAAAGTCAGTTCAGGCCATCACAGACTCACCTGAATTCTAACTTTATAGTCTCGGCTTAAAGTCTTTATAACTGAGTTTGAACCCTCAGTTCTTCAATAGAGTCTATGTCCCTCAGTTCTTCAAATATTGTGTTTGTTCCCTCAGCCTTCAGTTCTAGATAAGCCAACTGAGTCTGTGTCCCTCAGCGAACTTACCTTCTTCAGTTCTGAGTGAACTTCAGTTCCTTGTGTATATCTTCAGTCTTCAGTTCAGTTCCAGTTATCTATGTGTTTTCCAGTTTCTTAGATGATTTCCAGTTTCAGTTCTACGACACTTCTATCTAGTACAGTACTTGTCGGATATAACCTATACAATTATCAGAAACTAGTAAAACCTATACATTCAGTTCTACACATCTTTTAGCTTTCCACTATAACAGTTAGTTTCAACACTTCATCAATGGGGTGTTAACAAACATGTTCTTGAATAAGATGAATCATCATCAAAACTAAATTTTATTCCCAACAATTTCCCCCTTCTTGATGATGCCAAAACCCTCCTTAAAAGAAAATCTTAAAGATAAATAGCAATTCAAAACAATGTAAAACAGAAAACTGGATTTCATTAAGAATTTGCAATAACTGGAATAGTTACACAGTAGATAAACTGAAATAAGAGCTAAACTGTTTTTTGTGCTCTTTGTGTAACTAAAATGAATTTCTTCTCTTTATCGTGAAGGTGATAAGCATGTTCTAGTTTTGAGTCTTCCTTGGAGAAGGTTCTGAGATAATGTACTTGACTGGAACGTTTCCATCTTCTCCACAGACCTAGCTTTGGCTATGTTGATTCACCTTTATAATAAGTTTCAAATTCTGCCACATCATCTTTCATTTGTTCAGTCTTGTCTCTGATCTGCAATTTCTCTTCAATCTACTTGATCTTCTTATATTTTGCCATCTTCTGATTATGATACTGATCAGATAAGAAGTAAGAGAGAGATTCTTCATAAGTTTTGTCTTTGTACTTGAGTTTGACATTGCTATGATCAATGACAAACTTCATCCATAGATCCTGTGTAAGTGTAGCTCTCCTTTCTCCAGGTTGACTATATTTTTCAATTAGTTGCTCTTCAGATAGTTCTTTCCGAACATAAGGATCTGGCGTTGATTTATAATTCTTCAGTTCCTCTTCCAGCTTCATCTTTTCATCAAGCAATCTCAGATTTTCAGCTTCCCCCTTTTTGGCATCATATAACTGATTTACCAACTGATGGGTTGCTATTTGGTCTGCTAAGATAATCTTTTGAGAACTGAGTACTTCATTCAGTTGAGTTTTTAGACCATAGATACGCTGGTTTAAATGCCATTCTGCTTGAGCATGTGTTTCTCTGTCTACTGAGGTTGTGAGTTCAAGGGTTTCTTTGAGACGGAGAATTTTTAAGGCTGAGCTAGAACTTGGTTTCTGAATAATACTTAACTTTGTGTCGACTGAGACATCTGTCTTCTTCCGATATTGCAAATATCCAGAAATATTTGACAAAAGGCCATTGTATTCATCCTTTTGGTTGAGCATAATCTTCAGATTTTCATGTACTTTGCTCAATTCTTCTTTTGTCATAGAAATCTCAAAAGGATCTGTTTCTTGTTGGATTTCCGGTTGAGTATCATCCTTGATTACCATTAACTGCTTATCTTCAACCATTCCAACTGCTTGCTGATTGTCAGTTGTTTGGTTTCCAACTGGCAATACTTATTGCCGATCAACAGTTTGCGTGGTTTGAGCTTGAGGTTGAATGTCTGTCCGCAAATCCGTAATCTTGTCAGCTTCTTTCTTCGATTCATCATCTTTGTCATCATCCTTCTTCTTTTGAATATCCAATGCTGATAACGTGGCTGATTTTCATTGAGCTAACTCAGTGAATCTTCTGAAACAGTTTGTGAGAAATTCATCCAAAGGAAATAGAGCATATAAATCCCTGACTTCAAGTTTCTCGAATAATAACTTTTCTTCACTTGGTAGAGTAGCTTCACGACATTCTTCGGTCCTGAGTTTCATCTTCATCAGCTTGACGATTCTTTCAGCTTAAAAAATATTAACTGATTGTTGAGCTGGTTGTTGAAATTGCTGTTGCTCCGTTTCTTTAAGATCGTCTGTTGTAATTGAGAAACAATTTCAGTTGCTATACTGACGTCTCTTGTGACTTTGGTTGTTAGTTGATGTTCCCCCTCAGTTGGTGCTGACTGACTTGAGGTGCCTGGGAACATGCATTTTCCAACTAACTTAACTTTCTCTAAATCAGCTTTTCGTTTGATTCCTTTGTGTTCAGCTGTTTGCTGAGACACAATTTTCTTCTTGGCTTTAGGTTGGGATGTCTTGGAGGTTTCTTTCCTAGAATGAACTAGTGTTACATCTCCTATGGATGTATCCATTCTTCTTATACATGCACCAGTTCGTTCTGCTGCGTTCCCTTCCTTGAGCCTTTCTAAATAATGTTGAATAACGCCACTGAGTGTCTTTTTCAGTCGAAGTCTGTCAACAGGTGCTCTTCCTTTAGCTTGGGCTTTTTGAACACTTTCTAATTTAGCTAAGTGTTGATGTTTTAACTGATTGAACACATAAACTGCCCAATTGAACTCAAGTTGATCCCAAATTATGTTCATTAGATAAATGCTTTCTTCAGATAATGTGGCAATGCCTTTGTATCGCCCAATAACATGCCTGCAGAGCCATTTGCTGAGGAGTCCAAACTCTGGTTTGAGGTTGTTGACATGAGAACCAATAGCTACTGGTTCCTTTGTTAAAGAAATTTGTCTGAGAAAGACATCTCTTTTGGTTGGTAAACAACTCAAATCTATTAATTTCACAAGTGGTTCCTTGAAATCGAATAGCATCTTGATGACTGCTTCATTGAGAATAATCCTTTCTCCTCGAACTTTTGTGATCAGACATTGCCTTACCAATCTCATGTTTTCCCAGAACTGTAAAATCCCTTCCACATCACGATCATCGTGGAATTTCACTTCTAGGATGTCTCTTAATCCTTGTTGACGCTTAATCTTCTCACAAATATGACTTGCTAAAAGAGTATTGTTGTAGAGTTCTTCATATAGAGTATCCAATTCAGTAATGAGCCTTTCCTCTTGTGAT
The DNA here is from genome assembly GCA_026214975.1 of Gentiana macrophylla. Classification (NCBI taxonomy): domain Eukaryota; kingdom Viridiplantae; phylum Streptophyta; class Magnoliopsida; order Gentianales; family Gentianaceae; genus Gentiana; species Gentiana macrophylla. Next base: position 42,814,727 of record CM047816.1, on the reverse strand, counting down.
TTCTTGGAGGATTCCATTATGATTTTTTTCTTCTGAAAATGAAGTAATTTTGAGAAAGATAGAATTTTTGATTTTTGTGAGAGACAAAGTTCGAATTTTTCTTTTTGAGAGAGGATGAATATGCAAGGGGATGGATATATAGAGAATATAATGGGGAGTACTGACGGTTCGTGGATTTTTTGAAGATTTATTCAAATTCCAAGATGGTTGGTGTAACCGATGCATGTACTATTCTGACAATAGTGTGGGTGTACAAGCAACAGGGTCTGACATAAACGGCGTCAATTAAATGCGATATAACTGCTGTCGGTTTTATCCTTTCTGCCATTTGACTCTCTTTGACAAGGTAAATTGATGTTTGAAGTCAGTTTTTAGAATAAATTTAGTTCCACCAATTCTTCAGTTTCAGTTAGTCAGTTTGAGATTGTTGATGTCAATGACGGATCTGTTAAGTGAGCGCACCCATCAGAACAAAGATCAATCCTCTTGACGAATCTCTAGGCTTAAACTGACTTAGCAGACTTTGATTATACCCAATTCATTTCTCAGTTTGGCAAATCTTTCTTTGTCCAAAGGTTTAGTGAAAATTTCAGCCAACTGATCATCAGTTGGGACATAGAGAACTGTGATATCCTTATTTTCCACATGATCCCTTATGAAGTGATGTCTCACATCAATGTGTTGCGTCCTTGAGTGAAAAACTGGATTGTCAGTTATAGCTATTGCACTTGTATTATCACACATTATAGGAATCATTCCCTCTTCTATTCCATAATCTCTTAATTGCTGTCTGATCCAAAAAACTTGAGCACAACAGCTTCCAGCTACTATATACTCAGCTTCAGCTATTGATGTTGAAATTGAGTTTTGTTTCTTGCTGAACTATGACACAAGTCTATTTCCCAATAACTGACATGTGCCTGAAGTACTTTTTCTATCCACTTTACATCCAGCAAAGTCTGAGTCTGAGTAGGATATCAGTTTGAATTCACCTTCTTTTGAATACAATATCCCAAATCCTTCTGTATCTTTCAAATACTTTTAGGTTCTTTTGACAATAGTAAGATGGCTTTCTTTAGGTCTAGTTTGAAATCTGGCACATACACCAACAGTAAAGGATATATCAGGTCTACTGGCTGTAAGATAAAGTAGACTTCTAGTCATTCTTCTATAGAGAGTTCGGTCCACATCCTTGCCATCCTTATCTTCATCTAATTTGATGTTGGTTCCAATTGGTGTTGCAATGCCAACTGATTTTTGCATTCCCAACTTCTTGATCAATTCCCTTGTATACTTGGTTTTGTGAATGAAAATTCCACTGTCCATCTGTCTTACTTGCAATCCGAGAAAATAACTTAATTCTCCCATCATACTCATCTAAAATTTGCTCTCCATTAAACTTGCAAATTTCTCACAGAGTTGCTCATTTTCTGATCCAAAAATGATGTCATCCACATAGATTTGAACTAGGAGAGTACTTTCTTCAACTTTCACTCTGAATAAGGTCCTATCAATAGTTCCTTTTATAAAACCATTATCCACCAGAAACTATGATAGGGTTTCATACCAAGCTCTTGGAGCCTGTTTGAGTCTATAAAGAGCTTTTCTCAGTTTAAATAGTTTATCAGCTTTATCTTTGATTTTAAATCCTGGTGGTTGCTGAACATAGACTTCTTCTTCAAGTATCCCATTCGAAAATGCACTTTTAACATCTGTCTGGTACACTTTGAATTTCTTGTGAGCTGTAAAGGCAAGAAATAGTCTGGTTGCCTTCAACCTTGCCACTGGGGCATAAGTTTCATCCAAGTCTATCCCTTCAGCTTGTGAGTAACCTTTTGCTACAAGTCTGGCTTTGTTTCTGAAAATATTCCCATCTTCATCAAGCTTGTTTCTGAAAATGCATTTAGTTCCAATTATGTTGACATGATCTGGCTTGTCAACTAAATCCCAAACTTGATTTCTCTCAAATTCGTTGAGTTCTTCTTGCATAGCCAAAATCAAATCTGGATTGTTTAAGGCTTCTTCAATCTCTTTGGGTTGAGACTGAGATAAAAAGCATGCTATCATAGCATCTAATTGGTGTCTAGTACGAACTCCAGCTTGAAAATCAACTATCACTTGTTCTTCAGTGTGATTTCTTATCCATTGATGTACTGGTGGTTGCATCAACGGGACTTCATTCTGTTGAGCTGGTTCTTCTTGATTTTGATCATCAGTTTCTTCTTGTTCTTCGTTCGATTCTTTGGTCGGGCCATCGGTTCTCATATCGTAACTAAGGTTGATCTTGATCTGAAGAATCAGAGATATTTAATCTTCTAATATCAATGAAAACTGGTTCTGGAGTCTTGTCTGACTGAGACTGACAAGCTGGTTAATCATTGTCTTCAATTGTGTCTCCAGTTACTTTGGTTCATCAAAAACCACATGTATTGATTCTTCATGCTTAAGTGTCCGCTTGTTTCACACTCTAAAAGCTTTACTGACACTTGAGTAGCCCAGAAATATTCCTCATCAGCTTTGGGTTGAAAAAATTTGAGCTGATCTTTGCCATTATTGTGAACAAAACATTTGCTTCCCAAGGCATGCAAGTATGAGACATTTGGATTTCTTCCATTCCAAATCTCATAAGGTGTCTTTTCATGTCTCTTGTTCATGAGAGCTCGATTCTGAGTATAACAAGCTGTGTTTACTGCTTCTGCCCAATATCTTTCTGGCAATTTAGATTCATAGATCATTGTTCTTCCATCTTCTTTGAGTGTTCTATTCCTCCTTTTAGCTACTCAATTCTGTTGAGGTCTTGTTGTAGCTGCAAGCTGGTGTAGAACTTTATTTTCTCCACAATATTCAATGATTATGTTGTTGAGAAATTCTGTTCCTTTGTCTGATTTGATCTTGATTACTGTAACACACATTTGATTTTGGAGTCTTTTGAGAAGTTCGGTCAGTTGTTGCTTAGTCTCACTTTTCTTGGTCATGAAAATAACCCAAGTGTATCTTGAAAAATCATCAACCACCACCAAAGTGTATTTCTTTCCACTAACACTGATTGGTGTAACTGGTCTAAACAAGTCCATATGCACCAGTTCTAAATCTCTGTTTGTTGAATGTTCAGACTTAGTCTTGAAACTTTCTTTTGTTTGTTTTCCTTGTTGACATGCATCATACCGGCTGTCTTTCTTGTTTGTCATCTCTGGTAGTCCAATCAACAAATTCTTTTTGACTAACAAGTTGATATCATCAAAGTTTAGGTGACTCAGTTTCTTGTGCCACAACCAACTGAGTTCTGACTTGGTATGCAAGTTCAAACAAGTTTCTGAAACTGCTGTAGACCAATCTACAACGTACATATTCTCTTCTCTTCTTCCAGCAAGAACTACTTGGAAAGCTGTTTTGCTGATGACAATGCAGTACTCCTTGACAAAGGTGACTTTGTATCCCATATCGCAGAGTTGACTTGTGCTGAGTAGATTGTAATGTAGTCCTTCCACATAAGATACATTCTTGATTATGAGTCCATTTCTGATTAAGTTTCCATAACCTTTTGTGTAACCAGGTTTGTCTTTAATTCCAAAATTGACTCTTGGTTCATCTTATGCTACAAAATCTGTGAGATTGTCCTTGCTCTTTGTCTTGTGTCTAGAGCATCCACTGTCAAAGTACCAAATATCATGCAAAACAAATTAAAATGCCTTAGGTACCCAACTCTGTTTGGTCCATAGTGGTCAGTTGTTAGTACAACTCTAGGTATATTTCCATAAGGTCTTCTCTGGAAATTGTTGCACTTGTTTTCATCTATGTAAGCCACACTTCCATAATATCCTTTTCTGGATTGTGTCTCATGTATATGATTTCTAAGGTCTTCTGGTTTAGACTGATTTCCAAAATTTTTTCTATTATTAAAAGTTGCATAATAACCATCATTCCTTTTGTACTGAGGTCTGGACTGACCTTTGTACTGGGACTTTTGCTGAGAACTAGGATAAGCTCTCTGCTGAGTCTTGGACTGAAACTTGTGATAAGTTTTCTATCTGGAATGATTGTTCTTATCAGTTTTAATAGTAGGTTCAGTAAAATTCCAATAATCATCAGTGGGGTATAGTCTGCCTTTCCCCCTGGATGTGTGAATCTTTGAATGACTGACATTCTTAGATTTACTCTGATTATAATTTTTCTGGTTCTTGACTTGATCAGTTTCTGTAGATCTGGCAGTTGATATAACATTTCAATTTCCTTGAGGTACATCTGATCTACCATTTGGTTTACCTTTGTTGGTAGGTTCAGTTGTCTTCTTAGAGAATTGAGTTGTCTTATGTGAGGCTGACTTTAATGGTTCAGCAATTTTCTCAGTTTGTGGAAGTTGCTCGGCTACAAACTTAATACCAGGTTTGATACTAGGTTCAACAACTTTGCTAGTTCCTTCCTTAGAAGATTGCTGTGTATTAAATCCTAAGCTAGTTTTGTCTCCATATGGTTGAACTTTATTGAGCAAAAGATTCAGTGGCTGCTGCTGATGCAGTAGGCTGATACTGATTCTTCCCTTTATCAGTTCTAGTCAGTTTCATCATATTTAGCTCGGACTTCAATGTTTCAACTTCAAGAATTAGAACTTCTTTCTCAGCTTTAATTGATTCATAACTAGTTTGAATAGTTACTAACAGATTCATCAATTCTTCAAGTGTTTCTTCTAATTCTAGATTTTTTGGATTGGAGTCAGCAGTCGAAGAACATGCATTGTGTATGAAAATCTGAGCTGAGTAATATTTAGAGTTAGATTCACATACCTCATTTGGATTCTCCATATGAGCCATTAGAGCTGTGTCATCTGATAATCTTTTAGTGCCAGCTTCATAATCTGACTCATCTCTGGCTAAGAGTGCTCTTCTTCCAGTTCTTCATTGCTGAGTCTTCTTACTAGTCTGCTCTGGACATTCAGCTTTGAAGTGTCCAGGCTTCTTACAGTTGAAGCAAAGATATTCATCATCTTTCTTCTTTTCAGGAGTCCTCTTGATGAACTTCTGATTGTCCGGGTGTCCACTCTTCATTCTTCGAATTCTGTTCTTTATTAGAGCCATCTGCTCCTCCATCTCATCCAATTGCTGAAGATTGCTAGATGAGGTTTCTTGGTTATCATTTGATGTTGCTGCTTCAAGAACTATTGTTTTGGGTTCCTCCAAGGCTTTGATTAGATCTGTTGCATGGTGAAATCTTCACTGAATTCATAAGCTTTGAGATCCGAGATGATTTTGAAGGAATCTTCTATGTCAAGTCTTCATGATTCTTCCATTGCTGTGACCTTCATCTTCCATCATATTGGTAAAGCCTTCAAGATTCTAGTGTTGATTTCTTTCTTGGTGTACTCAATCTTGAGTAGAGCTAGTTCATCCATGATAGCGCTGAATCTGTTTCCATCAGATCAATATTCTCGCCTAACTTCATCTCGAAATTCTCAAACTTCTGTTTTGCTACAATGATCTTGTTCTCTTTAATAGAATCAGTTCCTTCACAAAATAACTGAAGTTTCTCCCACATGTCTTTTGCAGTAGTGCAATCCTTGACTTTCAGGTACATGTTGTTGTCAAGAGTTCTGAGTATGATGTTCATGGCGACATTGTTCAGGTTATTTCTGTTTCGGTCATCACTGGTCCATTCAGCATTAGGCTTGGGAACTCTAACTTGATTTTCACCAACAGTTTGCATGTAAGTGATCTGGATAGGTCCATCAGTGAGTACGTCAATCATCTCATCATGAGAAGCTGCTAGAAAGGCCTGCAAACAACGTTTATATTCATCAAATCTGTCCATGTTGCATATTAGCATCTGTCTGGCATACTGATTGTTATCCATTGTGAGAGCGAGTGAGAATTGTATTATGCAAAGACTGTAATCTGAAACATTGAGCTTTTTCCGGAGAACAACTAGAGGAGATATAGAACAAATGAGTTTTTAGCCATGACTTGTTAAAGAAACACTGCTCCGATACCAATTGTTGGTCCCTTAGAAAGGCTAACACAAGTTTAGGGGGGGGGGTGAATAAACTTGTCACCAAAAAACTAACTACGAACTGAGTCTCGTGCTGACTGATTAACAATTAAGGTTCAGTTTTAACTTGTGTGGAGTTGAGCTGACAAAGCTGAGTTTAAGTCAAACTGGCTTATACAAAATTGAGTCAACCGGCAGCGGATATAAATTTTAGCCTTTATCTGGATCTTGTTATTCTATAAGAAAAAGCTGTGTATGCAAAACTAAATTCTGGTGAATGTCAGTTTGGGAACTGTGTGTGCTTATAACAATCAATTTCAGTATGTTTTATAAACAACTATAAATGCTGTAAATTAAATAACCGAATGTAAATGCTTAAAGTAAGTAGAGCAAGAATTATAGTGGTTCCAGGTGGTGTAATCCTCTCAATGCACTCTTCCCCTGTGATGTAGGAGGAAAATTCCACTATAACTCCTTGAGATACGCTATTACAAAAAGTCCTATATAATAGTACTTGACTAATCCCTAGTGTCACTATCTAACAACTAAAGAACAGGTTGTTTGGCTGCTCTTCAACTGCTTGAACCACTAGTCCTTAGAGGGTTGTATTGCATCTTCACCAGCTACCACCATAAACATAGTCTACCCGACTACAAATGTCACAACTGTCATTGGCAACTCCTTGACCGGATTGCTTCACAGTCTAAGCCTTTGATTAGAATCGAAGTTGTGCTGAGAATCAATAAATTGATTCTTGCTTGTCGTTCTTCAAAGTGTAGAAATCTGGATAAGATCGATGTAGCTTGAACACTTGGAGAATTCTAGATAAGATCTTGTTGAGTGCAAATAACAATCCGAATGAACTAGACTTTTGCACAAATAAATGCTTGTAATCTTGTTAATTCTTGGTGTTTGATCCTTGGTGCAAAGTCATCTATTTATAGTGTGAGGTCTAACGTTCATTTTGCTTGAATTTGAATTGTATTGTTGGTCCCTTGAAAAGGCTTTGGTTAAGTTTAGAGGGGGGGGGGGGCGTGAATAAACTTAACACTTAAAACTTTTGGAGTTAACAAACTCAAGATCTCAGCATGACCTCATCGATACTTGATGAGTCTGGCGATCGTTGAGTTTCTTGAATTTGTGCAAATGGAATTATATCAAAATTAAGCCTTATTACTTGTTGTTAAATATGATACCAAGTATTAGATACTCAGTTGTGTATGTGTGTGAATTCAGTTGCTTGATTCAGTAGATTGATGTGTTATATAAACTATGTGCAGAATATAAATGCAGAAAGTAAGTAGGCAGATTTTATAGTGGTTCCAGGTGGTGTAATCCTGTCAGTCCACTCTTCTCCTGTGATGTTGGAGGTAATTCACTAGAGAGATTCTTGAGATAGCTGTTACAAAAATCCCTAAGTTGTTTGTCCTTCACCAATAGCTATGGCTTCACAAGCAGTAAAACTAGAGCAGTAGGATTGTCGCTCCAAAGTCTTCCACCTGGTCCTTGAAGGGTAGGATTGCCTCTTCACCAGTTCCACCACAAACAACAGTCTTTCACACAGATGTGCTTCATTGTCTTCAACATATTTCTTGTAAAAGAAAGTTTGAATCAAGTAAATGATTCAGTTGCAGCAGTTTGATCAGGATGATATGATCAGCAGCTTGCAGTCTTCAAGTATGTAAACTTGATGTAGTTTGAATACAGATTACACTTGAAGATTTTCTCTGGATTAGTAGCCTTAAGCTCAGTAGGTTCAGCAGGGTGTTTTTCTTGATTTAATTCGGATTGCTGAAGATAGATCCTTAATGTTTTTCTTTTTCATCAACTCATCATCATCGTGTATCTGAATTAGGAGTCCTCTATTTATGGGTAGGAGTCCTTGTGACTTGTATTTGAAATTCAAATATAGCCGTTCCAGATTTGTCCCATTTGACTTGCTTTTACGTCGCGTTTCATATTATCGACACAATCGGGATCGCTTTTGATGTAATGCGATCTGGCCCATCCTTTGACTTGTATCCATTGCATAAAATCCTGATTCATCCCAACGTCCCTTTAATCTCAACCATAGATTTATTTGATAAAATCAGAGGTTGTTAGCTGTCCTTATCCATGTTTTCTTCCAATGTAACCTTTGAATAATTCGATGTATGTGTATCAGTAGGTTCCTGAAATAAAAAGTCTGCTGATATGCTTATTAGTTAGCTGATCCATATTTTTCTAACTGTGTTTTATCTAACTTTTATTTATGAAGTTAGATTACACCTTTTTGCATATAACTAAATTCCAATCACCATCCAACTTATGGAACTTAGACCTTGTACACAAGGTATATGTAATCAGTTTAGGTCATCACAGACTTCCCTAAATTCTGATTCCATATCCTTGACTTTAATTACTAAGTTTGATCCCTTAGCCTTTATTAACTGAGTTTGAGCCCTCAGCCTTCAGTCTTTAGCAGTTTCTTGATAAGTCTACTAACCTAATTATCCTACTGATCTAGACTAGTCTGCTGATGTAAGTCAGCTGACCTTTACAGTGCTTGTTTGATCAAACTTATACAAAGATCAAACTCTAATAAACCTATACATTTGATCTAGACATCTTTTTGCCTTTGTTCTATAACAGTTAGTCTGGCACTCATCACTAAAACTTAAAAATAAGTCCAACATGTATCAACGTCTATCTTGTAACGGCTATATTTAGTGACCGTTCTGACCTGTCAGTATATCATCTAATAGAGTTGCTTCCTTTACAACGTTCAAATGTAATTTCAGTTTGTTGGATGATTGACTTGTAAAACTGAGTTTTCTGATCAGTTATATACTAAGTATGTCAGTTTTCAATTTACTAACTGACTTAGAGCATTAACTGAGTTTTTACTCTTCTTAAAAAACTTTAGTACTCTATTTATCTGATTATATGTGACTGAATCGGATTACACCTTTCCTTATAAAGATTTTCTAAGATATCATTGTCCTTATGATACTTAGGTCTTCTACAAGATCCATAAAGTCTGTTCAGGCCATCACAGAATTACCTGAATTCTAACTTTATAGTCTCGGATTAAAGTCTTTATAAGTGAGTTTGAACCCCTCAGTTCTTCAATCTTCCTTAAATGAGTCTGTTTCTCTCAGTTCTTCAAATATTGAGTTTGTTCCCTCAGCCTTCTGTTCCAGATAAGCCAACTGAGTCCGTGTCCCTCAGCGAACTTACCTTCTTCAGTTCCGAGTGAACTTCAGTTCCTGGTGTATATCTTAGTATTCTGTTCAGTTCTAGTTATCTAAGTGTTTTCCAGTTTCTTAGATGATTTCCAGTTTCAGTTCTATGACACTTCTATCTATTACAGTGCTTGTCTGATATAACCTATACAATTATCAAACTTTAGTAAAACCTATACATTCAGTTCTAGACATCTTTTAGCTTTCCACTATAACAGTTAGTTTCAGCACTTCATCAATGGGGTGTTAATAAACATGTTCTTGAATAAGATGAATCATAATAAAAACTAAATTTTATTCCTAACACTTGCTTTGTTTCTGACAATTTCTCCTTGTTCATCCATATTGTTTCTGAACACCCATTTTGTTCCAAAGATGTTGGCCATGTTTGGTCTATCAACAAGTTCCCAGAGTTCATTTCTCTCAAATTCATTGAGTTCTTCCTGCATGGCTGTAATCCAATCAGCATCTTGGATTGCATCATCTATTGTCTTGGGTTCCACCTATGACAGAAAACAAGTTAGCATTCTTTCCAGTTGGCTTTTTGTTCTAACACCAGTAGGAACATCTCCCATGTCTTGTTCTTCTAGATGATCTCTAAGCCAATTCAGGTTAGGTTGAAGTTGTAATTGATCTGCTTCTTCTACTGTTCTTGCTTGTATATCAACTTCTTGAGTTTGAGTTGGTGACTCTGTTGTTGTAGTAGCTAGTACATCATCTTGATTGTCAACGTAGTGGTTCATTATAGTGGCTAGTACTGTTGTATCTATATAGACTTGTCTTTGTGTAGCTTTTTCTTCAAAATTGTGTAAGTCTTCACCACTAGTGTTTGGTTTAACAAACACTACATGGATTGATTCTTCAATCACAAAGGTTCTCTTGTTTAGTACTCTGAAAGCTTTGCTGGTGTCTGAATATCCCACGAATATTGCTTCATCAGCTTTTTCATCAAATGTATGTAACTGATTCCTGTTCAACACAAAACATTTATATCCAAACATATGTAAGTGAGATATGTTAGGTTTTCTTCCATTCCATATTCCATAGGGCGTTTTCCCATGATGTTTATTTATGATAGATCTATTTTGAGTGTAACATGCTGTGTTTGTTGCTTCAGCCCAAAACCTCTTTGGTTAGTTTGCTTCTGTTATCATTGTTCTAACAGCTTCTTTGAGTGTTCTATTTCTTTTTTCTACTACTCTATTCTGTTGTGGAGTCCATGCTACTGATAGTTGATATAGTACTCTATTAGCTTCACAGTAGGTTCTGATTACTTCATTTAAGAATTCCGTGCCTCTGTCTGATCTTATCTTGATAATATTCAATTCCTTTTCATTCCGAATTCTTCTTAGTAAATCAGGTAGTTTCTTGAGTGTTTCCTTCTTCTTGTTCATGCAGAAGGTCCAAGTGAATTTTGAAAAGTCAACAACCACTACTAAAGTGTATTTATTTCCACTACACTTATTGGTGTGACTGGTCCAAAAAGATCCATATGCAGAAGTTGTAGAATTCTTGTAGTTGATTGGTTTGGCTTTGACTTGAAGGATCTTTTGATTCATTTCCTTTTTTGGCATGCATCACATAGACTTTCTTTCTTGAAAGTGATCTCAGGTAGGCCTTCCACTAGTTTGTTCTTTGCTAGATTTTTGATTGCCTTGAAGTTCAGATGAGTCAGTCTTCTGTGCCAAATCCATCGAGGTGATTGTTTGTTTTTGACAAGCAGACAAGTTTCTGCTTTTGCTGTCTTCCAGTCTACCACATACATGCTGTCTTCTCTTTTTTCCTGTAAGTACAACTATGCTGGTATGTTTGTGAATCACTTTTCAACCTTCTTTGTTGAAGTGCACATTGTAGCCTTTGTCGCAGAAGTGACTAATTCTTAGAAGATCAAAATTCAATCCCTTGACATATGCCACATTCTGAATCTTCAAGTTGTTCTTCAACATGGTGCCATCCCCTTAATCTTGCCGGGGTTTTCTTTCCCTCCAAAGGTAACTTTGGGTCCATCAAAATCTTTGAATTCAGTCAGCCATCCCTTATTGCATGTCATATGTCCGGAACATCCATTGTTTATGTACCAGACATCCTACAAAAAGAATTAAGCCAGTTTAGGTACCCAACACTGTTTGGGTCCATACCTGTTAGCAGTCATGCCTCCTACTCCAAGTGTGTATCCAAAATATTTTATCCTTGGAGGGTTGAACTCATCAACCTCATTTGTATAAGGCATGCATAATAGCTTTTAATAGATTTACTAAAAGTATTCTGATATATTTCACTACCTTTGGGTGTCTTAGCATCCAGTTTCACTTTCCAAAATACACCAGATGACTTGTTTTCATATTGCCTTTTGTATCCCGGACTATGCCTCATCTAGCTTTTCCCAAAAACATTTGGCTTTGTATGAATGATTTTCTCATGTATTTTGGAGGTGGAGCCTTCCAATCATCTTCTGAGGGGTAAAGTCTGCCCTTACCTTTTAGTATTTCTTTGCCCTTAGTAGGCTAGTACGATGATTTACTCTGCTATTTCACTGTACTAGTTTTTGACTTCACTAGTGCAAGATGAGTAGTTGAAACTATGGTCTGTCCTTTTCTGAATTTAGATCCAGTTTTGGTCCTTAGTTCTGATCTGTGTTGTCCATTGTTTCCTTTCTCATCTGGATCCAAACTTTTTTGGGGTTTGTAAGCTGGTGCATTAGGTGGTGTAGTGGTGGCCTCAGCTGGTAGGGAAGTTTTGTTAGCTGGACTGTTAGCGCTAGATGAGTGGTCATCAGATGTTTGTTGATTTGCTAAGTGTTCTCCCTTACTAGATGTTTTAGGTTCAGTTTATCCAGTTCTTTCTTTAATCTTTTATTTTCCTCATTCAGATTCTTACATTCTTGTTCCAGAAGTTCAAGAGCTGTTTGAATTTCATCAAATCTACTCACGAGATTTTGAATTAGATTTGCAGAGTCTAATGGAAAATAGAAGATTGTACAGTGATAGACGTGGATGCATTAGATGAGTAAGAACTAGATAGTACCTATGTTTCTTTAATTTCCTTTGCCATTAAACATAAACAAGCTTTTTCATTGTCTGAGCTGGTGCTTTCACTGTCATCTAAGTCACTATCAGATGATTCTGCTGCATCACTTTCACTGCTGGTTTCAGCCTTTAATGCTTTCCTACTCTGCCTCTTGTATGATGATTTGTATCTCTTCTTTTCTTCATCTTTGTCTTTTTCTTCTGGACAATCGGCCTTGAAGTGTCCTTTCTTTTTGCAGTTGACACATTTGAATTCGGCATCCTTTTTCTTCATGTCTTTGCTTGAATTTGACTTCTTATTTGATGAAGAACTTCCTTTACCATGTCTTTTGTTGAATCTGTCAAACCTTTTGATCAACTATGCCACTTGCTCTTTCAGTTTTTGAGTCTCTGTTCTGGTTGACTCTGCTGATTTACTCTGCTGGGGTGCAACCGGTGCACTAGCCTTGTTTGGATCTGCTGGTACACCTTCCTCACTATTCAACTCAAATTCTTGAGCTTTCAGTTGTGATACTAAGGTCAGTGTATCAGTCTTGGCAAGATCCAGTGTGCCTTTAAGCGTTGATGCGATGATCTTCCATCTTTCAGGTCTCAAGATTTTCAAGCCAACTTCTTTTTGTGGATATGTGTGGCCAAGTTGTTGCAGTTCACTGATAATGCTTGAGAATCTGTTATGCATTTGATCAACAGATTCACCTGTCTTCATTTTTGAAGTTTTGAAACTTCTGTTTTGCAACAGATAGTTTATTCTATTAGATTGCCTCTAATCCTTCATTGACAAGAGCCAGTTGTCCTACATGGCTTTTACAGTTTTGCAATCTTTAATCCTCATGAACATATTGTTGTCTAGAGTCTTCAAACTCTTGTCCTTTGCAACAAAATCAAGATTTGCTCTTCTTTTATCATCCTTGGTCCAATCTTTCTTTGGTTTTTCAATTGATTTTCCTTGATTTGGATCTGTGGTCTCCATATTGGTGATTCTGATGGGACCATCCTCGATAACATCCGGCATCTCCTCATGAGTTGCGCAAGATGAGATAGCATTCTTATTTTGTATTCATCAAAATTGTTAACATTGAATACAGGTATTTCAGACATGTAGTTTGAAGAGTCCATAGTCATAGACAGATAGATGTATATATAAAAGACAGATTTGAAAAACAACTTTGAAAATGTGTGACCTCATTGTTACCAGAAATCAGATCTGAACAGTTTCTGATACTAGGAACACTGCTCCGATACCAATTGTTGGTCCCAGAGAAGGGTGAAAATATAGTCAGGGGGGGGGGGGATGACTATATTGGAGTTTCAAAAAAATTTTCTATTTAAAAAGTTTTTGGGCAGCGGATAAATCCCTTCTATATGATTGTTTCAAAATAGTTCAAGCACACACAAAATATAACACAGTGCAGTAAAAAAATCCTGTAAATTAAAGTGCAGTAAGTAAATGAACACAAAGGTTTATAGTGGTTCAGGGTGGTGTAATCCCTTAATCCACTCTTCTTCTGTGATGATTGGAGGAATTCACTATTTTCTTTCACCAATACAATAGTTATGATTGTCCTTGGCTACACAAACTTAACAATCTCCATACTATCACACCCTAGCTACAAAAGCTTCAGTGACTCAGTCTTCCACACTGCTCTTTGAGAACAAATCCTTCAGCAGCTATCACTTCAAGGGTGCAATTCCTTCTCAGACAATCTGATTCAACTACTTCTGTTTGATGTGAATTGGATTCACATAGGGTTGATCAGACTCAGTACTTGAATGGATTTGATGCTCTATTTTCTGAGTTTGATCTGCTAGATGTGTCTTTCAAGTTCAGAGAGAAGGCTTATGAATTTGACAGAGTTTTAGCACTTTTGATCTATCTATGTGTATGCGTGTATGTTCATCTCTATGTATTTCTGTCAATGCCTTCTATTTATAGCCTTGATTTACTTGATTTGAAAATTCATCCATTGGTTATTTAATTCTCAGAATCATCCTTGATTCTGGCATGATTTAATCCTCATTGATTTTGGCGATCCAGATTTTCTTCAAACATTCATTATAAAATCCGTCCTTGATTGATTCTGCATTAATTGCTTGATCTTCGATTTAATTATATTGTAGATCTCATGAGTATCAAACTTGACTTACTTGGATGTTTTGATCATTCCTTCACCGTTGAGATACTCTTCTCTGTGGTTCATTTAGTCAGTCGGCAGAACCTTTACTTTGCCGGTTTACTATTTTTCCTTCTACATTGATTCCTGATGTCCCTGATCCTTGATTTGGGTGAGATCAGTGTATACCATATTAAAAGAATAGATTTCGTCACTTAGACTTACCCAAGATCATCACAGACTTCCTTGGTTGTAAGTCAGTCCATAGGTCTTCACTTCACTATATTAGCTGTTTCAATGTCTTTACTAAGCTAGCCTACCAGTCGATTACAGTGCTTGTCTGACTAAACTTATACAACATGTCAGACTTTTAAGTAAAGCCTATACAGACATTAATACTCATTTAGACATATTTTAGGCTTGCTATAGCAGCTAGAATGGCCATCATCAAAACAATAAAATGTTCCTAACAAATTAGATTTGATAATAAAGGTGAATTTCAGTTAACATTCATTTAAAAGCAACATGAAACCATTCATCAGCCCTCATGTGTAAGCACACCTGAGAAAAATGGTATTATGGGAAGTAAACATCAACACTTACTGAATGTAGCCAGGGGTCTGAGGTTTCAAAGTAACCTAACAAATGAGTATTAGGGTTTTTTCTTGTTGCATTATGTTAAATTGGTTAATGCAACACCTACACCTCTATTGAAAGAAAGCACACCTTATGATGTGTTATATGGCACCAAACCAAAATATTTTGTGATTAAAGTATTTGGATGCTTAGTATTTTTCCTACACACTTCTGCAATATAGAACAAAGTTATATTCCAGATTTAGGCATGTGTCTATCATAGAATTTCAAACACTTTCAAGGGTGCAATACTCTTGGATTTCACCAACAGGGATATATTTGTTACCATAAATACTCAATTCCATGAGACTTATTTTCCTTTGATCTAGAAGGTATTGGGTAGAGCCAGGTAAACTCCTGATATGCCAGTGGCATTACCAGTTATGGACAATTTCGATGATCAACTGAGTGAGTCAGCTAAGGAATCAAACACAGAAACATATGCAGCTGAGGCATCCAGTGGAGGACCATTAACAGTCAGCCAGGCATGTGCACCTGTTCACCTGAAGAGATCAACATGAACCTTAAAGGTACCAAAACTTTATCAAGGTGGTGCTCACACAGTACACCAAACTCCATATATGTTGAGTGAAGCAATGATTCTAGAGAGGCTCTCAAATGATTATGCTATATATGTCTATGCCACTGATTTTGTCATGGAACCAAAGAAATACAATCAAGTAGTCAAACAAGATGAATGGAAAGAAGCCATGAAGAAAGAGATTGAAGCTTTACAGACAACTCACACATGGAAAGTGGTTGATCTGACACCTGGAAAGAAACCATTGGATGTAAATGGGTGTACAAGATCAAATATAATCCTATTGGCTCTATAGAAAGATACAAGGCAAAATTGGTAGCGAAGGGCTACACTTAAACATATGGTATTGACTTTCACCAGTTGTGAAAATCATTACAGTCAGAACTATGCTGACATTAGCAACAGCCAATAACTGGCATCTTTATCAAATGGATGTCAATAATACTTTCTTACATGGAGATTTTCATAAAGAAGTTTACATGCAACTCCTTCCAGGTTTCAAGATTGACAAGCCATATAAGGTTTGCAAGTTGACAAGACCTATATGGATTGAAGAAAGCAAGGAGACAATGGTATTGTAAGCTGACAGAGTCTCTGAAGAAACAAGGGTTTTTTCAATCCAAGAATGATCACAGTTTGTTCACAAAGAGATCAAAAAACTCTTTCCTATGAAAAATTTGCTTAGAAATGTTATCAGAACGCATCTTATATATGTAAGGATCATCCCTGTAATAGTGCTTCAACTTAGCAAAGAACTTCTCCTAGTGATTACTTGTGAATTCCGGTGGTGGGTACATTCTTGCTAGACGATTCACAATATGTCCAAACCAAGGGTATACCTGATGACGGTCAACTTGATATCATATTTTAACATCAGTCTACCCCGGATTTGTGTTCTCAATGGGTGTATTATTTATGAAATCATAGGTTAATTAGCTAAATACGATTAAGCCACCTAGTAAACCAGAATTCTGTGGTTCGGCGTCAGCTACGTTGATCGACAGGTTTAATTGACAATAGGTTAGATCTAACCAATCTTTTTGTCGTACATTATAAATTAACATGAAGGATGATAACGTTAAGTGTTAATTGGGGCATTGTCTGGATCAATCCCTTGGAACGTTCTAGTCAATCCATGATAACTGCTTAGGGGGTTCTCGGTCTTGAGCCGGCACTTTCTAGACGGTTGCATGTGGGTTAATACAACCAAGTAAGAAGTTTAACTACACATAGACGTCTACTGTCCTTTCAGTGGAAGTAGATAAAGTTAGGAGACTGAACCTGTAGCTTAATTACACATATGGATCAGATATGAATTAATGGGAGATTAGTTATGAATTGTTTGGTTAATGCCTTTTCAATATATGATTGAATATTGGTTTATTTGCATCTATTTTATTTACTGTTTATTTATGTTGGTCAATGACCACCCTATCCAGTTGACCTATGAATTATGGTTGTGTTTGAGGTAATTAAATAATAGTCTCTATGGGATCGCCCTTGACTCGCCCTCGCTATTCTATGATTGACCTAGTCCTCTTGCTAGTAGAAGCGACTTACACGCTATCAATACCTTCCCTACTCTTGCCATACCTCATCCAGTCTCAGGTCGAGATTAAACTTGAGCTACTAAAGAGACCGCAAAGAATTATTCATCAAGAAAGTATTCCTCAATCTCTATAGATCGCTCTTCATCCCTCGGTGTTAACCTCAATAGGTTATCGGCCACTTGGTTCTCTGACCATTTCTTATCCTTAATATGAAAATCCAATTCTTTCAAGAGTAGAATCCAACTTAGCAATCTTGGCTTGGAGTCTTTCTTTGTAAATAGATACTTCATAGCTGAATGGTTTGTGAAAACAGTGACTTTAGATCCAATAAGATTAGATCTAAATCTATCAAATGAAAAAATTATAGCCAAGAGCTCCTTCTTTATGGTTGCATAATTCTTTTGGCCACTATTGAGGGTATGGCTGGCGTAATGTATGGGCTTAAAGATATTGTCCACCCGTTATTCTATTGTGGCTCCAATTGCCGTATCACTGGCATCACACATTATCTCGAAAGTTTGGTTACTATCTGGAGCTACCAGAATGGGTGCTGTTATTAATAGTTGCTTCAATGTGTGGAATTCCTGCTTGAATTTTTCTTCAAAGGCAAAGGGCACATCATTTGCAAGTAGTTCAGTCAAAAGTCTAGAAACTTTATAGAAATCATTTATAAACCTCTCATAAAATCCTGCGTGGCCAAGAAAGGCTCGTAGCATCTTCAAGTTTGTTGGAGGTGGCAGTTTCTCTCTAACCTCTATATTGTCTTAGTCCACTTCCATTCCTCTCTTTGATTTCTTATGACCCAACACGATTCCTTTAGTGACCATAAAATGACACTTCTCTCAATTGAGAACTTGGTTGGTCTCTGTTCGGAACATTTTATTTCTTTTGATGATGTCCATACTAGCTGTTATTGCAAGCATGAAATAAGTTAGAAATCTCTGTATAAGTCTTTACTTAGAGCCTGACATGTTGTATAAGTTTAGTCAGACAAGTATTGTACTAGTTGGTAGGATGGCTAAGTAAAACAGAAATCCGTCAAAGTAAAGGCAGCCAAGTACCAGCAGAGAAGCATGAAGACAAATGGACTGACTTATAACCAAGGGTGCCTGTGATGACATTGGATAAGTCTAAGTTGCACTACAAGTGATGAATCTAAAGGTTTAAATATGGTGTACACTGATCTTACATAAATCAAGGATTAGTGAAGTACAAATACTCTTGAAGAATCAAAGAAAGAAAGGAAGCTGTAAACCGGGAAATTAAATTGTCTACCGGCTGAGTAAGGAATAGCTATGTTCAACAGCTAAGAAAGTAGATTCACTTTACCGGTCAGGCAACATCTAAAACAGCAAAGTTAAGGTTGCCATCTGCAATAAGGAATCAATGCAATATCAAGCAATTAATGCAGAATCAATCAAGGACGGATTTTATGATAGACGTTAGAAGAAAACCCGGATCACAGAAATCAAGGAGAATTAAATCAGGAGGAATGAAGAATTAAATCAAGGATTATTCTCCCCATTAAATAGCCAATGGATGGATTTTTAAATTACGGATTGTCAAGGCTATAAATAGATGGCATTGATAGACAGACAAAACAACGATTAAGATATACAAGAACAAGCAGAAACTCTATCAATTTCTTAAGCCTTCTATATGAATCTAAAAGAACACATCTAGAGATCAACTCAGAACTCAAAGTTTCAATTCCACATCAAGAACTGAGTTTGATCTACAGACTTTGTGAATCCAATTCATATCAGTTGCAGCAATTGAATAGAGAAGTCTGAGAAGGAATTGCACCCTTTGTGATAGCTACTGAAGGACTTGTTCCCAAGGAGCAGTGTGTTGAAGACTGAGTCACTGAAGCTTTTTTAGCCAGGGAGTGATAGTCTTGGAGATTATGAAGCTTGTGTAGCCAAGGACAATCTAACTAGTGTATTGTTGAAAGACAATAGTGAATTTCTCTAATCATCACAGAAGAAGAGTGGAATAAGGATTACACTACCCTGAACTACAATAAACCTTTGCGTTCATTTACTTACTACACATTACTTTACAACATTTACTTATTGCATTTTATTCATATTCTGGGTGTGCTCAACCTACTTTGAAACAACTTTTAAGAAGGGACTTATCCGCTGCCCGAAAGCTTTTAATTATAAGAAAAGTTTTTGAAACTCCAGTATAGTCATTCACCCCTCCTATGACTATACTTTTACCCTTCTCTAGGACCAACAATTTGTATCAGAGCCATGTTCCTAGTATCAGAACCTGTTCAGATCTAATTTCTGGTAACAAGGAGATCACATATTTTCAAAGCAGTTTCCAAATCTATGTTTTCTATAAATATACCTTATCTGTGATTATGGATTCCTCAAATTTCATGTCTAAAGTGCCCATATTCAATGTTATTAATTTTGATGAATATAAAATTAGAATGCTGTCTCATCTTGCAGCAACTCATGAGGATATGCTGGATGTTATCAATGATGGCCCAATCAAGATCATGACTATGGTAACCACAGGAGCAGATAAAGGAAAGGAGATAGAGAAATCTAAGAAAGATTGGACGAAAGATGATAGAAGGAGAGAAAATCTTGACTTTGTTGCAAAAGATATGATTTTGAAGACTCTGGACAGTAACATGTTCATGAGGATCAAAACTGCAAAACAACAAAAGCGATGTGGGACAAATTAGTACTTATCAATGAAGGATCAGAGGCAGTCAAAGAAAACAAATTGTCTGTTGCAAAACATAAATTTGAGAATTTCAAGATGAAGACTGGTGAATCCATTGATCAAATGGATAACAGATTCTCAAGCATTATCAGCGAACTGCAGCAACTTGGACATACATATCCACAGAAAGAAGTTTGTCTGAAAGTCTTGACAGGTCTACCTGAAAGATTGAAGATCGTCACATCAGTACTCAGAAGCACAATAAATCTTGCAAATAGTGATACCTAGACTCTGATGTCTCAATTAAAGGCTCATGAATTTGAGTTAAACAGTGAAGACAGTGCACCAGTAGAGGCACACAAGCACTGGTTGCACCCCAGCAAAGCAAAGTGACTGACACAAGCAGCAAAGAGACTCATGAACTAAAAGAACAAATTTCTTTACTAATTAAACATTTTGACAGGTTTAGTAAAAAGAAACAATTCAATGGAAGTTCTTCATCAAACAAGAAGTCAAGCTCAAACAAAGACTTGAAGAGAAAAGATGATGAATACAGATGTGTCAATTGCAAGAAGAAAGGACACTTCAAGGTAGATTGTCTTGAAGAAAAAGACAAAGATGTGGAAAAGAAGAAATACAAAACAACATAAAAGAGAAAGAGCAAGAAGGCACTTAAAGCTGAAACCAGTAGTGTAAACGATGAAAAATCATTTGATAATGATTCAGATGATGGTGAATCCAACAGCTTAGACAATGACAAGGCATATTTATGTCTTATGGCTAAGGAAATTTATGAAACAGAGGTAATATCTAGTCCATACTCATGAAATGCATCCACATCTGACTCTGCACAATCTTCTATTTTCCCATTAGATTCTTCAAACCTAATTCAAAATCTTATGAGTAAATTTGAAGAAATTCAAATAAATCATGAAATTATGGAACAAGATAGTGAGAATATGAGAGAGTAAAATAAAAGACTAAAGAAAGAACTGGATGAACTGAAAGCTGAATCAACTAGTAAGGAAGTACACTCAACTGATCAACAAGCACCAGATAATCACTCATCTGATGTTGACAGACCAGCTGAGAAAGCCTTCCTACCAGTTAAGACTACCACTGCACCACTTGATGCACCAGCATACAAACCCCCAAAAATGTTTGGATCCAGATCTGGTCTTGGCTACAATAGTCAAGATGAGAAAGGAAACAATGGACAATACAATTCTGAATCAAGGACCGAAATTGGACCTAAATTCAGAAAAGGTTAGACCATAATTTCAACTACTCATCCTGCATATGTGAAGTCAAATCTTAGTGTAGTGAAAAATCATAGTAAATCATCTTACCAGCCTAGGAAAGGCAAAAGCTTACTGAAAGGTAAGGGCAGACGTTTCCCTTCAGAGAATGATTGGAATGTTGCACCCCCAAAATACAAGAAGAAACCATTTCATGTCATGCAACATGTGTTTAGGAAAAGCTAACCAAGGCATATTCCTGGACACAAGAAGCAATATGAAAATAAGTTTCCTCATGTATATTGGAGAGTGAAAGAGGATGCAAATGCACCTAAAGGTAGAGAATTGTATCATAATACTTTTAAATTTATTAGAAGCTATTTTGCCATTCCTTATACATATGAAGTTGTGACTTCAACTATCCAAGAAGAAGATATTTTGGATTTACACTTGGAATAAGAGGCTTGACTACTAACAGGTATGGACCCAAGCAGTGTTGTGTACCTCAACATACTTAATTTGTTTTGTAGGATGTCTGGTACATAGACAGTGGATGTTCCAGACACATGACAGGAAAGAAAGAATGACTGACTTTAAAGCTTTTGATGGACCCAAAGTTACCTTTGGAGGTAAAGAAAACTCTGGTAATATTAAGGGGGAAGGCATCATGCTGAATAACAATATGAAGATTCAGAAAGTGGCTTATGTAAAAGTATTGATCTTCAATCTTTTAAGCATTATTCAATTCTGTGACAAAGGCTACAATGTGCACTTCAGCAAAGAAGGATGTAAGGTGACTCACAATCAAACCAGCACAGTAGTTCTTTCAGGAAAGAGAGAAGACAACATCTATGTTGTAGATTGGAAGACAGCTAAAGCAGAAACATGTCTGCTTGTCAAGAATAAACAATCAACCAGCTAGATTTGGCATTGAAGATTAAATCATCTAAATTTCTAGGCCATCAACAAGTTGTCAAAGAACAAGCTAGTTGAAGGCCTACCTGACATTACTTTCAAGAAAGTAAGTCTCTGGGATGCGTTTGATGAAAGGAATGCAGGTTAAAATCTCTTTCAAGTCAAAGCCACAACAATCAACAACAAGAATTACATCTACTTCATTGGATCTTTTTGGACCAGTCACACAAATGAGTGTAAGTGGAAAGAAGTACACTCTAGTATTGGTTGATGACTTCTACAAGTTCACCTGGACCATATTCATGAACAAGAAAAGAGACACTCAAGAAGCTACCAGATTTGCTGAGAAGAATTCAAAATGAAATGGAGCTGAAGATCTTCAAGATAAGATCATAAGGTCACAGAATTCTTAAATGAAGTGATCAGAACATCCGGTTAAGAAAATGGAGTTCTACATCAACTATCGGCAGCAGGGACTTCACAACAAAATGGTGTAGAAGAAACAGAACTCTGAAAGAAGCAGTCAGAACCATGATTGCAGAAGCATGCCTACCAAAAAGATTTTTGGCTGAAGCAGCAAACACAACATGCTATACTCAAAATAGATGTATCATCAACAAACATCATGGAATAACACCATATGAAATTTGGAATGGAAGAAAACCTAACATTTCATATGCATATGTTTGGATCTAAATGTTTTGTTTGAATATGAATCAGCTATATACTTTTGATGAAAAAGCTGATGAAGCAATCTTCATGGGATACTCAGACATTAGCAAAGCATATAGAGTGCTCAACAAAAGAACCTTTGTGATTGAAGAATCAATTCATGTGGCTTTTGATGAATCAAACACCAATTGGGAAAGCTTACACACCTTTGAAGAAGAAGCTGCTCAAGGACAAGTCTACATGAATACAACAGTACTTGCGACTATTCTAGACCACACCTTTGTTAGTCAAGATGAAGTACTAGTTAATACAACAGCAGAAGCACCAACACAAGATCATGAAGTTGATGCACAAGCAGGAACTGTGGAAGAACCAGATCAAGACCACCTCCAGCCTGATTTGAATTGGCTGAGAGATCATCCTGAAGAGCAAGTCATTGGAGATTTTCATACATGAGTCAGAACCAGGAGACAACTGGAGAGCATGCTAACTTGTTTATGTCACAGGCTGAACCCAAAATAATAGATGATGCAATTCAAGATGCTGACTGGATTACATCCATGCAAGAAGAGCTCAATGAATTTGAGATAAATGAGGTCTGGAAACTTGTTGATAGACATGATATGGAAAACATCATTGGAACAAAATGGGTATTTAGAAACAAGATGGACGAACAAGGAACTGTTGTCAGAAAGCAAGACTAGTTGGAAAGGGATACTCTCAAGCTGAAGGCATAGACTATGATGAAACCTTTGCACAAGTAGCAAGATTGGAAGCAATCAGACTTTTCTTAGCCTTTGCAGCTCACAAAGATTTCAAAGTATATAAAATGGATGTCAAGAGTTTATTTCTAAATGGACTCCTAGAGGAAGAAGTATATATGGAACAACCCCTGGTTTCCAACTCAATGGGAAGGAAGACAAAGTATACATGCTCAAAAAGGCACTATATGGACTCAAACCTGCACCTAGAGCCTGGTATGAGACACTATCACAATTCCTAATTAACAATGGATTCAGCAAAGGAACCATTGACAAAACACTCTTCAAGCTAGAAGAAGGAACAAGCACCTTGTTAAGACATATCTATGTTGATGATATCATTTTTGGATCAGAAGATGAAAAGCTATGTGAGAAATTGCAAATCTGATGAAAAGTAAATTTCAAATGAGTATGATAGGAGAACTCAACTATTTCTTGGTTTACAAGTGAAACAAATGGAAGATGGCATCTTTATCAATCAAGCCAAATATACAAAGGACTTGATATACAAATGTGGTATGGATACAAGTGGCAGATTAGATACACCAATGTGTGCAAGAATCATTCTTAAGAACGATGAAAATGGAGAAGATGTTGATCAAAAGTTATATAAAGGAATTATTGGATCTCTACTCTATTTAACTGCAAGCAGAACTGAAATAGCTTTTGTAGTAGGAGTTTGTGCAAGATTTCAAGCTCAACCTAAGGAATCTTATCTACTAGCAGCAAAAAGGATCATCAAATATTTGAAGCAAACAATCAATGTAGGAATTTGGTATCCTGAAGATGGAGGATTCAAATTAATATCCTATTCAGACTCAGACTATGTTGGATGTAAGATTGACAGGAAAATCACTTCAGGAACTTGTCAGATGCTAGACAGTAGACTAGTGTCATGGTTTAGTAAATAGCAAAACTCTATATCAACTTCAACAGCTGAAGCAGAATATATAGCAGCAGCATATGCAGTGTACAAGTATTGTGGATCAGACAATAATTGAGAGACTATGGCATAGAAGAGAAGACTATTCAAATTAAGTGTGACAACACAAGTGCAATATCCATTATAGAAAATCTTGTACTTCACTCAAGAACAAAGAATATTGATGTGAGACATCATTTTAACAGAGATCAGTGGAGAAAGGAGATGTTATCTTGAAAAACATATCTACTGAGAATTAATTGGCTGATATCTTCACAAAACCACTAAGTCATGAAAGATTCTGTAAGTTGAGAACTGAGTTGGTAATGATTGAAATTGATTAAGTATGAAGGAGCAGCTAACTGGAGTAATCAGTAGAGTGACTTCACCAGCTACTGAACCTTTGCCATTTTGGGTGCGCTCACGTGGCAGGTAAGGCACCGGTAACCAGTGAAGTCCACTTCACTGATTGTTAGGAACAGTTTTATATAGTAGCTCAATAAAGAAGTCACTATACCAACTTAGTGACCAGCCAAGTTACTCCACCATTGAATACTTTGGAGAAAACAGTGAAGTAAAGTGTGAACAAAATCAGTTTTATAAATTTGGAAAATCAAAGATTTATGGAGAATTATTTTATGGAAGATTACCCACTTGGATTTTATTTTATATCGTGGAGCTTATTTTTTGAATTGAAGGAATGATGGCAACGCCTCGATTCCCGGGATTTATCATTATATACCTCAATCCACTCCCCCACTACACTCAAAAACCACGATTTATGTACACAAAATCACACTATTACTCCACAAAATCCTTCCATATTCAACCACATTCACACTATCGAAAATTCTCCTATATAAACGAGACTTAGAGATTTTCAGAAAGTTTCTACGCTATCTTTGCATTGTCTAAACTCTTACATATAAACCCTTTCCCTCTGAAATTTGAAACTTCTCTCCTCTCAAATCTCCAAATGGCTTCATCCTCATCAAAAACAAAATCTGGAAATCAATATGAAAAATCAATTCAAACAGGATCCTTTTTCCAATCTATACACTACCTGAGACTCTGTGAAGATGACGAGCAAGCAAAAACATTGGCAGATGGCTGCGTCAATCTAGGGTTGATGACCTTCCTAAACCCTCATATCAATGGCATCTATTATGAAAGTCTCATATTCTTTTGGAAAACCGCCAAATATGTCTCAGGCCTCCTTGAAGGAGATGAAGGAGAATACAAGATAGTTGCATCCGTCAATGGAACAGAAGTGGTAATAACGGAAAAGGTAATTCACCAGCACCTTGAACTCTCAAATGAAGGATATGCTAAAGTAGGGCTCAAAGAAGCAAAAGGTTCAAAGAAATTTAGCATTTGGACAGTTGATAGAAATTTGGACAATGAATCATTTGGACAGTTGATAGATGCAGATGAGGAACAACCAGAACAAGAAGAACATACAGAAGAAGAAGAGGAAAATGGAGATGATGATGAGGAACAGAATGATGAGACTACTGAAGAACCAACAACTGTACCTAAAAGAGATAAAGATGACAGAATTGCCGAATATCTCAACTGGAAGAAGGGAGACTCCAGACTTCAGCTCCACAATTCTGAGCACATGTTTGAAGAAGAAGCTTGGTTCTTTGGTTTTCTTGGCATCACAATCCTTGTAGGTGTTCTTGATGAGACACCACTTTGGGAAATATATGATAGAAGCAGCCAACGCAAAAATGTATCAGACTTCTGATGAAGAAAGTGGACAATATGATGATGATGACGATCAAGATGATGATAATGATGATGGAGGAGCACATGGTGACAAACCACTCTCAGCCTGATGGTGAGGATGCAACATCAGCATACGCAATTAATGATGATATAACTCTGCATGACTTCTTACAAAGAAAGGGAATGGCTAAGACAAAACCATTAGCACAGAAAGAATGAACCAGCTGAAATCAGGCAGGATTTCTCTTAAATTTTTCATGGCATATCCAGTGAGTCTTTTTAAAAGGCAATGGACACATTGGTTGATGAGTTGGATCAGCAAGCAATGTATCTTAGATCCATATTTGCAGCATTCAAAGATAAAAGTCAATTGATAGAATGCAGGTTTCATGCTATTGTTGAGTATATTGATTCACAAAACATTGTTGTACAAAAGCAAGGTGACCTGATGAAGCAGCTAAATATAAACCTAAAAAACAATCTCTCTGGTCTAAGGCAACATGTATCACTGGAAAATGAAGCTATGGCCTCAGCCTTTGGCACCAGATTTGGTAGTGTGACCAAGAAGTTATCCGATCATGGCAAAAGATTCACATCCATTGAATCTAAATTGGATACTCTGATTAGTACTGCTGAAGACACCAACAACATTCTATTGCAACAACAAGATGATGCTGCCAAAGAGAAGGAAAGAAATGATAAGCCTGAAGGATCAACAGTTAGACCTCCAAATTTTACTGAAGAGCTGCTAAGAGCAAGGGACATAGAGCTGAATATTAGAGCTAAGGCTAAAAAACAATAAAGAAAAGCTCTAGAGGAGAGCAAAAGAAGCACAAATGAACCTTGTATCAGATTCCCTCATCCAGTCCAAAGAAGAGATGATGATAGAAATAGATCGGGAAGTCAGCAAAGGTCCAGATCTAGTCGGTAAAGAGGTTCTGCAGGAGGCAGCAGTAGTGGACAAAGACACACTGCTGGAAGATACACTGGTGAGAAAAGAACTTTCACTACCTACAGAAAGAGTCCTTCAGAACTCAATATGATACTGAACTCAATATGATACTGAACTCAATATGATACTGAAGTCCTTCAGAAAGAGTCCTTCAGAACTCAATATGATACTGAGGTTATGGACAATGTGAAAGAGTCCTTCAGAACTCAAGACAGTCTGTATCCAAATAGCCAGCAAGATGAAGCATGGGCGGATTTGGCTCATCTACTATGATGATAAGATGAGAGCGGATATGGCTAAAATTTACAATGATGTCAAGAGACGGTATGCATCCCTCAAGCAAAGAACTAGAGATACAAGATCTAGCTCAACCAACGGAACAAGTCAAGCTATACCTCTTACTGCAATGGGACCAGAAGATCTATCCAGTGAACAAGAGAAAGACTTCAACAACATGGTAAATTTTTTTAGTCCTATAGGGAGAATGGACCGCTCACAAAAATGTGTTCTATTTAAAAGTCTCAAGTTTATTGACTCACCAATTGCTGAGGCAAAGGAAAGGTTGGAGAAGCATGTTGGACAACCACAACCACATAAGACAATGCCCAACTACCATAGACTCCTCAACAAAAAGGTATTCTTAGGCATATCTGAAATAGTTTCCCTGGAACATTGGAAGTGGAAGTTCCCAGAGGTTGACTGGAAAGAGATGAAAGGGACACATACTATAAAATTCAAGAAGTACCAGGAGTATCTAAGTAAGTTGTAGCTGTAATGTGTTTTTGCCTTTCAATATCTCTCTGCCCTTTATGGATGAATAAAATTATTGAGTTTTATTCTATTATTATATGAGAAAAATGTTTACTTATGTTTAGGCTTATGAGGGTTTTGACATCATCAAAAAGAGGGAAATTGTTAGGAACATTTTATTTGTTATGATGATGGCCATACTAGCTGTTATAGCAAGCATGAAATAAGTTAGAAATCTTTGTAGAAGTCTTTACTTAGAGTCTGACATGTTGTATAAGTTTAGTCAGACAAGTATTGTACTAGTTGGTAGGATGGCAAAGTAAAATGGAAATCTGGCAGAGTAAAGGCAGCCAAGTACCAGCATAGAAGTACGAAGACAAATGGACTGACTTTTAACCAAGGAAGCTTGTGATGACCTTGGATAAGTCTAAGTTGCACTACAAGTGATGAAATCTAAAGGTTTAAATATGGTGTACACTGATCTCACCCAAATCAAGTATCAGTGAAGTACAAATACTCTTGAAGAATCAAAGAAAGAAAGGAAGCAGTAAACCGGCAAAGTAAATTGTCTACCGGCTGTGTAAGGAATAGCTATGTTCAATAGCTATGAAAGTAGATTCAATCTACTGGTCAGACAATATCTAAAATGGAAAATTCAAGGTTTCCATATGCAATAAGGAATCAAAGCAATATCAAGCAATTAATGCAGAATCAATGAAGGACGGATTTTATGATAGACGTACGAAGAAAATCCGGATCACTTAAATCAAGGTGAATTAAATCAGGAGGAATGAAGAATTAAATCAAGGATTATTCTCCACATTAAATAGCCAACAGAAGGATTTATAAATCAATGATTGTCAAGGCTATAAATAGAAGGTATTGACAGACTGACAAAACAACGATCAGGATATACAAGAACAAGCATAAACTCTATTTCTTAAGCCTACTATTTGAATCTAAAAGAACACATCTAAAGATCAACTCAGAACTTGTTGGTCCATTGGAAAGGCTAACACAAGTTTAGAGGGGGTGAATAAACTTGTCACCAAAACTTTCCCAAAAGCGAAAGTACCCAGAGGCGAGTTTTTACCAAACTCAAACTGATGCTCAGCTCAGTTTTGTTCCTGTCCCTTAACTTGTGCGGAGTTCAGTTAACTCAACTGAGTATAAGTCAAGACTGACTTATTCTTAGTCTAGTTAACATGCAGCGGATAAAACTAGCCTTTATATTAACAACTAGATAATTATAACTGTTACGAAATAAATGAATGCGTAAAGTAAATAAGCAAGAGTTATAGAGGTTCCAGGTGGTGTAATCCTGTACGTCCTCTCTTCCCCTATGATACGGAGGAAAATTGCATTAGAAATTCTTTCAGATGGCCTGGTTACAAAGAGTCCTAAACTGATAGTCCTTGACTAATCCCTAGCTTCACAATCTAAACACTTGTAGAACAGGTAGAATTGCTGCTCTTCAATTGTTTGAAACACTGGTCCTTGGAGGGTTGAATTGCCTCTTCACCAGCTCATCAAAACCAAAGTCTCTCTGACTGCACTCAACTGTCCTTCACACCTTCTTGGTGTTTCACAGTCTAAACCTTTGATGAAATCAAAGTTGAGACTTGAATCAATAACTATGATTCAATTGTGATATGAGCTTTTCTTCTAGATAAGTAAGTTATGCACGGCTCTGTGTTTCTTCAAATAATAGATCTTGATTCTGTTTGAAAGCTCTTAAACTCTTGAAGAAACTTCTTGATTTTGCAATTAAGCACTTGGCAGGAATTCTTTTGAAGTTGGCTTTCCCCCTTAATTTAATCTTTCTTGACTAGATAGATTCTTGTTATTTTTCCTGCTCCTGTTTTGGTTGTTGTAAGGGTAGTCTATTTATAGGGGTTTGTCTAACGTTTATCCTGCTATCTCGCAATGGCTATATTTTATGACCGTTCTGCTGTGTCAGTATTTCATCCAATAGAATTGCTTCCTTTATAACGTTCGACTGTACTATCAGTTTATCGGATGACTGACATGTAAAACTGAGTTTCCTTATCGGTTTTACACTGAGTTTATCAAGTGTCAGTTTCTTAACTGAATTGGAGCATTAACTGATATTTTACTCTCCTTCAAATATCAGTACTCCAGTTTTTCATCTGATTATAATTGACTTAATCAGAGTACACCATAACAAATTATCTTCCAAGATTTCATTATCCTTATGATTCTTGGGTATTCATACAAGATCCATAAATTCGATTCAGTCACCACAATCTTGCTCGAAGTCTAACTTTCTGATCTCGACTTGTAATCTTCATGGCGAGTTTGAACCTCGATTCTCTGTCTTCTATAATCGAGTCTGTGACCCTCAGTTCTTCAATCTTTTATAACTGATTCTGTGACCCTTAGTTCTTCAATCTTATAGATAAGCGAACTGAGCCTGTGTCCCTCAGCGAACCTATCTTCTTCAATTTTACATTGAATCTCAGTTTAACTAAATCTCAGTTTCTCACTTTCTCAGTTCCCGGCCTAGAACATTAAAATCCTATACAAATATCAGACTCTATAAAATCCTATACATTAATATCTAGACATCTTTTTGCTTTGCACTATAACAGCTAGTTATGACACTTCATCAATGGGGTTTAGAATCAAGACTAAATTAGTGATGAATCATCATCAAAACATAAATTTTATTTCAAACAATTTCCCCCTTATTGATAATGTCAATACCCTCCTTAAAAGCAAATGCAAAACAATAAACAAGATACAGTAACTAACACAGTGAACTTAGAAACTGAGAATTTATTTGATAACTGAGTTACATTGCTGAGTAATAAAATACAACACAATAAGAAGAACTAGAAGACAGTTTCTTTTTACTTGATAGTTAAACTAAATTGATTATCATAGGCTTCCGCAACAGTTCTCATAGCATTATTTATTGCTGTGCTTTCAATTCCATGAATGCTTGCCCAAATGTTCCATGATTCCGATAAGTTGTGCTTGCTGAAAAATTTGCTTTTGAAAAGAACTGTGAAAGTGAAGACAGTTGTCCTTAATCTTTCATTGGTGGCTGTTTTTTTTCAGTAGATTCTGAATAAATTCAGGTTCATCCTTTTCAACTTTATCTGATACTTTATCAAGAGTACCATGCTTTTCCCATTTCTTGAGTTTGTTAAAGTAGTGCATAAGCATCTTCTGCATGTGTAGAAATATTTCAAGAGATTCTTCTTTTGATACTCCTTCTTTTTCTGGTAAATTTTTGAATAGACTGTAGAGACGAGAGTCCAAACCAACTCTTTTGTCGGTCGGTTCCGAGTATTTAACAATCAGTTCCATCTCCTCATCAGTGAATTCTCCTCTAGCTTTCTTCAGTTCATTCAGTTTATCATTAGCGTTCGCAAGGGCTTGTGGAATCTCAGTTGCATGTACTTTTAACATATCCTAACTTTCCCCCTTATTGACATCATCTTTATGAATCAGGTTCTTGATGTAAGCGTTCAATGTTTGTTGAGTTGATGCCAAAATGGTTTGAGCTACAACTGAGTCCTTCATGCCCTGTTCCATTAAAATCATTCTATCAACCAGATTATTGAGAATACTTTCCCATCTGTCTTGAGTTTCATCTCTTCTTGCGTCATTCTCAATGGTTGTTTTCCGAAGCTCAATCAGAATGTTTTGACAGTTATCATTGACGATATCCATTTTCTTTTCAAGTTTGGTTCTTTCATCTTGACTAGCTTCTAAGGACTTTAGCACTTTTCCAAATAAGCTGTTATCGTCCTTTTGAATTCTGATAATCTCATTATGATAAAATTTAATGAGATCAACATGAGTAGGTACATCTTTTGAGCTTCCTGCTTGTTGTTTAGTGGTTTTTCCTATCTCAGCCTCAGTTGATTTAGCTTGCTTTAGTGGTGAGATAGCAACTTGCTTCAGTTTTTCTTTATATTCTTCCGACCTTCTTTTTTCTTCAGATTGTTTTCTAATTTCTTCCAAGTTTGATTGACCAACATCTCTTGCGGGTGATAACTGAACATTAAATTCTTCATCTGATTCTTCTCCAGGCATGTTTGCCACAGTTCTTGCTATTTCAAGTGTAGACTTGTCAGTAGGAGATTTATAACCTTCTTTTTCTTCTTGTTGTGCATCAGACATAGTTTCAGAACTGGAACTTCCACTTTTTCTTGAATCATCATCGATTGATTGCATTGCATTGCGATTTCTTTTTCTTGTAGAGAGGCAAGAATCCCTTTTTGTAAGTTGGGATCTTCCCGAGAATCATCATCATCATTCTTTTTGGAACTTCCACCAGCTGTAGCTTCCTTCCAATAACTATTTCTGATCAGCGCATATCCTTGATTCAGGAATTCATCGGTATTGATTATCTCCGATAGATTTGTAATGTTGTATAGATCAAATACCCATTTTTCGACAAATTCCATTTCAGCTTGTTGACTTCTTTGATTGGCAATGGAACTGAATTTCCAAGTTCGATATCTGCGCAGTCGCTCATAATCAGCTATCAAAAGTTCTACATGATCAGTTGAGGATTGTGTGACAATTTCCTTTGATTCTCTTGTGATCTCCTGGTCGTCTTCCAGAATAACATCTTCAGTTTGCATAGGGTCAGTTCTTGCAATATCTTCAGTTTGCATAAGATCAGTTCTGCTGGTTCCTCCTTCAGTAGTGTTTGGGATTACTGATGACTCTTTTTCAATGACTGAGACTGATATTGTTGGCTCAGTTTCCAAAATTTTCTCACTTACAGGTTCTTTAACAACCTGTCTTCCAGTAGGCTCAATTTCCAATTCAGTAACTGGAATTTATTTCACTGATGGTTCAATGAGTTCTTCTTCATTGACTTGCTCATCCAAGTTAATGACTTTTGTTGATCTTGAGTCTACTTCGGCTCCTTTTTCCACAGATTGAGAAGCTAAAAATCCTTTGACTGATTCTTCAAATTCCATTCTGGAAGTAGATTTTTGTGGAGTGGATCTAGATTTCGAAAGTAACAAAAGCATGTCCAATGTTGTTGATGGACGTAATTTCTACGGTCCGGTCAAACAAAGACTCGAAACCTTAGCAGAATCTACCCTCTAACCGGCAGTGTACCGGGTCGAGTGAAGGATAGTGCTTGAGGAGTCCGAGGTCGAACCCACAGGGATTGGTCTTTGAGTACCACAGTCGACTTATTTCTCAGTTCAGGTCAACAAGAGAGATATATGATTACACTATTGCAATAAAGAAAGATTATACTACTCGGAGTTCTAGACAAATAAGCGGAGTATGGCGAACTACGATCCAACGGATTACTTTACCATTAAAAGATTGCCCGGGAGTGTGCTTTACCTTCCTTCACCGTCTCATCGATAACTCATAGGCAACTAGGCGTCAATCTAGTGCACGGGTGACTAGGGTGTCAATCTAGTTCCAATATAAACCCCGTATTAGAATTGGTCTTGATGACTAGGGCGTCAACCTAGTACACGGGTAGGTGTCAGACTACCTTTCAAGCCCAAAACTTCTACGGTCTCGAAACCCGGTTCCCACACACCGCCGCAACATACATTTATAAGCTAAGTGTGTGTGTGCAACAATGAATGTAGTTGTCAGTTCCATTCAATGCTATCAAAACAAGCAAAACAAGTTTCAAGATATGTATCAACGATTAAAACGATAAATTATGTGTTAAACGACCTCCCGGTTCATCACATTAACGGTGTTTCACCCACATTCACGTGGTTCGACCATACGAACAATCTAGCTACTCATAACGAAATCTAAACAATACAAGCAAGAGAAAAACATCACAACAACAATAAAACAACAAGAGAACATACCCATTTCGATTACTCAATGAACTCCCAAATTCGAGCTCCAAAAGATCAAATTTTGACAATTGAAATGTTACAGATCGAGGATTTGAGTTGTACAATCAAAGAGAAGATCGAAAGACGATTCTAATGGTATATAGCACTTAATCTAACTCTAAAAGATGAAGGAAATCGCCTCAAATCGCCCCTACCTATCTAAACTAGTTTCTCCCCCCTGCTGCTGCTGAAATGGGCTGCTTTATATAGAAGGAGCATTGGAACGCACGTTTGAAGTGAGTGGAACGTGCGTTTGGCTTGCATGGAACGCTCGTTTGGAACATGGAACGTGCGTTTGACTGGCTTCAAACGCACGTTTGAGGGCAATTGTAAACCAGCGTTTGGGAGGGCTCAACTCTGTATCAACTTTGGCAATTTGGGAACGCTGGTTTGGGTCTGGAACGCTAGTTTGGGACATAGAACGCACGTTTGAAGGGTCCAAACGTGCGTTTGGACCCCTGTGGCCCCAAAACTTCTTTCTTTTCCTCCTTTGACCTCTGTTCTTGCCCCGAGCACGTCCAACCTCAATAATTCTCGTCTTCCGGGCTCTCGAGACACCCTAGTCCTACATCCATATAGAAACAACAAACAAACGTGTAACCCCGCAAACTACGGGTGCTCAATAAAAACGAGTATTAAATGCTAAAATACGATCGAGTTTACGGAAAACCGACAGTCACTCGACGTGCAATACAAACCTCATTTCATACTCCAAATAGGGTCTAAACTAACCCGAATAATGCCAGAAATGTGATAATCGTGGGCTAAACTGTACATAAATGTACAGTAAAGTTGGTTCCTATCACCACCCCACACTTAGCCTTTACTCGCCCTCGAGTAAAATAGGCGTTCAAACAATACCAAGGAATCAACTTTACGGTACATGCATGCGTTTCAAAATATCGAGGTGAAAAGAGCTTAGTTAAGTGAATGCATTACTTTGACTCTACTAGATCATGACACGAAGTTAGTGTGTGTTGAATGACGACGACTTATGCTTAATACGATTTCCGGCTTGGAATACCAGAGAAATGACTTTACACAACCCTGCCCTTCCTAGAATCTCCACTAATCGGGACTAACTAAGGTTAAACACGGTCCAGCAGGACTTGAACGGTTATAACGTTAGGCTAGGGTAAATTCGGTTAATCGAAAAGGGTAATTTGGGAAACTGGAGAAAAGAAGTACGAGTGAACACAATCCAAACACGTACCACGTCTTCTTTACTATACAAACCATCCAAGCTCCTTTTGATCATTTTCAACACTTTGGAAACTGTAGGATACTAACACACCCGAACTCATTGCCAAACTCGACTTTGTTTCAAGTGTCGTGAGGTGAGCTCGAATACCTTAG
Organism: Gentiana macrophylla; assembly: GCA_026214975.1. Taxonomy (NCBI): domain Eukaryota; kingdom Viridiplantae; phylum Streptophyta; class Magnoliopsida; order Gentianales; family Gentianaceae; genus Gentiana; species Gentiana macrophylla. Next base: position 42,779,808 of record CM047816.1, on the reverse strand, counting down.
TACCTATCTGACTATCCCAACCCTAACATCATCATTAGCTTTAAGCTCATTTCTTTTCCAACCCTTTATTTCCATACAAAGCCAAGTTATTTGATTTGATTTTTTTTTTGAAATAAAACCCGAGCATCTGACTCCACCGAGCTCCTCCTCATCCTTATAGCTCCAAACAGAGAAACAACATCCCGACTCATAAACAACATTTTCCCACCCCACACTTGCCTTGGCAAGTGTGGTCAAACAAGAGATTAAGTCCACTCGTATGGTTAGAAGAAGGAATGTGACAAAAATAAGGCTCAAGGGTAGGTTTTCGACTAAGTTACGAAAGCGGCTAAGCGAATGGTGGTCGGACCATTCTATCAAAGTGAGAGGGCTACGAAGGTCAAACATTCGGCTCAGTTTATTTGGCTAAAGTAGGGTCAAAAAGAACGCCAAAACTGTCATCCCGTGTTCCTACCAAGGCTAATCCTTCTATTTCGCCTCGAAACTAGGGGTACAAGTGTGTAAAGCAATCGTGATAACCAAAAACGTCGTCAAACGTGAACTAAAAGATGTTCCGTATCATGACAAAGTAGACTCACTGTGAGACATTCACAAAACTAAAAACCTTTCACCACTCAATTGTGAACAACATGCATATCTCGTGGTGTTCAAACCTTGAGAAAATTTGAAAAACGGCCTAAAAATCGACTCGGAAACGAGTAAAAACCAAGTTTATCACATCATGGCATAACACTTTTCAAAACATGCGAAATAAGCTAAGACGTCCCACCCCCCACTTGAGTGAAACACCGTCCTCGGTGTGTGAACGAGAAGGAAAAGGAAAGACTTAGCTGATGAGCCCGGCATAACGGCACGATCAAGTCCCGTAACGGTCGTGAAGTACTCCATCCCGAATCCCTATACAATGAAAAACATATCCAAGAAATACATGCACGGGACATGGTCCACGCGCCAAAGCATATAATATGGGGGGAAATCCGGGGGTGATAAAAATAAACGACCTCGTCACGTCAGAAAACTTGAACAAGTATGTCACAAAGATAGTCAAATATGAGTCAAACATACAATAACAACCCATCATGTCCAAACGTGCCCAACACAAGATCCACGAATCCCAAAACAAGTCACAACAGAAAGACTTCACAACCAACAAAACACAAAAGACAGACCTCAAAATAAGCAAAACACAGGAAATGGTGGGTTGCCTCCCACAAAGCGCCTTTGTTTTACGTCGTTGGCTCGACAAAATGACTTATACGGTGCCAATTTTTTTTCAAAGTTATACTATTGGCACAGGTGAGGAAAGGGTAGAAGTGCTTTGTTTAACGTCGTTAGCATCGACTTAATGGCACTAAACGGACTCATAACTCAAAAAGACTCAAAACAACAATTCAAATATTTTATTTCAAACAAGTATTATCAAAACCATCAACCAAAATCTAAACTCAAAAAGATCAACAACTTAAGAAGAATAAAAATAGAAAGCATCATGGAAACCGAGTTCACTAGCAACTTACCTCTCATGGCCCTCGATGTTACCTCTTGCCAACTCGGAAATCCTCTTTTGTCAAAATATCTCACCATCCTCTTCTTAAAATTGCCATTCCATGGTGGTCTTTCCTCTCTATCATCTCTACGTGCGTCTTCCACCCGGGACCCTTCGAACTTAACCTCGTAGAACTCATCCGCACAGAATGGAAGGGAGTAGTAGTCTGGGACCGGCATATCAAAGATGACCAAACTATCCGGGGGTGTCAATATAATGGGCTCATCCATATGACCTCGAATCACAAGCAAGCTAGGCGGTAAATTGAGCTGTCCCATCTTCTTCTCCATTTCTAATCCCACCGGATCGACGACCTCAAATAAGTCTATCGCACCTCTTGTCACGGTGTCATGATGGTCATCGTCGGGATGTGGTATGGTAGACAACAGTTCCACCTCCCCCACTTCATAATCATGGGTATCCTCCATGTCCCAGAGCATGGAAATACCAAAAGCTTCCGGCTCACCCAAAACTGAGGTTGGGTCCACTACAAGTGGCTTGGCATACTCATAAAAATTCTCCACCGACTCTAACGGTACATCATCAACTAATAGAGTGATGGGCGATCCCATATCAGTCTCTTGCGTCTCAATCTCTGGCTCATCAAATGTTGTGCTCAAATCTATCCCACACCCTTCAAGGTCATCATTTTTCATTTCTTCGGGAGGCGGTGTAATAGATAAAATCCGCACATCTTTCATCTCCAAATCTAGCATTTCCTCTTCATCACATAATGAGCCATTTTCACCACCAAAAACTTCTTGTTCACTCATAACAATGGATGGCTCCACCACACATTCCATCAAAGTTTCATCAATTTTCATCTCAAGAGGTGAAGGTGCCATAGGTAGAACATGAAACCTGCCATAGTCAAATATTGCAATTGGAAGTGGCACTATAGGCAGCCCCAACTCACTATCAGGCTCGGATATCTCGTCATAGAAACCTGATTCATCAACCTCACTCTCCACCTCTTCACTGTCGGCTTTCTCTAGCCCTCTTTCCATTGCGAGTTCTCTCTTAACAGCAGCTAACTCTCTTTTCTTAGCTTCCAACTCAGCTTGCATTCTTTCTCTCTCTGCTGCCTCATTCACCTCATATGCATAAGCTTCTTCGTCATGCTCTGCCTTTCGGTCCGACACCTCATTGGAGAAATTTGGATCCTCAATCTCACTATCTACTCGGACTGTTTGTGTGCAAGACTTTTCTTTTTGATCCGGCATCCGGGCCGTCATGATAGACACGATATCCTGAGACATCCAACATAGCCTGTATCTCATATGGGGCCAATCTTCATTAGCTGGGCAAGTCCTATATTCCCCGCTGGAAAACTTGTCTTGCATCTCCCCAGCCCGTTCCAAAGCATCCACGGCTTCTTTATGTAACATCCGGTTCAACCAATCAATCAATTGATGTGCCGACACTTCCTCATCCATAGCCATAGAAACCCTGTCCATCAGCTCCTGAATAATGCCCACTTCGCGTTCCTCTTCTGCATAAGCGAGGTCAACCAGCTGCAAATGTTGATTTTGAGAGCTCCAATTCCAAGGTCCGTTCGAGTCATAATTCTGATTCTGCCCTTGTCCTTGATCTTGGCTCCAATTGCCCCCAAAATTCTGTCCATTATAGTTCCCCTCGTCATATCGATCATCATCGTCCATTCCACATCCCATGAACTCACCCTGCTCTTGGTAATACGGTTGATAGAACTGATTTTGACCAAGCTTAGGTGCCCAATGTTGGTAGGCATATTGTTGCTCATGTGAGTTGCATTGTCTATAGTATCTATCCATTTAGGCTCAAGCTGCAAAATCACATAAAAACAACAAGAAAACAATCACAGTGCCTCGTCACCACCACCTCATCAATAGGTGGTGTGGCACTTCAGCTGCAATTCAAAGCAAAACAAAAGAAAAACAATAAAAATGACCTAAGCCCAAGCTTTCGGTCAACTATTGTGATATCAAAGCGCTGCCAATCCCCGGCAACGGCGCCATTTTGATGGACGTAATTTCTACGGTCCGGTCAAACAAAGACTCGAAACCTTAGCAGAATCTACCCTCTAACCGGCAGTGTACCGGGTCGAGTGAAGGATAGTGCTTGAGGAGTCCGAGGTCGAACCCACGAGGATTGGTCTTTGAGTACCACGATCGACTTATTTCTCGATTCAGTCAACAAGAGAGATATATGATTACACTATTGCAATAAAGAAAGATTATACTACTCGGAGTTCTAGACAAATAAACGGAGTATGGCGAACTACGATCCAACGGATTACTTTACCATTAAAAAGATTGCCCGGGAGTGTGCTTTACCTTCCTTCACCGTCTATCGATAACTCATAGGCAACTAGGGCGCCAATCTAGTGCACGGGTGACTAGGGTGTCAATCTAGTTCGATATAAACCCGTATTAGAATTGGTCTTGATGACTAGGCGTCAACCTAGTACACGGGTAGGTGTCGGACTACCTTTCAAGCCCAAAACTTCTACGGTCTCGAAACCGGTTCCCACACACCGCCGCAACATACATTTATAAGCTAAGTGTGTGTGCAACAATGAATGTAGTTGTCAGTTCCATTCAATGCTATCAAAACAAGCAAAACAAGTTTCAAGATATGTATCAACGATTAAAACGATAAATTATGTGTTAAACGACCTCCCGGTTCATCACATTAACGGTGTTTCACCCAGATTCACATGGTTCGACCATACGAACAATCTAGCTACTCATAACTAAATCTAAACAATACAAGCAAGAGAAAAACATCACAACAACAATAAAACAACAAGAGAACATACCCATTTCGATTACTCAATGAACTCCCAAATTCGAGCTCCAAAAGATCAAATTTTGACAATTGAAATGTTACAGATCGAGGATTTGAGTTGTACAATCAAAGAGAAGATCGAAAGACGATTCTAATGGTATATAGCACTTAATCTAACTCTAAAAGATGAAGGAAATCGCCTCAAATCGCCCCTACCTATCTAAACTAGTTTCTGTCTGTGGCTGCTGCTGAAATGGGCTGCTTTATATAGAAGGAGCATTGGAACGCACGTTTGAAGTGAGTGGAACGTGCGTTTGGCTTGCATGGAACGCTCGTTTGGAACATGGAACGTGCGTTTGACTGGCTTCAAACGCACGTTTGAGGGCAATTGTAAACCAGCGTTTGGGAGGGCTCAACTCTGTATCAACTTTGGCAATTTGGGAACGCTGGTTTGGGTCTGGAACGCTAGTTTGGGACATAGAACGCACGTTTGAAGGGTCCAAACGTGCGTTTGGACCCCTGTGGCCCCAAAACTTCTTTCTTTTCCTCCTTTGACCTCTGTTCTTGCCCCGAGCACGTCCAACCTCAATAATTCTCGTCTTCCGGGCTCTCGAGACACCCTAGTCCTACATCCATATGGAAACAACAAACAAATGTGTAACCCCGCAAACTACGGGTGCTCAATAAAAACGAGTATAAAATGCTAAAATACGATCAAGTTTACGGAAAACCGACAGTCACTCGACGTGCAATACAAACCTCATTTCATACTCCAAATAGGGTCTAAACTAACCCGAATAATGCCAGAAATGTGATAATCGTGGGCTAAACTGTACATAAATGTACAGTAAAGTTGGTTCCTATCAGTTGTTTTATCGATCAATCTTTCATCACTGTCAGATTCTTCGTCATCATGTTCAACTCTTAGGGTCTATTCCCCCTGAGTCTCAGCTTCTTTCTGTAATTCAGTTTCAACATTATGTTCTTTGTTGACAACTTCAGTTTCCTATGTCATTTCAACTTCCTGTGAATGTGAAACTGGTTCTTGAGTAGGTAAAGCTTCAGTTACCAAAACTGAAATAGATTCGGTGAGAGTAACTTGATTCTCACTACTGGTGTGCGACCTTCAAATAGCTTTTGATTCTTATTACTTGTGTTGGTGACACTTCTACTGATTTTTCAGTAACTTGATCAGATTTGCCTTTTTGTGAATCTTCCAACTGTTTCCTTCTTTTACTCAGTTCTTCAACTTGTTCCAAGGCTTCATCTCCAGTTATAACTTTCTTCATCTTTCTGCTTTTCTTCTTTTTGGGTTCACTTACAGAACCTTCAGCTTTTCTTTTTCCAGGGTTTTCTTTTCCTTAGTAACAATCTTTCCATCGGCAACTAGTGTTTCTTTCCTCTTTGCAATTCCAAAATGATCGAGTATTCTTTGGACTGTTAATGCAAGAGTCTTTTTGTGATAAAATCGACCTTTCTTGACATCAGTTTTCTTCTTGGGTGTGTCAATTGATTGTGCCACTGTTTGATCAAACAGATATCTTTCCCAATTAAAAATTTCTTCAAACCAAATCACATATAGAAAATCCAATTTTGCTCCAGATAGATTGCTAAAGTTTCCTGCATTTTCAATTATGCAATTTCCTAACATCTTGGTGAGAAAATTGAATTCTGGTTTGAGTAAACTTGTGCTCCCGGTCTGTGAAACTGCAGATTCTGCATCAATTGCTATATCTTTCCATAGTTTTTCCTTTTGTTCTTTGGTCAACTTGATGGCTGTTGTTCCTCCAGATTTGTCAAACCCAAAAATTTCTGCAATTAGGTTTTCATTAACCTTGATCTGCTTACCATTGACAGTAGTGGTAAAAGTGTGTGAGCTCTCTCCTTCTGTAGCTGTACTTCCAAATTCATAGAAGTCTCCAATGCTTTCTAGACATACACTATTTAGATCGATGTTGAATACATCATCCAATCCTTTGATTTTCTGAATTTTTGCTGCAATTGTTTTGGCTAGAGTTTGATCAGTATATTTTGCAATAAACTGGTCAAGAGATATGATCATTTCGGGTTCAATTTGAGTGAAAGCCATTGTTTTCTAGATTTGATTTAGAATTTTGAAAAATTGAAGATTCAGAGATTAATTTCAAAATGTGAGTGTAAAAAATTATAAAGGAAAATGTGGGTTATTTATAATTTGTAGGAAAGGTGGTTAAGAATAGGGTGGGACTTAAAACATCTTGTCATAAATATTTTGAGATTGCGAAAAGATGGATGTGTGGAAAATATGGACGGTTTTGATTGAGAAGGACCACGTCTTTTCTTGACATCTGTAGCTAGACTGTAGTAAGTAGGGTAGATGAGGTGTATCTACAACTGTATACGTTTAGTCTTGTCTTTATGCTGAATTCAAAAACTCAGTTGTGAACAAAACTCAGTTTTTCAGTTTTCAGTCACAAAAAATTTCCTGCAAAACAAATTAAGAAATTTTTTGTACCCATATCTGTTTGGGTCCTAACTGATTAGTTTTTGATGATGCAATTTTATTTTTAACTTTATACCTCTCTAGATATTTTGATTGAGTAAAGTCAGTTTTCACAAACTTTTCTTGTTTTGTCTAGTTTTTGGTTCGTTCGGTTTGTGAAACTGATGTGAAGGTTCATTCCAATCTTCATCAGTGGGAAATAATCTTCCTTTCCTTCTGAGTTTATCATTCCATGAATGATCTTCATTCTTGGATGGATATGACTTGAACATTTTTCTTACTGATCTCTGATCAGTTTTGCCTTTTTCAGCCTTCTGAGTCTTCCTGTAAAATCTGTTGGTTTGGTGCATTTTACCCACTGATTTTTTTCGTTCCCTCTGTTTGTGCATTGGGCTGTGCTGAATTTGTATCAGTTCTAATAACTTTATCAGTTTTCTGAGATCCTGACCGTTGTGCAGTCACAAATTTTAATGCAACTGAACTTGGTCTGAACTACGAATTACTCTGATTATCAAACCCTAAACTAGATCTGTCTCCAAAAGGTTTTCCAGGTTTGAACTGAATACCGGGAATTGGATCAACTGATGATTCTGTGATGTTTATTACTTTTCTCAATTCATCAGTTGGTCGAATTTCCTTAATTCCATTATTAGTTTTAATTAAATTGATCTCAGCATTCAATCTCGAAATTTCAGTTTTCAATAACTTTTTCTCCTTTTTGACATTCTCATAATTCTTTTGAATTACCTCTAATCCTTTATGAGTATGTTCAAGGTTTCATTGAAATCTTCATTTTTCTGATTGTTTATTGCAGTGTGAGTTTTGGATGTAGATGCAATTACCTCTGGATTTTTGATAGATAAATTTTCTATTGAGGAATCATCATCAATTAAAATTTGCTTCCCTTTTTCATTAACTTTTGCCTGTGCTGCTCCTAGAAGTATGATTTCCTCATCACTTTCACCTCCATAACGTATGGGTAAAACATCATATTTGGCCTTTGTGTTGGGTGGATCTTTAGTTAGTGTTTCTTCTATATAATCAGTTACTCTTAGCAACTCTTTTTCTGCTTCTTCTGAAAGATCACTTAGGGATGGAAATCCTCTTGATTCATCTTTATATGTGTTAAAGTCAATATCTTCATCATAACTGAAATGAGGTTCCGGATTTGTGTGAGAACTTGTAGTACTGAATCTTTCAAACACTTGATCTTGAATATCATAAACAACATTTTGCAAAGAGTCAGTGAGGGGGTTGTTTAGCCAGCTTCTAATTCTAGATGTATCCATTTAATCTCAATAAGGTACTTCTAAGACTGATATAATAACGGGTCTTCAACAATTGGTTGTTCCGATATCAATTGTAGGTATTGGAAATAATTGATGGTCAGTTACTTCAAGCAAATAGAGTGATACTGGATCACCTCCAAAAGGAGAAACCGCTCCGATACCAATTGTTGGTATCGGAGATAAATGATGGACAGTTGCTTTGAATAAACAACTGATACTTAAATTCAGTTCTGGATCTCTTCAAAACAGAAGCACTGCTCCGATACCAATTGTTGGTCCTTTGGAAAGGCTAACACAAGTTTAGAGGGGGGGGGGGGGGGTGGTGAATAAACTTGTCACCAAAAACATTCCCAAAACTGAAAGTACCCCAGGAACTGAGTTTTTACCAAACTCAAACTGATGCTCAGCTCAGTTTTGTTCCTGTCCCTTAACTTGTGTGGAGTTCAGTTAATTCAACTGAGTATAAGTCAACTGACTTATTCTTAGTCTAGTTAACTGGCAGCGGATAAAACTAGCCTTTATATTAACAACCAGATAATTATAACTGTTACAAAATAAATGAATGCGTAAAGTAAATAAGCAAGAGTTATAGAGGTTCCAGGTGGTGTAATCCTGTACGTCCTCTCTTCCCCTGTGATACGGAGGAAAATTCCACTAGAACTTCTTTGAGATGGACCGGTTACAAAGAGTCCTAAACTGATAGTCCTTGACTAATCCCTAGCTTCACTATCTAAACACTTGTAGAACATGTAGAATTGCTGCCCTTCAATTGTTTGAAACACTGGTCCTTGGAGGGTTGAATTGCCTCTTCACCAGCTCATCACAACCATATTCTCCCTGACTACACTCAACCGTCCTTCACACCTTCTTGGTGTTTCACAGTCTAAACCTTTGGTGAAATCAAAGTTGAGACTTGAATCATTAACTAGGATTCAATTGTGATCTGAGCTTTTCTTCTAGATAAGTAAGTTATGCACGGCTCTGTGTTTCTTCAAATAATAGATCTTGATTCTGTTTGAAAGCTCTTAAACTCTTGAAGAAACTTCTTGATTTTGCAATTAAGCACTTGGCAGGAATTCTTTTGAAGTTGGCTTTCCCCCTAAATTTGATCTTTCTTGACTAGATAGATTCTTGTTATTTTTCCTGCTCCTGTTTTGGTTGTTGTAAGGGTTGTCTATTTATAGGGGTTTGTCTAACGTTTATCCTGCTTGCATCTCGCAACAGCTATATTTTGTGACCGTTCTGCTGTGTCAATATTTCATCCAATAGAATTGCTTCCTTTATAACGTTCGACTGTACCATCAGTTTATCGGATGACTGACATGTAAAACTGAGTTTCATTGTCAGTTTTACACTGAGTTTATCAAGTGTCAGTTTCTTAACTGAATTGGAGCATTAACTGAGATTTTACTCTCCTACAAATATCAGTACTTCAGTTTTTCATCTGATTATAATTGACTTAATCAGAGTACACCATAACAAATTATCTTCCAAGATTTCATTATCCTTATGATTCTTGGGTATTCATACAAGATCCATAAAGTCAGTTCAGGTCACCACAATCTTGCCTGAAGTCTAACTTTACAGTCTCGACTTGTAATCTTCATAACTGAGTTTGAATCCTCAGTTCTTCAGTCTTCTATAACTGAGTCTGTGACCCTCAGTTCTTCAATCTTCTATAACTGAGTCTGTGACCCTCAGTTCTTCAATCTTCTAGATAAGCCATCTGAGTCTGTGTCCCTCAGCGAACTTATCTTCTTCAGTTTTACATTGAATCTCAGTTTAACTAAATCTCAGTTTCTTACTTTATCAGTTCCCGGCCTAGAACTTTTACAGTGCTTGTCTGATTTAACCAATACAAATATCAGACTCTATAAAATCCTATACATTAATATCTAGACATCTTTTTGCTTTGCACAATAACAGCTAGTTATGACACTTCATCAATGGGGTTTAGAATCAAGACTATATAAGTGATGAATCATCATCAAAACATAAATTTTATTTCCAACAAAACTCAAAGCTTCAATTCCACATCAAGCATTGACATTGATCAACAGTCTCTGTGAATCCAATTCCCATCAGTTGCAGCAATTGAATAGAGAAGTCTAAGAAGGAGTTGCACCCTTTGTGATTTCTGCTGAAGGATTTGTTAGCAAGGAGCAGTGTGTTGAAGACTGAGTCACTGAAGCTTTTGTAGCCAAGGAGTGATAGTCTTGGAGATTGTGAAGCTTGTGTAGCCAAGGACATTCTAACTATTGTATTGGTGAAGGCAATAGTGAATTCCTCCAATCATCACAGGAGAAGAGTGGATTAAGGTATTACACTACCCTAAACCTCTATGAACCTTTGTGTTCATTTATTTACTGCACTTTACTTTACAACATTTACTTATTGCATTTTTATTCATATTCTGTGTGTTCTCAACCTACTTTGTAACAAATTTTAAGAAAGGACTTATCCGATGCCCAAAAGCTTTTAATTATAAGAAAAGTTTTTGAAACTCCAGTATAGTCATTCACCACCCCTGTGACTATACTTTTACCCTTCTCTAGGACCAACAGTCTCTTTACATCTCTTAAGCACCTTACTTAAATTGTCCAAAAAATCATCATAACTGTCTCCAAAAACCAAAAAATCTTCCACAAAAATTTCTATAAAAATCCCCACCATGTCCGAAAAAAGAGACATCTTGCATCTTTTGAAATGTTGCTGGTGCATTACATAATCCAAAGGGCATGAGGTTATTCGCGAATGTATCACAAGGACATGTGCATGTTGTCTTATCGTGGTCCTCAGGGGCAATGTGTAGTTGGAAATAGCAAGCATACCCATCTAGAAAACAATAGAATGCCTGTCTGCTCAGTCTTTCCAACATCTGGTCAATAAATGGTAGGAGAAAATGATATTCTTGAGTGGCGTCATTCAATTTACTAAAGTTGATACACACTCAATGTCTAGTGATCAATCTCACAGGGATCAAGTCATCAGAATCATTAGGATGTAGGATAAATCTTCCATTCTTTAGGACTATATAAATGGGGCTGACCCATTCACTATCAACAACTGGGAATATAGTCCCTATTTCCAACATCTTTATAATCTCCTCCTTGACTGCATCTTATAACTGAGGTGTCAACCTTCTTTTAGAATGAGCCACCGTTTTCTTCTAAGGGTCTTTATAGATCTTATGCATACACACATAGGGGTTAATCCCTCCGATATCCGCTATAGTCCACCCAAAGGCTCCCTTATGTTCCTTCGGTACTCTTAAAAGTTTCTCCTCCTCTAAGGGTGATAATGATGATGAAATTATAAGAGGGAGAGTATCTTCTTCTAAAAACACTTACTTTGATGAAGTTTGTAGAATTACAAAAAAACAAAAAAAAATGCGGAATTGCTATTGATCAAGTAAAAGTTACAATTTGATTACAATGTGGCTGATCATGGGGTATTTATAGCTTCATACACATCATGAATCAGTTAGAAGTTGGTTACAAACAATTACAACAGATTACAACTAAATAACCGCTTTCTATATTACACTATATCAAACTGATATTGGTTCAAATTCATCCCTTAAACCTTTGATGAATTTCATGGCATGTTCAGCCTCCATATGATCCATCAGATTGTTGATTGCATTGCAGTGACATTGAGGATCACAGGACCAGACTGTTACATGCCTGATGGTCATGATTTTTTCCCAAAGAATCATTAACTTTGTGAAATATTGATTGACAGAGTCTTTGCCCTATTTCAGTAGATGCATTTCTTCAAGAAGATCTAAAAGCCTTAATGCATCAACATTTGAAAACATTTCTGCAAGATTCTTCCATACTGCATGTGTATTCTTGAGGTACATCAGACTTTGTGGTGTTCTCGACAGAATTTAAGATCTATGATCTCACCATTGTATCACATTGCCTCCAAGCATGTAAGTCAGCTGAATCTACTTTTGGCCTGTTAATTGTGCCATCTACGAAGCCAATTTTATTCTTGGTGATCAACCCCATCCCCATGGACATTTTCCAAGGATTTTAGTTATTGCCATTCATCAATAGCTGAACAAGAACTAGAGAAGGATTCTCATTAGGATGAACGAGAATGGACTGGAAGGACTTATTTCTTGTTTCTTAGCTGCCATGGCTATCAAGAACTCCAGAATTGATTCTCAAATCAACGATGATAGTGAAAAACGATCAAGAAATGATCAAAAACAGGAAAAGGATAACAGTTTATTCTCAAGAAACTGAAAACTCAGAAAAAGATGAAGTACACTCTCAAGTTTCTTCAAAAAACACAGGAAATCTTTTAGAAATTCTCAAATTTTTGCTCCGATACCATGATGAAGTTTGTAAAATTACAAAAAAAAAAAAAAAAATAAAATGCTGAATTGTTATTGATCAAGTAAAAGTTACAAGTTGATTACAATGTGGCTGATCTTGGGGTATTTATAGCTTCATACACCTCATGAATTAGTTAGAAGTTGGTTACAAGGGTTACAACAGATTACAACTAAATAACCGCTTTCTATATTACACTATATCAAAAGCGATCAAGAGGCTAATGAGTCTCTATATAGTGTCGCCAGGTCTTTGGTCTTCATCTTTGTCGGTAGTCGATATCTTCGATTGATCAACAGAGTGCCCTCAGCATTCCCATCAGCTTTTATACTATAACATACTTTAGATTCGAGGGCAAAGGTTTTAGCCTTAAATTCTTTGATGGTTCCTCCAACGTTGATTTCAGTTGCTTCTCAGTCAACTACAGATCAAAGAACTTATGCCACGAAGGTCTATGAATTTATGCCATGAATCAAGATCATACTAGGACTTGATGAAACATGAGTTTATGGGAGAAGCGGTTTCAACCCTTCAAGTTTCTTCAGTCAACTTATCATTTCATAAATTCACGACCACTGAAGCATTTGGAGACGTGGAAATTTGATCTGTTATCCAAGTGTTTAGATTGTGAACCTAGGATTAGTCAAAGACAATCATACTAGGACTTTTTGTAAATATACCTCAAAGAGAACTATTGAGTTTTCTCCAACATCACAGGAGAAGAGTGGACTGACATGATTACGCCACTTGGGACCACTATAAACCTTGTTGTTTTATTTCTACAATTGTTTTACGTATTTACTAACTTCAATTTATATTTCAGTATTTATTTCAAGGAACAGCTGACATTCTAACTGATTAATTTCACACAGAGAAATCTGTTGAGTTCACAAAACTATCACATCATTTTTCAACAGAACAACAAGATCTTAAATGGCTTGATAATTAATCCGCTGCATTTAACTCAGATGTATAAATAGTCAACAGACTATAATCTCTTCAGGGTTATCTTAACTCCAAGAAAAGTTTTAAGTGACAAGTTTATTCACTCCCTCTAAACTTGTCCATAGCCTTTCAAAGGGACCAAAAATTGGTATCATAGCAAAGCTTCTGTTCTGAGGAGATTCCCTCTTGTTGTTCTTATTGAAAGGCTTTGAAAAACCTTTTCCGAGTTCTGTTTTTCAAATCTGCATCATTGAAGCTAACCAGTTTGTTGGAATGGATCGTTGAATGAATATAAGAGACGTTTGCAAGCTTATTTGGCAGCCACACATGACAAAATGATGGATGTTTTGACTGATGTCCCTATTCAGATCACTCATATGCAGACTGCAGAAGGCATAGGTCAAGTCTGGGTTCCCAAACCCTAGGAGGACTAGACAACTGAGGATATGAAGCATGTCAATCTTAACAATATAGTTGTGGTCATTATTTATAGGACTTTGGCACTACCATTTACTTAAAAGTCAATGATTGCACAACATCTAACGGAATCTGGGATAAGCTAAAAATGGTTTATGAAGGAACTGACTCGATCAAGGAGAACAAAGTCGGTGTTGCAAAATAGAAGTTTCAAGAATTCAAAATGAAACCTGGTGAGACCATTAAGAAACTGGAAGGAGGGTTTAATGCAATCATGGATGAGCTGGCATTGATGAATATTGTCTATACAAGAAAACATATAAATGTCAGAGTTATAAGAGCCTTGCCATCAATTTGGAAAATAAGGTGATTGCTATGGAAGAGTCGAGAAATCTCAAGACTTAGAATACTTTCAAAATTTTCTCAGATCTTGAAGCATATTAATTGATCTATACAAGTTGCTGAAAAAGAGGTACCGAAAACCTCAACACTTGCTGCTACAAATGAATATCAGATATCCAGTAGTCATGCTGAAATGTTGGATGAAATGGAAGAGCAAATGGCTTTAATGATGAAGAGAATTATGAGGATGAAAGCTGGTCAATCATATACCAATAAGTATATCAAGAAGGAACTAGAAAAGAAAGAAGAACCAAAAAGAGCAAGTGAGTATTTTTCCTATCACTACAAGAAACCAGGGCACTTCAAAGCTCACTGCTCTGAGCAAGTGAATAAGAGAATAGACAAGGAACCTAGAAGACTTGCCAAAAGGGCATTATTGGCTGGTGATGATTCATACAAGAAGTTGATTCTGAGAAAGCCCTGACTGGAGCTGAGTTAGATGATACAATACTTATTGATCACATGGAGGATGCCACAGAGGTAATAAAATCTGTATCTAAATACACCTTAGCACGTAGTGCATGTTCTTCTACTACTAGTTCCAACCCTAGAAATTTAGGTATGGAAGAAACTTTTGATGTCCTAGTCAAGCAAATGAGAGAAATACAACCAGGTTATGAGACTGTGAAAACTAAAAACGAGTCATTCATAGCTGAAATTCAAAGGTTGAATTCTGAACTGAACATTCTCAAGTCAAGAGAAGTTGAGTTTATCAAGACTCATCAAAGGCCTGCTATGTCTGCAGCAGGTGAGTAAATGGCTTACTCAAGTTCATCAACTGTATTCAAAACATGAAAGCCCTATAGAGATATGATAAGTATTGGTTGTGATACTCAACAAGCTTTCAAAGATGGACCTAGTAATGCTGCAGAATCTAGTGCCAATGTTGGACCTAAATTCTTAACTGAACAAAGGCCTGAACTTGAGAAGGCTACTGAGAATTCTATACCTGCTTAGAATGCTTCAAAGAAGCAAAATCATAGTACTAGAAAGTGAGCAGGACCTAACTACAATTTCATAGCAAATGATAGGTTTGCTGAAGTTCCTATAACTGCTGGAAAAAGATCTACTGCAAGAGCTAAAGGACCATAAAGAACTGATTTGAAGTCAACAAAGAACAAGAAAAATCCCAAAAACACAAATGTCAGATCAAAGAATGCTAATCATTCAAGAGATTACTATCTCAGGGGAAAGGCGGTTTATTTCCTACTTGTGATGATTGGGATGTTTCTGCACCTGCCGTTAGATCATCAATATATAACCAAAATGCTAAGGTCAGACCTCAGTAGAGGAATCAACAGAGATCTCAACCGATAACTCAACAAAGAACTCATCAAAGACCACAAAACAAAGCTATACCTAAAAGACAGCAGAGTAGTCAAGAGTTCATTTATGAACTAATCCTGAAGATGCAAAATCATGCCAAAAGGGGGAAGGACAAGAAAAGAAAAGTCAGCCAAGTCAACCAACAAACCCAATTATGATCAAGGAACTTACTTTAGAAGAGCTATTCGACAAATATGCTCAATCTGTTGAAGGCCGAGCTACTCTTAGTCAAGAGTTATGGGCTGAATTTGACAAAGCCTGCAAACCAAGTAGAAATAGATCAAGAATATGAATGCTGACGAAGCAATGAACTCATTTCTTGCTGAGAAACTACATGATTATAAGCTGAAGGCTTACAAGCAAGAACTGAAGATGAAGAAGAAATTCACTCCAAAGAACAAGGAAGAAGAATTGAAGTTTGATTTGGATGAACTTGAAGAGTACTACAAGAATTGTGTTGATGGAACTTTCAAACTTGTAAAATGGAGAAGATGGAAAGAATCTAGTCAAGTAGACTAAAAGAACTCTTATGTAAGTGTTGAGGAAAACAAGTCAGAGGAATTCAGACTTCATGACAATGCCATGCTACTCCAAAAGAGCATGGATGCTGCAAAAAGGAAGACTACTTAGTTTGTTCTATCTATTTTTGATTACATATTCAGAAGAACCTTTTGTAATCAGATGAGATTTTTCGAAAGTTAATGAAATATCTAGTTTTGTTTAATCTTTTCTTTTAAGGAGGGTTTTGGCATCATCAAAAAGGGGAAATTGATAAAAATTAAATTGTTTTGTTTTGATGATGATTAATTTATTTGTTTATTTCATACCCTATTGATGAAGTGCTGAAATTAGCTGTTATAATGAAAAGCTAATCAATGTCTAAAACTATATGTATAGGTTTACTAGAGTCTGATTATTGTATAGGTTAAATTAGACAAGCACGGTAATAGAAATCTTATAGGTTTTTGTGGAGTCTAGGATTTCTGCTAAAAATCTAGTTAGTCTGCCGAGGTTTCAGACTCAAATGACTTTACCAGTACAGATAGCTGAAGGATGAGGGTACAAACTCAGTTTCGAAGACTGAAGGATGAGGTTTCAGACACAGTTAATAAAGACTTAAGCCGAGGCTAGAAAGTTAGAAGTCAGGTAAGTCTGTGATGGCATGGACTAACTTTATAGATCTTGTATTGAAGGTCTAAGATCCAAAAGAACAATGTGATGAAAGGATCTTAGTTAATATTTTAATAAGTATAGTGTACTGTGATCTCACAAGAATCAAAATCAGATGAAAGAAAGCATAACAACTGAAAAACTGGATTAAAGCTAAGTTTATACGAAGACCAGCTGACTATTGAGAAATCCAAAACATCAGCAATCTGAGTAAAAGTTAGAAATTAGAATCACTGAAGAAATTTTTGAACGTTGAAGATCAAGAATTCTGATTGGTTGACAGTCTGACAAGATGATGGAATATGCCATGGAATCCAAGAAGACCGTTGGGAATTCAAAAATTCAAACGTTGGATTTCACACTATAAATAAAGGACTTAGCTACAAGGATAAAACACCAAGGCAATCACTGAGATCTAAGAACACTGAGGTTTGAGCTATCAAGTTTTTGATAAGTCTCTACCACATCATTTCTGAGCTTATGTTGATCATATCGTGAAAATCTTCAGGTGTCTAAGTGTTCAATGATCTACCCAGTATTTGAAAACTTGATGATGCCGAAGCTGAATCACTTACTTGATTCGAAACCTTGCTTTGATTTAATCAAAGGTTCAAGACTGTGAAGCATCTGATGAAGGTGTCAAGGATAGTTGTTTCAGTTAGGGAGACTGTTGTGGTGGAGCTGGTGAAGAGGCAATTCAACCCTTCAAGGAATAGTTGAGCATTTGGAGAAGCAGCAATTCTACATGTTATCCAAGTGTTTAGATTGTGAAGCTAGGTTTAGGAAAGGACAATCATACTAGACCTTTTGTAACTGTACCTCAAAGAGAACTAGTGAATTTCCTCCAACATCACAGAAGAAAATTGGACTGACAGGATTACACCACCTGAAACATTTATACACCTTGTGTTTTTATATCTGCATTTACTTATTGCAATTTATATTTCAGTATTTATTTCAAGCAAATACTGACATTCCATTTGATTAATTGCAAACCAAGCACTCTACTGAGTCCACCAAAATCAAAACACCATAATTCAACAGAACAACAAAATCTTAAAAGGCTTAATAAGTAATCCGCTGCATTTTTAACTCAACTGTATAAATTGTCAGAAGACTATAATCTCAGCAGGGTTATCTTAACACCAAGAAAAAGTTTTAAGTGACAAGTTTATTCACACCAACTAAACTTGTCCATAGACTTTCAAAAAGACCAACATCTCAGCTACTTCAACGTCTAGTGCCACTTGATGTTGTAACTTAAGGACAAGTTCATCGATGACATCTAGCACAAAGCAGGCGTCTCCCTTATTTGCGTATCCCATCATCTTACACATGTTGGAGACTACGCTATCTTTGTTTACTATTAAAATTAGCTCATGCTTGTGGACATTAATTAAGGGCCTATTGGTCACTAGGAATGGTCTTCCCATCATAATCAACTTCCATGTCCAACACAACAAAGTCCATGGAAAGCACAAATTTGTCCACCTTCAATAACATGTCCTCTAAAACCCCACATGGTTGCTTCATAGACTTATCAACTAATTGAAGGGTTATTGATGTTTCATTAAGCTCTTTCGTGCCTAACTTATGAAAAATAAACAACGGAATCAGATTGACGCTTGCCCCAAGATCACATAAAGCTTTATTCATGCACACTCTTCCAATAGTACAAGGTATAAGGAAGATCCTAGGATCCTTACAGTTTGGTGGTAGTATGCATTGCAAACCTACAGAGCATTCCTCGTTCAGGCAAATGGTCTCAAGACTTAACAATTCCTTTTAGTAGAAACTGCTTTCATAAGAAACTTGGCATACTCGTGCATCCCAACAAGAGCTTTTACTAAGGGTATATTCACTTGCAAATTCTTATACATCTCTCTAAACTTCTTATAATGAGCATCATCATAATTCGATTCCGATTTATGAGGGGGAAAGGGTAGAGATGTAGGATTAATAGTAACAGTTCTAGAAGACTTACCTGCTCCATGTTGTTCCTCGCCCTTGTCATCTGTTGGATCTGTAGATGCTCAACTCATTGGGACGGTGTCTTGCCGAGTCGCGTCCCCTATTTTCTCTTATTCTGCTGCATTCTAGTTCTGTAACGCCCTGTTCCCGGACACCGAGTCCTTATCCGGAAATCGAAAAGTTCGGCATGCATAATATTAAATAAATAATATTACACGTAAGCCTCTACTACGTCGTATCAAATAAAAGCAAACGGAAACTAAAAAGTCTCGGGTAATTTTTTTCTTTCAAGTAACCAAGTATAGAAATCAAGAACTAAAGAGGAAATGTAATATTATTACATTGGAAAAAGAAACCAATGAATCCAAAATGTACGAATTCCAAAGTACTAAAAGTAAACTACAACATGCAATAATAATCCAAGTCTATGAAATAGATGAAAGAAATGAATAATAAATAATAAATAATCAAGGTCTTCAACTCCGGCGTCCTCAAACGTCGTCATCAAAGTCCTCCTCGAACTCCAAGTCTACATGTTTGTCTTCTCTCCCCCAAACACATAAATAAACAAGCATTTGAGGTAAGTACAATGTACAAAGTAAGAAGTAGAAGCTACAATTTAATTAAGGTTGTTTATTATTAAAAGATTTGTCTTAATGAGACCGACTCAATCTAGGGTTCATTCCATGCCCATCGACACGTCATGACTAAGCGTTTCTAGCTTAACTTATCTTTGTTACATCCCTACTCAAGGACACTGTGCATGGCGTTCATCAGCCTGAAGATATACTTGCTAACTAACGGTGATTAGCACCGATTAGCTCCGAGGTCTCCCCGGTATGCGTATACGTCCGATGAATTTCCTCCACTACCTTTCAGCCGTTTAAGGCCAGTAGCGTTGTTCACCTTTTATGAACGTATCACATCGCCGATATGAAATAGTGTCTAACCGAGAATAAATGACGTTTTAGCTTTTATCTAACACATATGTAATTACTAATGTGAATTAACTAGCCACTTAAGTGTTTTCAGAATAAAGCTCACCTTATCGACTCTAATCCCTTACTTAGACATCTAGATATCACATCTTAACAATTACACAGACATTGATGAACTCTAGTTCATCAAAGCACAAGCCCTTTCATGCCCTTCCGACGGATCCGAACTTCAACTCCCTTACAGAGTACATTTGGTGTTTTAACTGAACGAATCAGAAGTTCAATCGAGGCTTGTTCATATTCAATTAATGTTATTTAATCATGAATTAAGGTTTAGAATTCAAAACATAGCTTGAAACAACATTATATAGAAATCTGGGGCAATGCATGCGTATTACTCTAGAATGCGTACGCATTCCTGCTGCTGAAAACTGCTGAAAACTCTCTGCTCAAGCAATGCGTGCGCATCCCAAGACCAGAAACTATTTAAACTTTCTGTTTGGTCAATGCGTGCGCATTCTTATGAATGCGTACGCATCCCTTAACCAGAAACATCCTGTATGACTCTGAACCAACAATGCGTGCACATTCCCTTGAATGCGTACGCATTGATCCAGCTATAACTATCCTAAGCAATCCTGTAACAGGAATGCGTGCGCATTGCTGGGCAATGCGTACGCATCCTACGCAGAAAAACCCTAAAATTCTGATATCCATCTCTTAACGATCTCTACTCGATCCCAAACCTCTTGTACACTAATTAGAGCAGAAAAACAACTTAAAAACACAACTTTCTCAGGTCCTAACAACCCTTAATCTATAAACAACATCTTGATAAAACCTTGGTATAAAAACGCTTTAAAATCATGATCTAGCTACTCCAAACCATAATTAGATTGTAGGAAGAGCTTCTTACCTTTTTAGCAGCTAAATCCAAGTCCAAACTCAGAAAAACAGCATCTAGAACCGTCCCTTCTGTGCAGTAAACATGTGTGATGAATCCAAACTTAGATTAGATTCAATCACACGCTTCTAAACGATTAAAACTACATATTGATGAGTTTTAATCCATCAAACTCGAAGAAGAACATGAATTAAGGTTTAAACATACCTTGACAAAGCTTCAACTTTCTACAATCAAAACGTTGCTCTCTTCACAGCGATTCCGGCGCTCTACTCTGATCTGAAAACCGTCAAGAACTGACTTAGAACCGATCACAACAATCCCTCAGCCCTAATTCTTGCACACACACGCATGAGTTGAATTTGGAGGTGGAGAAATCTGATTAAAATTTTAAGGGCTGATTAGGTTAATTTTTCCTTAAATAGGAAATTCCCAAAATTACCTAATTAAAATGATTTTCCTTAATCATCCTTATTCTATCTGATTTTCTTTCCCTTAAATATATGCATATATCTCGAAAATATACATATATTTAACTAAATAATTAAACTCCGAATAAAAGGAACCGAACCCAATATTTCGTTTTCGCAAAATGACACGTCTCCGCCTTTTTCGAAAATCGAATATTACATTCTTCCCCCCTTAAAGGAGTTTCGTCCTCGAAACTTAGAACATACCTGGTAAGTCCATAAAATCTGGAGACTCACTGATCATATCGTCCTCAACTTCCCAAGTAGCTTCATCCGGTGAATGATTGCTCCACTGCACCAAGACCAAAGGAATCAACCATCTCTTAATCATCTTTTCTTTCCGGTCCAAAATTCTGATCGGTGTCTCATCATACGAAAGATTGTCTTGAAGAATATCCGGATCAACAGTAGTCTCAACATCCGTCTTGGTCAAACACTTCTTCAACATCGAAACGTGGAACACGTTGTGGACTCTCGACATCGATTCTGGTAACATGAGTTTGTAAGCCAAAGGTCCAATTCTTTCCAGAATCTCCAAAGGTCCCACATACCTCGGGCTTAACTTTCCATTTTTTCCAAAACGTTTCACTCCCTTCATTGGTGAAGGTCGTAGGTAAACTCTTTCACCAACTTCAAACTCAAGAGGTCTCCTTCTAACATCTGCCCAACTCTTCTGCCTATCTTGAGTCGCCTTCAGATTCTTCTTGACCAACTGAACCCTTTCTTTAGCTTGCTCAACGAATTCCGGCCCGGTGATCTGTCTTTCCCCGACTTCATCCCAAAACAGCGGCGTTCTACATCTTTTTCCATACAACGCTTCAAACGGTGGCATGCCAATACTTGCATGATAACTGTTGTTGTAAGCAAACTCCGCTACCTGTAGGTAATCATCCCATGATCCGCTTACTTCCAACATACATGCTCTCAACATATCTTCAAGTGTTTGGATAGTTCTCTCAGATTGTCCATCTGTCTGAGGATGAAAGGCCGTACTCAAATCCAACTTGGTTCCGAAAGCTGCTTGTAAACTTTTCCAAAACCGATTGACGAACCCCGAATCACGATCCGAAACTATCGAGATAGGTACTCCATGTAACTTCACTATATTATCCAAGTATAGTGTCGTCATCTTCTTCAAGGGCATATCAACCTTATACGGTAAGAAATGAGCGGATTTGGTCAATCTATCCACAATCACCCAAATCGCATCATCACCACCTCTCGTCTTAGGTAAACATCGTGATCTTATCCCATTTCCATTCCGGGATATCCAATGGCTTAAGCACTCCTCCTGGTCTTCTATGTTCTGCTTTAACCTTCTATCAAGTATCACACTCTGATACGAACTTGGCAATCTCCAGTTTCATCGAGGGCCACCAAAACCTTTCCTTCAAGTCTCTGTACATTTTAGTAGCTCCCGGATGAACTGCAAAAGCAATCCTATGTGCCTCTTCCATGACTCTCTGTCTTAAGTCACCAACATTTGGCACACACAAACGATCCTGGTACCAAAGATTCCCATTCTTGTCTAACACATAACCAACTGCCGGCTTTCCTCTTGCAACTCACTTCAATCTTCGCTGGATCAACCTTAATGCCATCTCCAGAAATGACATGACCCAAGAAACTAACTTGGTCCAACCATAAGTCTCACTTTGAGAACTTAGCATACAACTGGTTCCTCTTCAAAGTCTCCAACACTATCCTTAAGTGTCCTTCATGTTCCTTCTCATCCTTAGAGTATACAAGGATGTCATCTATGAATACTATCACAAACTTATCAAAGTATGGCATGAAAACACGCTGCATTAAATCCATAAATGCAGATGGAGCATTAGTGAGTCCAAAAGGCATGACTAAGAACTCATAATGTCCATACCTCGTACTGAAAGCCGTC
Source organism: Gentiana macrophylla (assembly GCA_026214975.1). Taxonomy (NCBI): domain Eukaryota; kingdom Viridiplantae; phylum Streptophyta; class Magnoliopsida; order Gentianales; family Gentianaceae; genus Gentiana; species Gentiana macrophylla. The sequence continues at coordinate 42,756,936 of CM047816.1, read as the reverse complement.
TTTGGTATATCTGCTAACTTGATCTTCAACTGGTGATAACCTGACCTGAGATCAATCTTGGAAAACACTCTTTTGCCTTGCAACTGATTAAACAGATCATCAATCCTTGGCAAAGGGTACTTATTCTTGATGGTAAGATTGTTCAACGCTTTGTAATCTATGCACATCCTCATGCTACCATCTTTCTTCTTGACAAACAACACTGGGGCTCCCCAAGGCGAAGTAGTAGGCTGAATTATGTTCCTCTCAAGCATATCCTTAAGCTGAGCTTTCAACTCCTTTAATTCAGCCGGCGCCATTCTATAGGGTGCCTTAGCAACTGGTGCCGCTCCTGGTATCAACTTGATCTCAAATTCAATCTCTCTGTCAGGCATGTTTCCCGGTAACTCTTCTGGAAACACTTCTGGATATTCCTTGACTATAGGGGTTTCCTCTAACTCAGGCTTCACTTGCTCCATATCAACTGCGTACAACAAGTACCCTTCACAACCTTTCCGACAAGCTCTTATAGCCTTAACCGCTGAAATTATAGGGTGACGCTTCTTACTAGGCATGCAGACATTACCTTGATAAGTCTTATCTGATTTCCCCGGTACCTTAAAGGTCACTCTCTTTTCTCTACAATCCAAGTGAACAAAATTCTCGGATAGCCAATCTATTCCAAGAATCACATCGAAATACGAAAAGTCTAGAACCGTAAAGTCACTCTTGCATCGATAAGATCCAAATTGAACATCTACTTGTGGCATCAACTTGGTTACTTTAGTCACTCTTCCTAAAGGTGTTGTTATCTCCAAGGTGTTTCTTAAAGGTTCCATTGGTAAGTTAAGCTTCTTAGCTACCTTAGTTGACACAAAGTGTTAGACGCTCCCGTATCAAACAATGCCGTGACCACTAAGTTGTCTAACATTATTGTACCTAGGACGTGAATTCATTTATTTAAATATAATTACAACATGATTTAAATCGTGCTATAAAGTACTAAAATAAATTATAATAAACAGTAAAGGTACCGGATATAACGTTATCGTCTGGTTCGGTCATCTCAGCATCCACTGCAAACACTCGAACTGGGCGGCTTGGGCCGCCTTTCCTATTCCCTTGCTTCTGATTACTTGTAGGACCCTTTGTTGGACAGTTCTTAGCAAAATGTCCCGTTTCTCCACAAAGATAACATCCGTTTGTATGAACTCGGCATTCACCTGAGTGATTCCTATTGCACTTAGGGAAAAGTGGTGCTCCGGTGGGAGGTTTACTCGCTGTAGGGGCTGTCGTCTTCTTGGAATTCTGCTGCTGTGCTCCCCTGTTATTACCTTGGCTTGTTCCAAAATTTCTCTTGTTCCCAATAACAACTGTGGCCTTCTTCGTGAAGGTCTCAACCTCTAAGGCCTTATTCAACAATTCAACCATGTTCTTGGCTGTGAAACCTAGCATACCTGACTATATCTGATAGGCTAAGCCATCCTTATAAAGTGCCATCTTTCTCTCTTCGACCTTCATCAACTCAGAGTAGAATCTTCCGAACTCGTTAAACTTGTTGGTGTACTGTGATACTGTCATATAATTACCTTGCCTAAGTTTCAAAAACTGGGTTGCCATGTCTGCCTGCACTGTTTCTGGGAAATACTCGTTATAGAACATGGCCTTAAAGCCTTCCCAATCTGTTACCTTTCCATTACTGCTCTGTATGGTATCGATCCAAGCTTCAGCTGCATCATAAACGAAACTAACTGCCAACTGAGCCATCTCAGATTCAGGAACATGTATATTCCTGCAAGCCTTTTCGAAGCCTCTTAACCAATCTTCGGCCTTTGAATGTTCCACATTCAAATAGAAATCCGGAACCTTGTTTCTTCTCAACCACGTATACCAGTCAATCGGTGGTGCTTGCTCAAGTGCCGGCCTAACTGGTGGGGCTTGTGGATAAACAGGAGGGTATCCATAGGGTATTTCTTGCTGCTGGAACAGAGGTTGGTGGAAACCGTAGGGTGGGTAACCAAAACCTTATGGGTGATCAAAATGGATTGAAGGTGGTATAGTAGGTCGAGGAGTGTGACGTACTGGAGGTGGGTAGAAAGTCTGATGCTGCTGATGAGAAAACACTGGTGGAGGAGGGTAGCTCACTGGTGGTGGATAAATACTAGTTGCTGGGGGTATGCTGACTGGTGGGATATCCCCTACTACAGTAACTCGTATAGATGCTTCTCTTGGTTCTCCGTAAATGTAGTTGTACCTTGGTGGAGGGTAGCATACTGGTGGTGGTACTAAACCTGCTGGAACGTCACTTACCATTGAAAACTGAACCGAACTTCCCACATGCCATTGGGGGTGTTGCTCTTGATTAGGTCATGGTGACAAACTCTGCTGAGATCACGGTGTAGGGGTCACAGTATGAGGGGGTGGAGTGGGGCTCAGATGTGGTGAAGGATTCTGCCTCACAAAACCGCCTCTTATGACTAGTGTCGGACTTTCATGACGTACTCCTGACGCTTCTGCCCCCGCTCCGGTTCTTGTGAAAACCATCCTGATGATCAAAGAAAGCCAAAACGTTACTAAGAGGTCTAAAGAAATCTTATCTTAAAGAAAGGAAGCCTAAAAGATGCTTCTCTCTGATACCAACTATAACGCCCCATTCCCGGACACCGTGTCCTTATCCGGAAATCGAAACGTTCGGTACTCATAATATTAAATAAATAATATGACACATAAGCCTCTACTACGTCGTATCAAGTAAAAGCAAACAGAAGCTAAAAAGACTCGGGTAATTTTTTTCTTAAATAACCTAGAATAGAAATCAAGAACTAAAGAGGAAATGTAATATTATTACATTGGAAAAAGAAACCAACGAATCCAAAATGTATGAATTCCAAAGTACTAAAAGTAAACTACAACATCCAATAATAATCCAAGTCTATGAAATAGATGAAAGAAATGAATAATAAATAATAAATAATCAAGGTCTTCAACTCCGGCATCCTCAAACGTCGTCATCAAAGTCCTCCTCGAACTCCAAGTCTACCTGTTCGTCTTCTCTCCCCCAAACACATAAATAAACATGCATTTGAGGTAAGTACAATGTACAAAGCAAGAAATAGAAGCTATAATTCAATTAAGGTTGTTTATTATTAAAAGATTTGTCTTAATGAGACCGACTCAATCTAGGGTTCATTCCATTCCCATTGACACGTCATCACTAAACGTTTCGAGCTTAACTTATCTTTGTTACATCACTACTCAAGGACACTGTGCATGGCGTTCATCAGCCTGAAGATATACTTGCTAACTAACGGTGATTAGCACCGATTAGCTCCGGGATCTCCCCGGTATGCGTATACGTCCGATGAATTTCCTCCACTACCCTTCAGCCGTTTAAGGCCAGTATCGTTGTTCACCTATTATGAACGTATCACATCGCCGATATGAAATAGTGTTTAACCGAGAATAAATGATGTTTTAGCTTTTATCTAACACATATGTAATTACTAATGTGAATTAACTAGCCACTTAAGTGTTTTTAGAATAAAGCTCACCTTATCGACTCTACTCCCTCACTTAGACATCTAGACATCACATCTTAACAATTACACAGACATTGATGAACTCTAGTTCATCAAAGCACAAGCCCTTTCATGCCCTTCCGACGGATCCGAACATCAACTCCCTTTAAGAGTACATTCGGTGTTTTAACTGAACAAATCAAAAGTTCAATCTAGTCTTGTTCATATTCAATTAATGTTATTTAATCACGAATTAAGGTTTAGAATTCAAAACATAGCTTGAAACAACATTATATAGATACCTGGGGCAGTGCGTGCGCATTACTCTGGATTGCGTACGCATTCCTGCTGCTGAAAACTCTCTGCTCAAGCAATGCGTGCACATTACGCTCAATGTGTACGCATCCCAAGACCAGAAACTATTCTAAACTTTCTGTTTGGTCAATGCGTGCGCATTCATATGAATGCGTATGCATCCCTGAACCAGAAAGAATCCTGTATGACTCTGAACCAACAATGCGTGCGTATTCCCTTGAATGCTTATGCATTGATCCTGCTGTAACTATCCTAAGCAATCCTGTAACAGGAATGAGTGCGCATTGATGGGCAATGCGTACGCATCCTACGCAGAAAAACCCTAAAATTCTGTTTTCCATCTCTTAACGATCTCTACTCGATCCCAAACCTCTTGTACACTAATTACAGCCGAAAAACAACTTAATAACACAACTTTCTCAGGTCCTAACAACCCTTAATCTATAAACAACATCTTAATAAAACCTTGGTATAAAAATGCTTTAAAATCATGATCTAGCTACTCCAAACCATAATTAGATTGTAGGAAGAGCTTCTTACCTTTTTAGCAGCTAAATCCATGTCCAAACTCAGAAAAACAGCAGCTAAAACCGTCCCTTCTCTACAGGAAACATGTGTGATGAATCCAAACTTAGATTAGATTCAATCACACGCTTCTAAACGATAAAAACTACGAATTGATGAGTTTGAATCCATCAAACTCGAAGAAGAACAGGAATTAGGGTTTAAACATACCTTGACAAAGCTTCAACTTTCTGCAATCAAAACGTTGCTCTCTTCACAAATGATTCCGCGCTCTACTACGATCCAAAGCAGTCAAGAACTGACTTAGAACCGATGACAACAATCCCTCAGCCCTAATTCTTGCACACACATGCTGGAGATGAATTTGGAGGTGGAGAAATCTGATTAAAAGTTTAAGGGCTGATTAGGTTAATTTTTCCTTAAATAGGAAAATCCAAAAATTACTTAATTTCAATGATTTTCCTTAATCACCCTTATTAAATCAGATTTTCTTTCCCTTAAATATTCGCATATATCTCGAAAATATACATATATTTAACTAAATAATTAAACTCCGAATAAAAGGAACCGAACCCAATATTTCGTTTTTGCAAAATGACACGTCTGCCCTTTCCTGAAAATCGGAATATTACAAGTTCTAACTTTGACTATCTACTTCTTCTCTCATTATCTATTAGACATATTTTAGTTTTAATGATGAGTGCCAGACTAGCTGTTATAGAGCAAAGGCAAAAATATGTCTAGATTGAATGTATAGGTTTACTGGAGTTTGATCTTTGTATAGGTTTGATCAAATAAGCATTGTAAAGAGGCCGGCTGAATTGTTCAGTAGACCTATTCAGGCCAATAGAGTGTCTAAGACCGCAGAGTCTAAGAATCTGCTGATGTTGAAGGCCGAGGGTTCAAACTCAGTAATGATGGCTGACGGTTCAAATTTAGCAATGAAGGCTAGGGGATCAAACATAGTATTTAAAGTCAAGGATATGGGATCAGGATTTAGGGAAGTCTGTGATGACCTAAACTGATCACATATACCTTGTCTAGAAGACCTAAGTTCCATATAAAGTACAATGGTGATTGGACCTTGGATATAATTAAAATGGTGTACTCTAACTTAATAATAAAAAGTTAGATGATAAGTAGTCAGCTGAGGTGTTTATAAAACACAGTAGACTAAAAGTCGGCTGAAATACATGGACATCAACAGACCTATACAACAGGTGTCTGCTGAATGCAAAAGTCGAATTAATCCAAGTTTTTTCTGGAAGATTAAATGGATTAAGATTAATTACAAGCCTTGGATTAACTAGTCAAATCAATGGCCAAGATGAAAGGAACGTTATACGGATTCAGAGCCCTATGAAATGAAATTAAGTCAATGGTTGACAGACTAGACTGTCAAAAAGGAACCTTGACAGTGTCAGTATGGTACAACATAGGAAAATTGCAGTCAAGATAGAGACAATTCTGAAACGGCTATATTTGAAATTCAAAATCAAATCATAAGAGTCTACACCTATAAATAGAGGACTCTTGATTCAAATTGCAACAACAAGAATAACAACAACACAAAGAACCAGAATACATTGAAGCAATCAAGTTTTTGAGCAAGAAATTGATATAAGTGCAATCTTACCCTGTTGATACTAACAGAGCTATAAATTACTGATCAAGGATTTTCTTCAAGTGTTTCTGCAATCTAGTTCCATCCAGCATACACACTTGAAGGTTACAAGCTACTGATCTTATCATCCTGATCAAAAGCTTGCTGAAAGCTGAATCACTTTCTTGATTCAACCCCTTCTTTTTCTAGAAGAAACTGTAGAAGGAGAAGCACTACTAAACTGTCAAGGACTGTTGTGTTTTGTGGGGGAGCTGGTGAAGAGGCATTCCTACCCTTCAAGGACCAATGGAATAATTAGAAGTGGCAATCCTACTTGTTTCTAGTGTTCAGTTTGTGAAGCCATAGTCATTCGTCAAGGACAAACAATTTAGGGATTTTATAACAGCTACCTCAAAGTCTCTAGTGAATTCCTCCAACATCACAAGAGAAGAGTGGACTGACAGAATTACACCACCTGGAACCACTATAAATCTTGCTTACTTTACTTTACTGCACTTACTCTCTGCAATTTATTTTATTTGCATGCTTATCACATCAACCTACTGAACTAGCTACTGAATCAAACTACTTACACTACTGAGTATCCAATACTTAGTATCATATATAAAACAACAAGTAACAAGGTTTAATTTAATATATTCCACTGCAACAATTTCAATAGCTTCAATAGTCAGCAGACTATCGACACTGCTGAGTTTGTAAAACTCCAAAAAGTTTTTAAGTGTTAAGTTTATTCAACCCCCATTTTAAACTTTACCCAAGCATTTTCAAGGGACCAACAATTGGTATCGGAGCAGAGCTTCTATTCTGAAGTAATCTTACTTGTTGTGCTTGTGAAAAATCTTTGAAAACTTTTACAAATTTTTGTTTCCAAGTGTTGCATCATGGATAAAAACCAGTATGCTTGGACAATGTTGATGTTCTCTCTAGATCGTTTTGATGAGTATAAGCGTCATATGCAGGCTTATCTAGCTGCAACTCATGATGAGATGATGGATGTGCTGATTGATGGACCACTGGAAATCACTAAGTTCATAACTGTGGATGGTCAGAATCAGACAGTCCTAAAGCCAAAAAGTGAATGGGGTGCTGAAGATAGAAAAAGGGAAAACCTGAACAATATTGCTATTGATATTATCTATAGAACTCTAGATAGAAATATGTACATGAAGGTGAAAGATTGAAAAACTGCCAAAGAATTATGGGAAAGATTGCAGCTTATTTGTGAAGGAACTGATGCAATAAAAAAAACAAGATCTGCGTGGCCAAGCAAAAATTTCAAGAGTTCAAAATGAAATCAATTGAGACCATTGAATAGATGGAGTCTGGGTTTAATGCAATTCTGGATGAACTCACCCTGTTGAATGTTGTTTACACAAAAGAAGAGATCAACACAAGAATTCTCAAAGCTTTACTTGAAAAAGAAGTTTGGGATCATGAAATGAAGACTCCTGCAATGGAGGAGTCCAGGAGACTACATGAGGAAGACACATTCAAATTGTTTTTAGATCTTAAAGTTTATGAATTCAACAAGGATCTTGTTGCAAATGCTAAGAAAGAAGCTACAAAGACTACTGCACTGGCTGCTGCTCATAAATAAGAATCATCAAGTGTTCAAGATGATGTGTTAGATCAAAAGCAAGAGCAAATCGCTTTACTGACCAAAAGAATCAGAATGATGAAATCTGGAAAGGCATCTCCAAGGAATTTTGGCAAGAAAACAACTTAGAAGAAAGAAGAATCAAAGAAGGATCATGACTTTCTATGCTTCAATTGAAAGAAACCAGGAAACTTCAAACCTGACTGTCCTGATTTAAAACAAAAGAAGGATCCTGACTACCTATGCTTTAACTACAAGAATCCTTGACATTTTAGACCTGACTATCCTGACCTGCTGAAGAACAAGAGTCAGTAGAGGAAACCTGGTAGGAAAGCTTTGGTTGCTGATGATGAATCAGGCTATGAAGTGGAATCAGAAAAAAGAAATAAATCAGATGACACTGCACTCATAGCATATAAGGATGATTATGCTTTCATGACTCATATGGATGAAACTGAGGAGGTCTACAATTCTGTATCTATGAACACTCCTACTGAAAGTGATTATGAGTCTATTGGTGGTTCCAATCCAAATATTTCTGACAATGAAGAGTCTCTAGATGCCCTCCTTAATCAACTAAGGATAATACAATCTGATTATGAGATTGTGAAGGCTGAAAGAGAAGCACTTCAAGCAGAAATTCAAAGATTGAATGCCGAATTAAGAATTCTCAAGGGTAAGGAAAATTATTATGAATATAATCAGTATAAGTCTACCGCACCAGTAGTGGCAACTGAATCTGCTGCACAATCTAGTTCCACAACTGCATTTAAATCTAAAAAACTTTATGGTGATAAAACATGCCTTGGATTTGAATCTCAACAATCTTCTAAGGGTGGATCAAGTAAGGCTGCTGAACATAGTGCCAGAATTGGTCCTACGTTTGTGGCTGCACAAGATCCAAAACCTCAAAAGGTTGCTGATGCAGTAATGCCTGCTGAGAATGCTTCAAAAAGAAAAATCAGAAGTCCAACACCTAACAAAAATGGTACATCCAAAGGTAGGACTGCTGGACCTTCTAGACCTGCTAATAGAAGACCTGCTGCAAAGTCTGTGAACCACAAAAAGGGAAAAACCAAAAATTTTCCAAGGATAAGAATGTTAAACCCAAGAATGTTAATCATTCAAGGGATACTTATCTCAGAGGGAAAGGCTGCTTGTCCCCTTCTGATGAAGATTGGAATATTCCCGCCCCTGTTGCTAGAAACAATAGATTTAACCATAATGCTAGGGTTAGACCTCAGTAGTGGAATCAACAAAGGACTCAGCAGAGACCTCAGCAGAGACCACAATACAGGGCTGTTCCTAATAGACAACAACCTTATGGTTATACTAATGCTTCTAACATTAGAAATCACTTCAAACAACATTTTGTACCAAAAGGCCAGAAACCATATGTTAATGCTACACAACCAAAAGTTATATTCTATGGAATGTAGCATACATATATGAACAAAAGTGCATCACTTTCCAAAGAAAACCTTATCGAAATTTGCCAAGGGTTTTGCTTACCACTGACCACTATGGACAAAATAGGTTTGGGTACCTAAAACACATTAAATTTTTTTTGTAGGATGTCTAGTACTTTGACCGTGGATGTTCCAGACATATGACCAGATGTAAGCACTGTTTGACAAATTATGTGGCAAAGGATGGAACTAAAGTCAATTTTGGGAACAAGGACACACCAGGATATGAAGAGGGTATGGAACAATGGTGTGGGATGGATTGATAATCATAAATCTTGCATATGTTGAAGGCTTGGATTACAACCTACTGAGCACTAGACAATTTTGTGATATGGGTTACAAAGTCACTTTTGACAAAGCCTACTGCATTGTCATGAGTGAAATGGGAGAACAAGTTGTGTTGGCTAGAAGAAGACAACAAAACATGTATGTAGTAGACTGGACTACTGCTGTTCCTGAAACATGTCTTATTGTGCATACAAAGTTAGAACTCAATTATGGCACAAGAAGTTGAATCATGTAAACTTTGAAGATATCAATTAATAGGTGAAGAAGAAGTTGGTGATTGGTTTACCTGAAATCACGTATAAGAAAGATGGAATTTGTGATACCTGTCAGCAAGGTAAACAAACAAAGTCAAGTTTCAAGTCAAAGACTAAAAAATCAACCAAGAGAGTGTTGGAACTGATAGATATTGTATCTGTTTGGACCAGTAATACCAACAACCATAACAGGAAAGAAGTACACTCTGATAGTTGTGGATGATTATTCAAGATACACCTGGGTGATTGTCATGAATAAGAAAAGTGAAACACTTCAAAAGATGTCCGAACTCTTGAGATCATATCAGACAAGGGTACTAAGTTCCTAAACAAATTCATAAGAGAATACTATGAACAAAATGGTGTGCTGCATCAATTATGAACTGCTGGTACACCTCAGCAAAATAGGGTTGCTGAGAGAAGAAACATGACTTTGAAGGAAGCAGGGAAGACTATGATTTGTGAAGCATTGTTACCTGAAGGATATTGGGCTGAAGCAATCAATACAGCATGCTACACATAGAATAGAACCTTAGTGAACAAAAAGCTTATGAAGACACCTTATGAAACGTGGAATGGAAGAAAGCCAAATATATCATATTTCCATCCATTTGGGTGTATGTGCTTTATCTTAAATCATAAGGAGCAACTGAAGACTTTCCAACCAAAATCTGATGTGGGAATCTTTTTGGGTTATTCTTCAGTCAGCAAGGCTTTTAGGGTACTAAAAACAATGACATTAAAGCATAAATAATTAATACACATTGTTTTTTATGAACCTAAGTTCAATGGAATGGAGGATGAAGAAATTCCAGAACCTGTTGTACACCAAGAAGTCACTGATCCAGAATATGTTGACATACTAAAGAAAATAAGTGACTTAAAGGTTTCTGATTCTGGAAGTGAAGAGGTCCCTACTGGTAACACTACTGATACAACAACAGATGCAGTTCAAGGATCTGCTGATCCTTTTACTGAACCTACAACAGACTCTACTGAAGATCTGGTTCCTATAAATAAAGCAAATCAAGATTTACAATGTTTGATGGATCACCCTGCTGAACAAGTAATTGGTGATGTACCACAAGGTGTAAGGACAAGAAGACAACTAGAAGCCATGTTTACATGTTTTCTTTCTCAAATGGAACCTAAAGTTGTTGAAGAAGCAATTTTTGATCCTGCTTGGATAATTGCTATGCAAGAAGAATTGAACGAGTTTGAAAGAAACCAAGTATGGACACTAGTGGAAAGTCCTAATCACGCAACTGTGATTGGTACTAAATGGTATGCAGAAACAAACTTGATGAATATGGTACCATTGTAAGAAAAAAGGCCAGACTAGTGACAAAAGGCTATTCTCAAGCAGAAGGAATAGATTTTGATAAGACATATGCCCCAGTTGCAAGACGGAAGCTATAAGACAATTTTTGGCATATGCTGCACATAAGAACTTCAAAGTATACCAGTTAAGTCAGTTCAAGCTTAGAGATTCATCAAGGGGATTGATCTTTGTCATGCTGGGTGTGCTCACTTAACAGACCAATCATTGAGATCAACAATCTCAAACTAACTAACTGAAACTGAAGAATTGAGGTAACCCAAATTTTGTAAAAATGATTTCAGCTTCAGTTTTACTCAGTCAAACAAAGTCAATAAATGAGTGGATAAAACCAACAACAGTTACATCGCATTTAATTACCGCCGTTTTTTCTGTCAGAATTCATAAAATGTATACCCTCATTATGTCAAATAGTACACTTCGGTTACACAAACCATGTTGGAATTTGAAAAGATTGTACAAATCTATCAGAAGATCGTGGATCATTTCAACTTCCCATCCCTTTATATACAACCATTCCTTCACTCTCTTTGTTTACCAAAAAGAAAAAAAGAAACTTTCACACATAGTTATCAGACCCGGCCCGGCCCGGCGGTCGAACCGGTCGACCCGGTGACCCGGTCCCAAACCCGGGCCGGGTCAAGCATTCGACCGTTTAAGCAAGTGAACTGCGTTACGGCCCGGTCGAGCGGTGGTCGGACGGTCGACCGGGCGGTCGGACGGTCGACCCGGTGACCAGGCGGTTTTCCATCATTTTTTTTTTTTTTTCATCGAGGATTTCATTCACTTTCGGCGGTTCTAAAAAAAGGCTTCAGCTCTAAATATTATAATTCTCAAAACATCGAGCAAATTTTTTCAAAAAAAAAAAAACATCGAATAGATCTCTAACAAAAAAAAATCAAGTAGCGGTATGTATTTTTTTTGTTTTATAGGAAATAATTATTGGTATTTAGGGGTATTTGTACTTTTTTTACGGTCGAAAACTTGAAGTGAAGATAATGAACTTGTTTTCATTATGGAATGAATGTATTGCTGTGTTTCTTTTAGGATTGTATGAAATTGTAGCAGTAGTTACAATACTTACCTAAAGAAAAGACTAATTATTTGTGTTTTAACTTGAACAACAGATAATCATTTGAGCATTTTATGTTGTCTAATTTGTAATTGTGTTTGTTGGAGTATTTTGAAAATAATTATGATTGTCATATTTTCTTTTATCTTTATGTTTTGAATATTCAATTATATTTTTCATGTATATGATGTGACCACCGGTTGAACCACTGACCCACCGGTTGAACCACTGACCCGGTGACCCGGTGTCTTTTCCGGGTCAATGACCGGGCCGGGTCTGATAACTATGCTTTCACATCCCTAAATTAGCCAGATTTTTTTAATGGCCGCTTCAAAGAAAACTCAAGAAGAACGGTTAATCACCACACCTGATACGTTCACACTTCAAGAATTCGAAGATATGTGTAGTAATACCCTTCTCTCCAGTCATATAGCTGAAAAGATTGGAAGATTACCAGGTTTAAGAAATCTTTTGGAAGCAAAATTACAACTAGAAATGGACTTGGAAGGTCTCTTGCAATTTTGGGAGAATATGAAGTTACTGAAGAACTCTTTACTTACAAGAGTTCATGGACAGTAGATTTTTGTCAGTGAAGACATCATCAGACAGCTTTTTGGCTTCAAAGATCCTCTAGTGAAATCTATTGATCTAGCCTGCTTACCCCTTCAAAGCAATGCTTTTCTTAGACAGATTTCAGTTTTGAAGGAACCAGCAGAGGTTGATACGCATATTAAGGACCTTAAAACTGAGTTTGCTCTTCCTAGTAGATGGATTAGCAGACATGCCATCGGACAGCACAAATGGCTAATTAAGTTAACTGAAGATGGTATCTACCTAATGAATGTCATCAGGGATGGATTTGAGTTCAACTGTGCTGGATATATCTTAAATCAGATCAAGCAGCAACACTTGGATGAATTAGAAAGTATCAATAAAGCCCAAGCTGAAGGAAGACAAACTAAAGGCAGATTCTGGCTGAAAAAATCACTTAGCTTAGTGATTCAGTATTATTTGGAAAGAATCAGTAGTGGGAATAAGAATGCACAAGCTACTACAAAAGCTGCAGCAGTTGCAAGTCCAACAAAAGAAACTTCCCAACCTGAAGCAAATAGGCAAACTGTGTCCCAGCAAATCGCTCACCAAAAGGAATTAAAAGGAAAGCTGAGACACAAGGAGAAAAAATTAGTTGTACGTTGTTTATACCCAGTACTTCAAGTCTGTTCGCATCAACTGAGGGGGAACAACTACTGACAATTGACAGCAGCAAGCTGAAAGCTTTAGTTCCTGGAATTGTTTCTCAACTTCAACAGAGAATATCTGAGAAACATGTTTCCGTTATGAATTTTGAGCAACAGAAACCGGAATCTCAGCAACCAAATGAGTATCTCTTTGATGCTGAGAGAATTATCAAACTGATGAAGATGAAGCTCAAGACTGAAGATTCTCGAGAAACTACTCTACCTAATGAAGAAAAATTATTGTTGGAGAAACTAGAAATACCAAGTCTATACGCATTATTTCCTATGGAAGAATTTCTCAACAACTTCTTTAACAGATTTCGAGAGATAGCCAAGAGAACTGAATAAACCACATCATCCACACCTAAGGAAAATTCAAAGAAGAAAGATGATGATTCACAGAAAGAAGTTCAAAAGAGTACAGTTTTGCAGTCAAGCACTTAGCCTGAACAACCAGCGCAAACTGATACTAAGGAAGAAGAACTGCCAGTTGAAACTCAGACAACTGGCAATAAATATGAAGGAACAAGAAATGATGTTAATCAACAACTAATGTTAATTGAAGATGCCAATCAGTCTCGAATCCAAGAAACAGAAGAAGAAGACCCATCTGAGAAGCTTACTACAGAAGAATTGAGCAAAGTACAAGAAGGCTTGAAGATTATGCTCAACCAAAAGGATGATATAAGTGGTCTCCTATTACATGTTTCTTGTTATTTGGATTACAAGAAGAAAACTGATGTCTCAACTCATACTAAGTTGGACATTATCAAGAAATCCACATCAGATTCAATTTCGGAGATTCTCAGTTTAAAAGAAAAACTTGAACAAGAAACTTTAGTAGATCGAGAAACTCATTCTCAAGCTAAATGGTACCTCAACAAACGGATTTATGTGCTAGAAACTCAACTCAGAAATGTCCACACCTCTCAGAAAGAGATGACAACAAATCAGAAGGAAACACATCAACTAATCAATGAGTTGTATGATGCCAAAAAGGGAGAAGTGGAGGAGGAAAAGCTGAAGTTATGTGACGAAAAATTAAAGCTTGAAAATGAGTTGACAGAACTGAAGAAAGCAAAATCAACTACAGAATCCAACATCAGAGAAGTTGAAAAACTAACTGATGAGCAGCTCATACTCAAATACAGTCAACCTGGTGACAGAAGAGCTACTCTCACTGAAGATCTTTGGATGAAATTTATTGAAGACTTTAGTCATGTCAAAGCCAAGTACAGATACAAGAATTTTGAAGAATCACTCAACTACTTTTTATGTGATCTTTATAGTAAACAAAAAAAGGCAAACTACAAGAAGATCAAAAGGATTGAAGCAAAAATGCAATTCAGAGACAAAACTGAACACATGAAAGCAGATGTCAATGAGTTTGAAACTTATTACAAAGATGAAAATATCATTTGCTAAAGTTAGCTATGTGGAGAAAATGGAAGCTAACAAGCCAATTGGACTACCTCAAGACTTTCAGTAATGAAGACAAAAGGATTGAAGGAGAATATTGCCTTCATGACAAAAGAAGGAAGTATGACTTAGCTAAACAGAAAGTTGTTTATGTTTTATCTCAGTTTATATTAAAATGTGTAACTCGATCCAATTTTTACAAAATCATAATGATATCCAGTTTCCAGTTTTACTTTGTTCTGTATTATTTAAATCTTTAATCTTTTCTTTTTAAGGAGGCTTTTGGCATCATCAAAAAAGGGGGAAATTGTTGAGAATAAAATTTAGTTTTGATGATGATTCATCATATTCAAGAACTTGTTTGTTTACACCCCATTGATGACGTGGTGAAACTACCTGTTATAGTGAAAGGCTAAAAGATGTCAAAAACTGAATGTATAAGTTTTACTAGAGTCTGATAGTTGTATAGGTTATATCAGACAAGCACTGATAGAAGTGTCGTAAAAATGAAACAGGAAATCATCTAAGAAACTGGAAAGACAAGTCATCTAATACTGAAACTCACTCAGCACTGAAGAAGGTAAGTTCGCTGAGGGACACAGACTTAGTTGAATTACCTAGAAGATTGAAGAACTGAGGGTTCAAACTCAGTTATTGAAGATTAAAGGACTGAGGGTTCAAACTTAGTATATGAAGACTAAGTCAAGACTATAAAGTTAGACTTCAAGCTAGTTTGTGGTGACCTGAACGGACTTTATGGATCTTGTATGAAGACCTAACAATCATAAGGACAATGAATACTTAGATGATATATGCTTATGGTCAATAATAATCAAATGAAAAGCTGGAGTACTGACATTTGAAGAAGACTAAAATCTCAGTTAATGCTCCAAGTCAGTTAAGAAACTGACAACTGAAAAACTCAGTATAAAACTGATCAGGATACACAGTTTTATAATTCAGTCATCCAACAAACTGGTATTACAGTCGAACGTTGTAAAGGAAGCAATTCTATTGGAGGAAATACTGACAAGTCAGAATGGTCACAAAATATAACCGTTACAAGATAGACGTTGATACAATTCGAATTCAAGCGAAATGAACGTTGGACCTTACACTATAAATAGAGGACTTCGCACCAAGGATCAAGGACCAAGAATTAACGAGATTACAAGCATTTTGTGCACTAGTCTCGTTCATTCGAATTTCTATCATCTTTGCGCTAACAAGATCAATCAAGCATTTCTTCAAGTGTTCAAGCTACACAGAATTTATCCAGATTCAGACACTTTGAAGAACCACAAACAAGAATCAATTTATTGATTCTCAGCATTCTTAATCAAAGGTCTAGACTATGAAGCAATCCGGTGAAGGTTTGTCAAGGACAGTTGTATCAGTAGTCGGGTAGACCGTGTTTGTGGTGGCAGCTGGTGAAGAGGCATACGTAACCCTTCAAGGACCAGTGGCTCAAGCATTTGAAGAGCAGCAATCCAAGTTGTTTGACTATTTAGGTAGTAAAGCTAGGATTAGCTAAAGACTATTGTTTAGGACTTTTTGTAACAGCTCACCTCAAGAAGTTCTAGTGGAATTTTCCTCTTACACTACAGGGGAAGAGAGGACTGATAGGATTACACCACCTAGAACCTCTATAACTCTTGTTTCATTTACTTTACGCATTTACATACTATTATTTATTATCACAACATTTATCATTGTTTATTCAACATACTGAAGAACTGATTGTTATACTGTTTCAAACCTCACAAACTGACATTCATCAGAATTCAGTTTAACACACTCAGCTTTCACAGAGAATAACAAGATCTAGAAAAAGGCTTAATTTAATCTGCTGCTGGTTGACTCAGTTTGTTATAAGTCAGTTTTGACTTAGACTCAGCTCAGTCAGCTTAACTCCACACAAGTTTTAACTGTATCTTAAAAAGTCTAAAATACAGTTTTTAGGGACAAGTTTATTCACCCCCCTCTCAACTTGTGTTAGCATTTCCAAGGGACCAACAATTGGTATCGGAGTAGAGTTTTCTGTTCTGACTTAGAGCAAGTAACTGGTAATCAGTTGATAATCAGTTATTCTGATACCAACAACTGGTATCGATCAGTTAAAACTCAGTTGCTCTATATCTCCTCTAGTTGCTCTCATTAGAAAGCTCAGATTTTATATAATCAGTTTTCACTCACTCATAATGGATAACAATCAGTACATCAAACAAATGCTTATGTGCAACATGGATAGATTTGATGAATACAAACGTTGTATGCAGGCTTTTCTAGCTGCTACTCATGACGAGATGATGGACATTCTGATGGACCAATCCAGATCACTCACATGCAGACTGTTGGTGAAAATCATGTTCGAGTTCCAAAGCCCAAGGCTGAATGGACTAGTGATGATTGCAAGCGAAACAATCTCACAACGTTTCTATGGACTATATCCTTAGAACTCTTGATAGCAGCATGTACTTGAAGGTGAAAGATTGTACTACTGCTAAGGAAATGTGGGACAAACTTCTGTTAGTTTGTGAAGGTACTGACTCCATCAAGGAGAATAGGATCTCAGTTGCAAAGCAGAAGTTTGAGAATTTCAAGATGAAATCCGGAGAGACCATTGACCAAATGGAGACAAGATTCAGTGCAATCATGGATGAAATGGACCTACTCAAGATTGAGTATACAAAGAAAGTAATCAATACAAGAATCTTAAAAGCCTTTCCAATGTGTTGGAAGATGAAGGTCACTGCTATGGAAGAATCCCGAAGACTTGACATAGAGGATTCCTTTAAAATCTTCTCAGATCTGAAAGCTTATAAATTCAGTGAAGATTTTACAAGCACAGCTGCAATAGTCAAAGCTCTGGAAAAACCAAAGACCACAGCACTTGCAGAAACATCAAATGACACTCAAGAAACATCCACAAATAATCTTCAATAGTTGGATGAAAGGAAGAACAAATGGCACTTATGATGAGTCGAATCAAAATGGAGAATGGTCATCCAGTAACTCAAAGGTATATCAAGAAGACTCCTAAGAAAAGGAAAGATGATGAATATCTTTGCTTCAACTGTAAGAAGCCTGGTCACTACAAAGCTGAATGTCCAGAACTGACCAAGAAGTCTCAGCAATGAACAACTGGAGAAGAGCATTGTTAGCTGGAGATGAGTCTAACTACGAAGCTGGTACAGAAAGATTATCTGATGACATAGCTTTGATGGAACACTTGGAAGATTCCAATGATGTATGTGAATCAAATTCTAAATACAACTCAGCCCATATTTCCATGCAAAATTCATGTTCTTCAACAACCGATTCCAATCCAAAGAACTTAGAATTAGAAGAAACTCTTGATGAATTGATGAGCCAGCTTGTAACCATACAAGCTGATTATGAATCAATCAAGACTGTGAAAGAAGCTCTAATTCTAGAGGTCAAAAGATTGAACGATGAGTTGCACAGTTAAAACTAAGCAGAACTGATAAGGGAAAGAATCAGTATCAGCCTACTGCATCAGCAGCAGCAACTGAATCTTTTGGTCAATCAAGTTCAGCCACTGGATTCAAATCAGGCAAGCTATATGGAGATAGAACTGGCTTAGGATTTGATACTCAGCAAACTTCAAAGGTAGGAACGAGAAAGGCAACTGAACCCAATGCCAAAACTGGTGTTAAGTTCATAGCTGAACAATGTCCTCAAACTAAGAAGCGTGCTGTACCAGTAAAACCAGTTCAACATGAATCAAATCAGCCACAACGTCAGTTTTCAAAGAAGTCAGCTGTAAACAACAACAGGGTCAACCAAAAAGGTAAATCAGCTGTACATCATGAAAATCAAAAAAGGTAGATCAACTGCTGAATCTACTAAAGCTAATCAGGCTAAGAACCAGAAAAACTTCAGTCAAAGTAAATCCAAGAATATCAATTACTCAAAGATTCACAAAGTCAGGGGGAAAGGTAAATTATTTCCAACTGATGATGACTGGAATTTCTCTGAATCCACTATTAAAACTGATAGAAGCAATCATTTCAGATAGAAAACTTATCACAAGTTTCAGTCTAAAGGTCAGCAGAGGAATCACTTCAATCCTCAGCAGAGACCGTAGTACCAAGGTCAGCCCAGACCTCAGTACAACAGAAATGGTGGTTATTATTCAAGTTTTAATAATAGAAAGCATCATGGGAATCAGTTTCAGCCAAAGGATCAGAGAGATCATATAAATTAGACACAGTCCAAGCATAGATTCTGTGGGAGTGTGGCTTACATATATGAAAACAAGTGCAACAATATCCGAAGGATACCTAAAGGGTATATTCCTAAGGTTGTACTGACAACTGACCCCCATGGACCCAAATAGAGTTGGGTACCTAAAACTGTTTAATTTATTTTGCAGTATATATGGTACTTTGACAGTGGATGCTCAAGGCACATGACAAAGAGCAAGGACTGCCTGAGTAATTTTATTGCCAAGGATGGATCAAAAGTTAATTGGAAGCAAAGACAAACCTGGATACACCAAAGGTTATGGTACTTTGATCAGAAATGGACTCACAATCAGAATGTATCTTATGTAGAAGGATTGCATTAATCTACTCAGCTCCAGTCAATTTTGTGACATGGGATACATAGTCACTTTTGACAAATATTACTGTATTGTCGTCAGCGAAACAACATTTCAAGTTGTTCTAGCTGGAAGAAGGAAAGAGAATATGTATGTTGCATATTGGACTACAGCAGTCGCAGAAACATGTTTACTTGTGCATACCAAATCAGAAGTCTGCTGGTTATGGCACAAAAAACTGAGTCATCTTAACTTCGACGACATCAACACACTTGTCAAGATACAGTTGGTAATTGGACTACATGAGATTACCTACAAGAAGGATAGCTTGTGTGATGCCTGTCAAAAAGGAAAACAAGTGAAAGCTAGTTTCAAGACAAAATCTCATCATTCAACAACAAGTTTCCTGGATCTACTACATTTGGATTTATTTGGACCTATCACACCAATCAGCATCAGTGGAAAGAAGTATACATTGGTAGTGGTAGATGATTATTCAAGATACACTTGGGTTATCTTCTTAACCAAGAAAAGTGAAACCAAGCAAAGGCTTACAGAACATCTCAAAAGGCTTCAAAATCAGAAGAGTGTTTCAGTTGTGAAGATAAGATCAGATAAAGGAACTGAATTCCTCAACAATGTGATTATCAAATACTGTGAATAAAATGGTGTTTTACATCAACACGCAAAACAATGACCATGCCTCAATGAGAATGGTGTGTTTGAAAGAAGGAATAGAACACTCAAAGAAGCATGAAGGACTATGATCTGTGAAGCAAAACTACCTGAAAGATATTGGGCAGAAGCAGTTAACACAGCTTGCTACACAAGACATGAGAAGATACCTTATGAAATATGGAATGGTAGAAAACCAATGTTTCATATTTTCACGCTTTTGGAAGCAAGTGTTTCGTACAAAATATTGGAAATGATCAACTTCATGTTTTTCAACCCGAAGCTGATGAAGGAATAATTTTGGGATATTCAAGTGTCAGCAAAGCATTTAGGGTACTGAACAAAAGGACCCTCAAGCATGAAGAATCAATACACGTAGTATTTGATTAACCAAACTTTCCTGGTGAAGAAACTAAAATCAGACAAGAATCAGTTTCTCAGCATCAGTTACCAGTTTTAACAAAATCAGTTTATGTTGACATTGGAAGATTAAGGATTTCAGAATCATCAGATCAAGATCAACCTCAGTTTAACAACTGAACCACCAACAGTTGAACCACATGATTCTGACCCAGTTCAAGATGATTAAGATGAAGATAATCTAGAACAAATTCCTGAAGAACCAGTTCAACAGAATGAAGATCTTTTGATGCAACCCCCAGTACATTAATGGATGAGAGATCACCCAGAAGAACAGGTGATTAATGACACTCAAGCTGGTGTTCGAACTAGACATCAACTAGATGCAATGATTGCATGTTTCCTATCTCAATCTGAACCTAAAGAGATAGAAGAAGCTTTAAAAAATCTAGATTGGATTTTAGCTATGAAAGAAGAACTGAATGAGTTCGAAAGAAATCAAGTATGAGAACTAGTAGACAAACCAGATCATGTAAACATCATTGGCACTAAATGGGTTTACAAAAACAAACTTAATGAAGATGGGAATATCATCAGAAACAAAGCCAGACTTGTATCTAAAGGATATTCTCAAGATGATGGCATAGATTTTGATGAAACTTATGCACCAGTTGCAAGACTAGAAGCAATCAGACTATTTCTTGCCTTTGCAGCTCACAAGAAATTCAAAGTTCACCAGATGGATGTCAAAATTGCTTTTTCGAAAGGAATTCTAGATGAAGAAGAAGTCTACGTTCAACAACCATCTGGATTTGAAATTAAAGATCCAACTGATAAAGTCTTTAGACTGAGAAAAGCTCTATATGGACTGAAGCAAGCACCAAGAGCCTGGTACGAAACACTATCTCAGTTTCTAGTAGATAATGGATTTATCAAAGGAACCATCGACAAGACTTTATTCAGGATGCAAGTTGAAGAAAGTACTCTCCTTGTTCTGATCTATGTTGATGATATTATTTTTAAATCTGAAAATGAGCAACTCTATGAGAAATTTGCAAGTTTAATGAAGAGCAAATTTCAAATGAGTATGATGGGAGAACTGAATTATTTTCTGGGTTTACAACTTAAACTACTGGATATTGGGATTTTCATTCACCAAACTAATTATACAAGAGAATTAATCAAGAAATTTGGAATGGAGAAATCAGCTGGAATTTTAACACCAATTGGGACTAACATCAGGTTAGATGAAGACAAAGATGGCAAAGATGTGGATCGAACTCTCTACAGAAGAATGATTGGAAGTCTACTTTATCACACAGCTAGTTGACCAGACATATCCTTTGCTGTTGGTGTTTCTGCTAAATTTCAAACAATACCTAAATAGAGTCATCTCATAGTTGTAAAAAGAACCATGAAGTATTTGAAAGATACAGAAGGAGTTGGGATATGGTATTCAAGAGAAGGAGTAGTCAAACTGATATCCTACTCAGATTCAGACTATGCCGGATGCAAAGTGGATAGAAAAAGTACTTCAGGCACTTGTCAGTTATTGGGAAATAGACTTGTGTCATGGTTCAGCAAGAAGCAAAACTCACTCTCTACTTCGACAGCTGAAGCTGAGTATATTGCAGCTGGAAGTTGTTGTGCTCAAGTTTTATGGATTAGACAACAACCGAGAGATTATGGAATAGAAGAGGGAATGATTCCTATAATGTGTGATAATACAAGTGCAATTGCAATAATTGACAATCCATTTTTGCACTCAAGGACAAAACACATTGATGTGACACATCACTTTATAAGGGATCATGTGGAAAAGAAGGATATAAAAGTTCTCTATGTTCCAACTGAAGATCAGTTAGCCGACATCTTTACCAAACCTCTGTACAAAGAAAGGTTTGTTGAACTGAGAACTGAACTGGGGATTATCAAATTCAGTTAAGTCAGTCAAGCTTAGAGATTCATCAAGGGGATTGATCTTTTTCATGCTGGGGGTGCTCACTTAACAGATCAATCATTGACATCAACAATCTCAAACTAACTAACTGAAACTGAAGAATTGACGGAACCCAAATTTTGAAAAAATGATTTCAGCTTCAGTTTTACTAAGTCAAACAATGTCAATAAAGGAATGGATAAAAACGACAACAGTTACATCGTATTTAATTACCGCCATTTTTCTGTCAGAATTCGTAGCGTCTATACCCCCATTATGTCAGATAGTACACTTTGGTTACACAAACCATGATGGAATTTGAAAAGATTGTAAACATCTATCAAAAGATCGTGGATCCTTTCAACCTCCCACCCCTTTATATACAACCATTCCTTCACTCTCTTTGTTTACCAAATAAAAATCAAACTTTCTCATCCCTAAATCAGCTAGATTTTTTTTAATGGCCGCTTCAAAGAAAACTCAAGAAGAACGGTTAATCACCGCACCTGATACGTTCACACTTCAAGAATTCGAAGATATGTGTAGTAATACCCTTCTCTCTAGTCATCTATATGAAAAGATTAGAAGATTACCAGGTTTACTGACGATACCGGGTTTCACCCCTCCACGTGTCGTTTATCGGTTGGTCCTCACATTATGGATTGATACCAAGGTACTCATGTCGGTGCTCGGGCTCGAGGCTACGACGATCGACCATCAAGCAGTGTAGGACAATGAGTCCCAGAGTCGAGTACCTCAGGTCGGCAATATCGACATGGAGTACAGAGTCCGCACCAGCTGTCCAGGCCTATTAACGGTGATACGTTGGGCAAGGGTTAAGGCCCATTTAAGGGTAAATATGACAATAACTCAAACCGACCTAGTATTAGGGTTTGGGCATGTGTTGTCATTATAAATACCACAATCCAGGAACTACGTATGGCTTGATTCCTGGAACCGAACAGGATACGTAGGCAATCTAAGATACATTCTTAGACTCAGCCACAAACACTAAAACGACACCATCTCATTCTTTAGGCGTTAGGGGTTTTGTGTGTGTTCATCACTAGATTCAATTAGGGCCCGGATTATCTAGGTGACATAATTTGTCAACATCATTTACGAAATCTTTTGGAAGCAAAATTGCAACAAGAAATGGACTTGGAAGGTCTCTTGCAATTTTGGGAGAATATGAAATTGCTGAAGAATTCTTTACTTTCAAGAGTTCGTGGACAAAAGATGTTGTCAATGAAGACATCATCAGACAGGTTTTTGGCTTCAAAGATCCTCTAGTGAAATCTATTGATCTAGCCTGCTTACCCCTTCAACGCAGTGCTTTTCTTAGACAGATTTCTGTTTCGAAGGAACCAGCAGAGGTTGATACGCATATTAAGGACCTCAAAACTGAGTTTGCTTTTCTTAGTAGATGGATTAGTAGACATGCCATCGGACAGCACAAAGGGCTAAGTAAGTTAACTGAAGATGGTATCGTCCTAAAGAATGTCATCTATGATAGATTTGAGTTCAACTGGGCTGGATATATCTTCAATCAGATCAAGCAGCAACACTTGGATGAATAAGCAAGTATCAACAGGGCCCAAGCTGTAGGAAGACAAACTGGAGGTAGATTCCGACTGAATAAATCACTAAGCTTAGTCATTCAGTATTATTTGGAAAGAATCAGTAGTGGGAATAAGAATGCACAAGGTGCTACTACAAAAGATGCAGCAGTTGCAAGTTCAACAAAAGAAACTTCCCAACCTAAAGCAAAAAGGCAATCTGTGTCCCAGCAAATCAGTTGTACGTTGTTTATACCCAGGTACTTCAAGTCAGTTAGCATCAAGCGAGGGGAACAACTCATCGACAATCGACGCATGACAAGTCGAAAGCTTTAGTTCCTTGAATTGTCTCTCAACTTCAATTGAGAATATCTGAGAAACAAGTTTTCGTTATGAATATTGAGCAACATAAACAGGAATCTCAGCAACCAAAGGAGTCTCTCTTTGATGCTAAGAGAATTATCAAACTAATGAAGATGAAGCTCAAGACTGAAGATTCTCGAGAAGCTACTCTACCTAATGAAGAAAAACTATTGTTGGAGAAACTGGAAATACCAAGTCTATACACATTATTTCCTATGGAAGAATTGCTCAACAACTGCTTTAACAGATTTTGAGAGATATCCAAGAGAACTGAAGCAACCACATCATCCACACCTAAGGAAATTTCAAGGAAGAAAGATGATGATAAGGATGATGATTCACAGAAAGAAGTTCGAAAGAGTACATTTTTGCAGTCAAGCACCCAGCCTGAACAACCAGCGCAAACTAATACTAAGGAAGAAGAATTGCCAGTTGAAACTCAGACAAATGACAATAAAGAAGAAGGAACAAGAAATGATGTTAATCAACAACTAATGTTAATTGAAGATGCCAACTGGTCTCGAATCCAAGAAACAGAAGAAGAAGACCTATCTGAGAAGCTTACTACAGAAGAATTGAGCAAAGTACAAGAAGGCTTGAAGATTATGCTCAACCAAAAGGATGATATAAGTGGTCTCCTATCACATATTTCCAGTTATTTGGATTACAGGAAGAAAACTGATGTCTCAACTAATACTAAGTTAGACATTATCAAGAAATCCATATCAGATTCAGTTTCGGAGATTCTCGGTCTAAAAGAAAATATTGAACAAGAAACTTTAGTGGATTGAGAAACTCATGCTCAACTTGAATGGCACCTCAACAAACGGATTTATGTGCTAGATACTAAACTCAAAGATGTCCACACCTCTCAGAAAGATATGTCAACAAATCATAAGGCAACACATCAACTAATCAATGAGTGGTATGATGCCATAAAGGGGGAAGTGGAGGAGGAAAAGATGAAGTCATGTGAAGAAAAATTAAAGCTTGAAACTACGTTGACAAAACTGAAGAAAGCAAAATCAACTATAGAATCCAACATCAAAGAAGTTGAAGAACTATCTGATTAGAAGCTCATACTCAAATACAGTCAACCTGGTGACAGAAGAGCTATTCTCACTGAAGATCTTTGGATGAAATTTATTGAAGACTACAGTCATGTCAAAGCCAAGTACAGATACAAGAATTATGAAGAATCACTCAACTATGTTTTATGTGATCTTTATAGTGAACAAAAAATGGAAAACTACAAGAAGATCAAAAGGATTGAAGAAAAACTGCAAATCAGAGAACAAACTGAACAGATGAAAGCAGATGTCAATGAGTTTGAAACATATTACAAAGATGAAAGTCATTTGCCAATGTTAGCTACGTAGAGAAAATGAAAGCTAACAAACCAAGTGGACTACCTCAAGACTTTTAGTAATGAAGACACAAGGATTGAAGGAGAAAATCGCCTTCATGACAAAAGAAGGAAGTATGTCTTAGCTTAACAGAAAGCTGTTTAAGTTTTATCTCATTTTATATTAAAACGTGTAACTCGATCAAATTTTTGCAAAATCTTAATGATATCCAGTTTCCAGTTTTACTTTGTTTTGTACTGTTTGTATCTTTAAGCTTTTCTTTTAAGAAGGGTTTTGGCATCATCAAAAAGGGGGAAATTGTTGGGAATAAAATTTAGTTTTGATGATGATTCATCTTATTCAAAAACATATTTGTTTACACCCCATTGATGTAGTGCTGAAACTAGCTGTTATAGTGAAAGGCTAAAAGATGTGTAGAACTGAATGTATAAGTTTTACTAGAGTCTGATAGTTGTATAGGTTATATCAGACAAGCACTGTAATAGATGGAAGTGTCGTAAAATTGAAACTGGAAATCATCTAAGAAACGAAAGTCAAGTCATCTAATACTGAAACTCACTCAGAACTGAAGAAGGTAAGTTCGCTGAGGGACACGGACTCAGTTGACTTATCTAGAAGATTAAAGAACTGAGGGTTCAAACTCAGTTATTGAAGATTGAAGAACTGAGGGTTCAAACTCAGTATATGAAGACTAAGTCAAGACTATAAAGTTAGACTTCAGGCAAGTTTGCGGTGACCTGAACTGACTTTATGGATCTTGTATGAAGACATAAGAATCATAAGGACAATGAATTCTTAGATGATATATGCTTATGGTCAATAATAATCAAATGAAAAACTAGAGTACTGACATTTGACGAAGAGTAAAATCTCAGATAATGCTCCAAGTCAGTCAAGAAACTGACAACTGACAAACTCAGTATAAAACTGATCAGGATACTCAGTTTTATTATTCAGTCATCCAACAAACTGATAGTACAGTAGAACGTTGTAAAGGAAGCAATTTTATTGGATGAAATACTGACAAGTCAAAATGTTCACAAAATATAGCCGTTAAAAGATGGACGTTGATACAATTCAAATTCAAGAGAAATGAACGTTGGACATTACACTATAAATAGAGGACTTTGTACCAAGGATCAAGGACCAATAATTAACAAGATTACAAGCATTTTGTGCACTAGTCTCGTTCATTTGAGTTGCTATCATCTTTGCGCTAACAAGATCAATCAAAGATTTCTTCAAGTGTTCAAGCTGCACAGAATTTATCCAGATTCAGACACTTTCAAGAAGCACAAACAAGAATCAATTTATTGATTCTCGTCCCAACTTTGATTCTTAATCAGGTCGAGACTGTGAAGCAATCCGGTGCAGGATTTGCCAAGGACAGTTGTATCAGCAGTCGGGTAGACTGTGTTTGTGGTGGAAGCTGGTGAAGAGGCATACGTAACCCTTCAAGGACCAGTGGCTCAAGCATTTCAAAAGCAGAAATCCAACCTGTTCTTTGACTGTTTAGATAGTAAAGCTAGGATTAGCCTAGGACTATTGTTTAGGACTTTTTGTAACAGCTCAACTCAAGATGTTCTAGTGGGATTTTCCTCCTACACCACAGGGAAAGAGAGGATTCACAGGATTACACCACCTGGAACCTCTATAACTCTTGTTTAATTTACTTTACGCATTTACATTCTATTATTTATTATCACAGCATTTATCATTATTTATTCAACATACTGAAGAACTGATTGTTACACTGTTTCACAGCTCACAAACTGACATTCATCAGAATTTAGTTTAACACACTAAGCTTTCACAGAGAATAACAAGATCTAGAAAAAAGGCTTAATTTAATCCGCTACTGGTTGACTCAGTTTGTTATAAGTCAGTTTGCACTTAGACTCAGCTCAGTCAGCTTAACTGCACACAAGTTTTAATTGTATCTTAAAAAGTCTAAAATCCAGTTTTTATGGACAAGTTTATTCACCCCCCCCTCTGAACTTGTGTTAGCCTTTCCAAGGGACCAACAAGATGACATAATATTTGGTTCTGAAAATGAATTGCTATGTGAAAGTTTTCTAATCTCATGCAAAGCAAGTTCCATATAAGTATGATGGGAGAAATGAACAATTTTTTAGTATTACAAGTGAAGCAGTTGCAAGATGGAATCTTCATTCATCAAACAAAATATACCAAGGAGCTGCTGAAAAAAGTTTGGTATGGAAAATAACACCGAAGTATCAACACCTATGGGTATAAACATCAGATTGGATGAAGACAAAGATGGTAAAGATGTTGATCAAACTTTATGTAGAAGGATGATAGGCAGTCTGCTGTACCTCACAGCCAGCAGACCTAACATATCCTTTGCAGTAGGAGTTTGTGCAAGATTTCAATCTAAACCTAAGGAAAGTCACTTAGTTGTAGTATAAAGGATTCTCAAGTATCTAAAAGAGACTTTGGGAGTAAGGATAGGTATTCAAAAGATGGAAGTTTTAAAGTTAAATACTACTCAGATTTTGATTATGCTGGATGCAAGATTGATAGAAAAATCACCACAGGAACTTGTTAGTTGATGGGAAATAGACTTGTTTCCTAGTTCAGCAAGAAGCAAAATTCTATATTAACTTGCACTGCTGAAGCCGAATACATTGCTGCTAAAAGTTGTTGTACTCAAGTGCTATGATTAAGACAACAATTAAAGGATTATGGGATTGAAGAAAGAGAAATTCCCGTAATGTGTGACAATACAAGTGCAATTGCAATCACAAAAAATCCTGTTTTGCACTATAGGACCAAACAAACTGATGTAAGACATCATTATATAAGAGATCATGTTGAAAAGAAAGATGTGGTGGTTCTCTATATTCCTACTGAAGATCAACTTGCTGACATCTATACAAAGACTTTGGATAGTGAAAGGTTTGCTAAGTTAAGAACTGAACTTGGTATCATCAAAGTTGACTGAATTTTTAATGGTCAGCAGAGTACTGGAATTCACCAAGGGGAATATTCTTTGCCCTGTTGGGTGCGCTCACTTGGTAGATTAGTATCGGTATCAAAAATTCCTAAGTGCTCTTATAGTTTGGACAATTGAGCAAATGAAGTTGCCAAAGGGGATTGGTCTTTTCCCTGTTGAGTGAGCTCACTTGGCAGATAAATCACTGGTATTAAAGTTCATCTTCTATTATCAGTTGGACAAAACTATGTTGTATAATGATCAGCTGTACATTTTATGCATCTGCAGGCTACTGAACCTACTAAAGTATATCAGCAGAGTATATCCGGACCCAAAATAGACATGATGATAATCATCTCAAAGAGTATGAAGTTTGATTGGGCTGGTTTCTTTGTTCAATATATGAAGAAAGTTATGATAGATGAAAGAGAAACCATAAGAAAGAGATTGAAAGAGAAGAAATCTACTGGATATATGGGTTCATGTTTCTTCATCAAGACAAAACCATTGGGGTTAATGGTTCAGGCCCTGCTGAATCATCTGGAAATCCCTGATGTTGCTCCAACAAACATCAACAAGGCCAGATTTAAGCCAGAGATTAACACTCCCATCCCAGGCTTAGATGATGATGATGAGACACAAGAAGTGGAAAGTGATAGTGAGCCGGAACAGAGAACAAAAGCTAAAAGTGATGATAGACCTGCTGCACCGAAAAAGACATTAGAAAAGAGTAAGGGTCCACAAGAAAGATAACTGAGATCCTAAATCCAAAGTAGACAAAACAATCAGTAGATACTGCCAAATCTACTGAAGTTAGCACTGCTAATGTGCTCTCTGAACCTGCTGAACCTGTCAAGAAAACTGCTGCAGATTTATTAAAGGGACAGGTCATAGAGTCATCAAAGAAAAGGAAGGTTGCTAGCAAAGAGCAATTGGAAGAATCACTCTCTAGATCCCTGAAAAACCTTTTAAAAGAAGAAAGCAAATTGCAAAGAAGAAGGGACATGGCAAAGGGAAAGAGTTAAGAATCTTAGAGGAACAAAGAGAAGAAGAAGTAGCTATTGAAGAGACAACAAAAGTTGTGGATCCTACTGTGGAGGCTACTGAGATTGTGGAAGACCCTGCTGAGACTGCAACAACGCAGGAGGAAGGAAAGACAGTTGAATTCCCTACTAAGGAGCATGCAATTCAGGGGGAAGCCAATGTGGAACAACTAGAGATAGTAGTCACAAATGTACCTGCTCAAGAGTCTACTGATCTCTTTGTGTCTACTGAGGAAACACCGAGTCATCTTTTTGAGACTTTTGGAAGTCAACAAGTTGAGAAACTTACTCCAAGAAAACCTACCGTGCCATTTGAATGGAAGGAAAAGAAGTCCAAGAAACCAAAGGAAATTCCTGACTTAAGATGAATCTCAAAGTATTTTGCATGGAAATTTGGTTTTTACAAGAGGCAAAAGCCAGTAATAGAACCAATGAGTGGATTTGAATAGCTGATTGATAGGACTTGGGGTGGAAAGTTTGTTAGGACTGATTGATACATCACTCCTAGAAATGAGGCTGCTAGAAATTATTGAAGAAAGAAGATACAAAAGCTGCATATTGTTTAAAGATCTAAAGTTTACACCAGGTAATAGTGATGACTCATCATCATCAGTTTCGGATGATGATCACCCTATGCACCCTGAGGAGTCCAGTGGTGTTGCAAATGATAGATCTACTAAGGCTTCTGGGCAGGGATCTACTGAATAGACAACAGAGCAACCTGCTGAGGATGGCAAGTCTGTTGAGGGTCAGCAGACTGATAATCTAGATCAAGAACGTTTGCTGCATTTACTGAAGATTTGGAAGAGCAAATAGCAGCAGCAACACTTCTTGAAGATGCAATGTTAAAGGCTACTGCTGAAGTTATAATGATTGTGCTGACTGAAGTCATTTCTATGGAATCAGTTCAATATCAAGATAGCATTGACACCGAGGAAACCTTAGCTCAAGCTGCTGAAGTATGGAAAGAGATTGCTGAGGTTGGTTGTACTTTAGAGGAAAACATGGCTGTTATTCCTAATATTGTTGAAGACATGGTGGTTTAGTCTGCTGAGGTACATACAACAACTGAACAAAGGTTGGAAATGGAGGTCCTAAGTACTGAGGATCAGAGAGTCTTAGGACAGAGGTTGGATATGTTATTGAGATTGGAGTAATCCCCTATGTCTTGTTTGGGGGCTGCTGAGGAAATAGCTACTGATGGCAAAAATAGACAAGAAGTTGCTAGAGAAAAATCTGAAGAACAACTTTTTGACTATGATTTTCGTGATGAAGAATTCCAATTGCCTCAAGAAGAAGAAGAAGAGCCTGAACAAGAACAAGAACCTGTCATTGAGGAGGTACCTGATATGAATATGATTGAAGAAGGTCCTGAACCTTTTGTATGGGATAAGACAAGAGCAATTATGGTGAGGGTACCATGGGCTGATGACAATGCTGAAGGATATGCTGAGAACCTTGCTGGTGGTATGGCTGGTGTAGAACCAACATACATTTTGGAAGAGTTAAGAACTGTCAGAGATGACATCACCTAGATGAGAACTTAATTGACAAGGAGTGAGCAAAGATTTGAAGATTTGGTAATCTGGTTGAAAATATTGGAAGGACTACAAAGAAAGTTGCATCTAATGTCACCTCTATACAATTTTCCATTAATAACATGCTCAGGGAAGTTACTTATATCAAGCAGGATGTTGCAAAGAAAGACAAATTTATGGTTGAGCAGATCTCATCTTTGCACAGGAAAGTTGATATGTTGGCTGAGACACCTAACCCTGCTAAGACACCTAACCCTGCTGCACTTGATCCTAAGCTTACAGAGAGAATAAACATGCTGGAGCAATCAATGGAAGGCCGAATTACTTTAGTTGGTAATAGAACTGAAATAATGGAAGGACAACTGAATAATTTGTTAAACGCACACGATAGTGTTCTGGGCATACTTAACCGTTTTATTGATGATGTCAATAAGGAGGAAGAAGGTCAGACAGCTGAAGCAAAAGAGTCAGCGATGATCTTTAACAAGAAGAGATTTGAGGCTGAATCAATGAATTTAGAGCACCTGCACCTGGCAGATTACAACTGACAGATGATCTGCTGAAGGAGTTCAAGAAGCAGTACCATGCAAGAAGGAGACCTTATCATGACATAACCTTTCAGGAGGGTCTAAACTCCTTCCTTAGACTTAAATTCTGGGAGACAAGGATTAAATCCTTGAGATCTACAGTAAGAGGAGGTTATAGTGGAAGAGGAGGTAGAGGACAGCAAAGATTGGGAAATTGGACAGCAAGGGAATCCTTGGATGAATTCAAGCACTTTTATATAGGACAAGGATTCAGCCTTCAAAGCATAAGGTTGACTCTACCTGAAGCTTGGAAATGGTGGAAGTTGTTACATACCTGGATTGATTTCACTATGATTGAAAATCAGTGGATGCTGGATATGGTGAAGGAAATCAGGGAGTATCAAGAAAAGAGAGAAAGAGACAAGGACATGAACTAGATCTGTAGACTCATATTTATGCTCTTTATATTTTTTGATGATCCTAGTTGTAATAACTTTGAACAAATATGATTTTAATGATATATGAATGAAATTTTTTATGTTTTTTTGTTTTTATCTTTTTGCTTTGCTGTAAGGAGGGTATTGGCATCATCACTAAAATGGGGAAATTGTTAGACATATTTTAGTTTTAATGATAAGTGCCAGACTAGCTGTTATAGAGTGAAAGAAAAAAGATGTCTAGATTGAATGTATAGGTTTACTAGAGTTTGATCTTTGTAAAGGTTTGATCAAACAAGCACTATAAATTGGTCAGCTGACTTGTTCAGCAGACCTATTCAGGCCAGTAGAGTGTCTATGAGAGTAGAGTCTAGGAACCTGCTGATGGTTGAAGGCTGAGGGTTCAAACTCAGTAATGAAGGATGAGGGTTAAAACTCAGTAATGAAGGCTAAGGGATCAAACTTAGTATTTAAAGTCAAGGATATGGGATTAGAATTTAGGGAAGTCTGTGATGACCTAGACTGATCACATATACCCTGTGTAGAAGGTCTAAGTTGCATATAAAGTAAAATGGTGAATGGAACTTGTTCATAATTAAAATGGTGTACTCTAACTTAATAATAAAAAGATTGATGAGAAGCGATCATTTGAAGTTTTTTAAAACACAATGAGACTAAAAGTCAATTTGAAATACATGGACATCAGCAGACTTATACAACAGGTGTCTGCTGAATGCAAAAGTCGAATTAATCCAAGTTTTTTTTCTAAAAGATTAAATGGATAAGAATGAATTACAAGCCTTGGATTAACTAGTCAATCAATGACCAAGATGAAAGGAACATTATAAGGATTCAGAGCCTTATGAAATGAAATTAAGTCAATGGTTGGTGAGTGGGTATCAAAGGAACAGCGATTGTCGGTATGGTGATAGAGGAAAATTCCAATCAAGATAGAGACAATTCTGAAATGGCTATATTTGAAATTCAAAATCAGATCACAAGAGTCTACACCTATAAATAGAGGACTCCTGATTCAGATTGCAACAACAAGAATAACAACAATACCAAGAACAAGAATACATACGAAGCAATCAATTTTTGAGCAAGAAATTGATATAAGTGCAATCTTACCCTGTTGATACTAACAGAGCTTTAATTTACTGAACAAGGATTTTCTTCAAGTGTTTATGCAATCAAGTTCTATCCAGTATACACACTTGAAGATTACAAGCTGCTGATCATATCATCATGATCAAAAGCTTGCTGAAAGCTGAATCACTTTCTTGATTCAACCCCTTCTTTTTCAAAGAAGAACCTGAGGATAGAGATGCACTACTGAAGTGTCAAAGACTGTTGTGTTTTGTGGTGGAGCTGGTGAAGAGGCATTCCTACCCTTCAAGGACCCGTGCAATACTTAGAAGCAGCAATCCTACCTGTTTCTAGTGTTCAGTTTGTGAAGCCATAGTCATTGGTCCAGGGCAAACAGTTTACGGATTTTGTAACAGCTACCTCAAAGTCTCTAGTGAATTTCCTCCAACATCGCAGGAGTAGAGTGGACTGACAGAATTACACCACCTGCAACCACTATAAATCTTGCCTACTTTACTTTACTTCAATTACTCTCTGCAATCTACATGCTTATCACATCAACCTGCTGAACTAGCTACTTTATCAAACTACTTACACTACTGTGTATCCAATACTTAGTATCATATTTAAAACAACAATGAACAAGTCTTAATTTAATAAATTCCGCTGCAACAAATTCAATAGCTTCAATAGTCAGTAGATTGCTGAAGGTCCGCATACTATTGACCCTGCTGAGTTTGTAAAACTCCAAAAAGTTTTCAAGTGTTAAGTTTATTCAACCCCCCTTCTAAACTTAACCAAAGCCTTTTCAAGGGACCAACATTATCGATCCAGGTAACTCCTTTCCACTTTTGGTGATGATTGCATTCACGTCCTTCAGATTTTTCTCTGTGTTCCTTGGTAAGCGTTCTGGAGGATGAGATGACACTTGTTGTGCTATTTGTCCCACTTGGTGTGACAAATTATGCACTAGAGCTTCTTGGTTCGCATGTCTTGCATCATTTTTTTGAAAATATTGCATAAGGTTTGCACTTAGATTTCTCATGGACATGGTTAATTGACTGACACTCTCTGTCACTAATGAACTCATCTTGTCCATAGCTGCTTCCCAACCACTGGGTTTGTTTTGTTGAGGCATGAACCCTCTTAATTTCTTCGATCTCTATCCTCCATTTAAATACTATATCTGAAACCCGGGTGATCGTGAGAACTTAGACGATATCCACCCCTATAAAGGTTTCCTTGCCTTACAATATATTTCACATCCTCGGTGTCGATGTCTCTATTCCCTAGACTTTCTCCACCTATTTAATCCTTTCTTGAATTCTGTCCATCTTCACATTGATAACCAATAGTTGGTATAAGATACATTAAGATGTGTCCTCTCCAAATATGCGTTCAGCTGATCGGACGGTCTCGACCTCATGTGTTCCCCATTGACTTGTTAGTGTGGTAACAATGCAAAACACCCATTGCTTGACACATCGACTCTTATCTCCTCACTTGGGCGTAATGCATGGTAGACACTGTACACTTGTATGGGAAAAGTGATATCATGGTATAGGCATCTACGCAGTGCTTCCTTAGATCTTTCCCACGCCTCTTCGAACGTTTCTCCTGACTTCTATCTGAAGTTCATTATCTTTTGTCTCATTTGAAGCGACTTCCCAAGTGGGCAATACTTATTCTTGAATTTCAGTATTAAGTTCGTCCATGATTGGATAGAACCCACTGCTAGAGACAAAGCCACCGCTTGGCTTTATCTTTCAGTGTGAAAGGGAACAACTTTAGCTTGATGTTGTCCTCTAGGACTCCTGTCGGTTTAACATTGCTGATTATTTCTAAGAAATTGGTGACATGGACACAAGGGCCTTAATTTGGAACTTCATGAAAAGTAGTGTAGTTGGTCACTATCGGTATAACATTCGGCTTTGGGTGGAAAACCTTAGCCGCATTCTCAGGTTGAACAATTGATGGTACAAACTGCTTGATTGTTGGTAGGGTATAGCTCTGTAGAGTTCGTCTTTCTACAGGTATAATTTCTCCTACTCCGTTTCGGACTCCATTTACACTGTTTGCTCTATCTCCTTTATTTTATCCATCTATTGATGCCATAACATCATCTAGATCTTCCAAAGATGGAATCTCTTCTCTCTTTCTCCTCACTCTATTTCTCTTCACGGTTATCCACCATGTCGGCCGGCCTTTCAATTCCTTCCTATCCTGTTTCGCTAATCTAAGATTTTCCTCAGTGAATTTCACGATCTTAGGAATAAATCGTTCAAGTTTGGCTGCTGAACTTCGTGTTGCGTACCTATGCGCACCGAATAAGACAAAAACATTAGATAATTGCCTTGGTTGCCGTTACACTATCCTGGGCAGACAAAGAAAAATAAGGACTCCGACTGCTCACTTGACTCTGCCTACAAAAAACTGATTCTGCTGATTCTGGTCATGCTCGACTCGTCTGGAGGGTGTCTCGCCAAATTTAGTGATTCCAGATTCGAACTGAAACATACATTGTTACGACTCAATTATTCACAGGCAGACTAAAATAGACTCAATAATTACAAAAAATGCAATAATTTACAGAAAACTAATATATAAAAATTTTGAATCTCAAATCAAGAGTATTCTTGACACGAGTCCCCCCACAATAGCATTAGAATTTTTTTGATCACGTGTAAGGTCGCTTCTACTAGCAATAGGACTAGGTCTATCATAGAATAGAAAAGGCAAATCAAAGTGTCGAAACCACAAAGACTCGTAAGACAACAATTACTCCAAGACTAAGAACAATTATGGTGGTCTATAATGAACTACGAAGCAAGGAAAGTAAATAATGGTGACGCACAAGACAACACACCAATATGCTTCTATGAGTTCTTAACGATTAGTCCTAACTATTAATGATTAGTTATTTCCCCCCATATTATGCATCGATCATCCCCATTGATAAATTTTAATTCTTTTTCAGCTACAAATGCTAACCCCTAATATTACCATACTTCCATTTGCAAGAACAGTAGGTGCCTACGTGCAACTAACCTACCTTAGGATGTATTAGTTCACATACAATAAGATCGAGGGATAGCCGGCTCAAGACCGAGAATCTCCAGAGGCAGCTATCGACAATGACTAACACGTTCCTAAAGATCGATAAACCATCCCAACTAGCATTTCACTAAAATTCCTTCATGCTAATTTGCGATAACATGCAAATAATTGACCAGGATAAAAAAAGTAGATTAAAACTGAATATCAGATGTAGCCAATGCCGATTATTATGAAACAAGACTTACAAGGTATCTCGATGCGTTGATAAAGACCGTCGACTCATCGAGAGAATGCAACATCTATTTCCTTATGTCATCACCAACGATTCAGATCTACTCATAAACTTGGTAAATAAACTAACTACTACATAGCATGACTAATATTAAACAATCAAACAAACTGTAACATCCCGACTTTTCATAAAAGATAAAATAGTAATTGGGTGTATTTGCTACGACCTAATTATTATTCAGTTTTTTAATTAATTAAAAATCTTGGAAATTGATTATACGGAATAAAGGGATTAATTATTAAAAATATTTTTAATAATTAGTATTTATGGAAACAATTTCCTAATTTCCCTCATATAATTCACGGCAGCTTTCTGAGAAAAAAAAAGGACGACGCAACGCAGGAGGAAATAACGCAGAGATGCCTGGAACGATATCTACAACCGTGCGGCCAATCCGTTCATCTTTCAAGATGCCGCAGGAGAAAAAAAGTGATCATCGCGACGAGATGCAACTTTGGAAAATAAAATATCCTTATTCCGTAAGTTTTCAGTTTAGCCCTAGTTTTTCTTAATCGTCTTGTTCGTTTCTTCAAAAATTCAAATCTTTTAATCCGTAGCTCTGTTTTTCAGCCATGAGTAGTCAAAACGATCATCTTGGAGCGTAGAACATTCTAAAAATAGGTTCACAGCATTTAATTCCGGTGATATTCAGTTTTACACACTTTTTTCAATTCAGGTTTTTCAAGGAATATTTGATTCTTAGGTTTCATTGTTGTCTAATTAGGTTACAAGTTAAAGGCTTAGAAGTTCAGCGTTTTCTTGAAGGTTTTGGATCGGTTTTGCTGGAAATTAAGGTAAGAGGCTCTTCCTAATGAGTAATTATAGTTTATAATGATAGGTTGAGTTTTGGTGAGTTTTGATGTGGTTTGGTGATAGAATTCATGCTAAGTTGTGTTTAATGATATGTGATATGTTTTGGTATATTTGTGTTGATTTTTAAATTTCTATTTTTTTGATTCAATAACATTAATTAAACCTAAACAAGCCTCGATTGAGTTTCTGATGTGTTTGGTTCCGGCACCGGACGTACTCTTAATGGGAGTTGAAGTTCGGGACCGTCGGAAATGCATGAAAGAACTTGTGCTTTGATGAACTAGAGTTCATCAATGTCCGTGTATGTGCTAGTCCTTGTCCGTGTCTAGTAGTCTAGGAAAGAGAGTAGTGTATGTGAGGGAGCTACTTAAAAACACTTAGATGGCTAGTTAATTCACAATAATAATTACATAAGTGTAGTAAAAAATGAAACGTCATTTATTCTCGGTTAGGCACTGACATATCGGCGATGTGATACGTTCAGTAAAAGAGAACAACTCTGCTGGCCTATAAACGGATCAATAGCAGTGGAGGAAATTTGCTGAACGTATACGCATACCAGGGACATCCCGGGACTATCGGTGCTATTCACCGTAGTTGGCAAGTACATCTCGTGGTGGAATTTTCATCATGCATTGTGCATTTGAGTAATGATGTAACCAAGATAAGCTAAGCTAGAAACGTATAGTCATGACATGTTGATGGACATGAAGTGAACCCTAGATTGAGTCGGTATCATAAAGATAATTTAATAATAATCACAATAATAACCTTTTGTTGTAGAACATAGTTATTCATTAGCTTCTCACATTTACTAAGTACTTTGTACTTACCTCCTTCGCATTTTCTTTTGTATGCATTGTGGAGTGAGAAGACGAACAGACTGACCACGAGTTTATTGAGGACTACGAGGAAGACTTTCGACGATGCCTTGTTTTACTTTTAATTATAGACTTTGTAGACAAGTTGTACTTTCAAGACACCGTACTTTGTAATCTTTGGAGAATCGTTGTTGTAAGTTAATTATTTCCATCTTTAGAATGATTGTATCTATTCTTAGGAGCTTGTATATTTTTACCTGAGTCTTTTTAGCTTCCGTTTGCTTTTATTTTGATACGATGAAGTTGAGGCTAGCGTATAATATTAGATTTATTTAATGCTATACGCGCCGAACGTTTCACTTCCGGATAAGGGCTCGGTATCCGGGAGCAGGGAGTTACACAAACTCTTCACAAAAGAACGGCAGATCTACATCTAGAAAGTCATAAAATCATTCCCTTTAAGCTGAGCATAGATCCTCCTGAGATCGCTCCCTAGGTGGCTAATCCATTGGATCCGTGAATAGCATGCATAGAAAATAAAAGAAAAAAAAACTTTTATTGTATATAATGTATGTGTCTTGGTGTACTGTGTACATTGAAACCGAGGACTGGTCCCTCTTATTTATAGTGTCAAAACCGACATACAAAAGCTTAATACCTACCTCTCCTCTGAGAAATGCGTAAATTAGTATCTAGAAGCCGGTGCCGACTCATATATGTCATTTTCGTCTTTTTTTCTTTAGCCGACTTAACATGGAATCTTTTTGAATACCCTAGGCCCGATTCTTTATCAGATGCACTCTATATCTTCTTTCTTGACAATCGGCCCAATTCGTTATCTAAAAATAGTCCAATAAAACATGAAATAATACCAATTCTAGGAATATTAATCAGAAATACTCATTTCTCGACTCATGAACCCAACACATCGAATTTAACCAAAATGTATCACATTTATTGGTTGAAACACCTATTTTTAGCTTATAATAGGTGGAATGTTGATGCCATATGACACATCATTTTAACCGTCATCAATGGTCAGCAAAACTTCTTAACTGTTGTGGATGATTTTTCTAGATGTACATGGGTGTTTTTAATGAGACAGAATTATGAAGCTTTGGAATTAGTTAAATATTTAGTTAATTTGTCCCAACTCTGTTTAATAACATTATTAAAATAATTCGATATGATAATATAGGTGAGTTTCAGCTAACATGCTTTTGTAAGAAACTTGAAACCATTCATCAGACCACATGTGTCACCACACATGAGCAAAATGGTATCGTGGGAAGTAAACATCAACACCTACTGAATGTAGCCAGGGGTCCGAGGTTTCAAAGTAACCTACCAGTTGGGTATTGGGTTTTTTCTTGTTGCAGTATGTTAAATCGGTTAATGCAACACCTACACCTCTGCTGAAAGAAAACACACCTTATGAGGTGTTATATGGCACCAAACCAGAATAATTTGTGATTAATGTATTTGGATGCTTAGTATTTTTCCTACACACTTCAGCAATATAGAAAAAAGTTATATTCCACATGTAGGCATGTGTCTATCTTGGAATTTCAGACACTACCAAGGGTGCAATACTGTTGGATTTCACCAGCAAAGATATATTTGTTGCATGAAATACTCAATTCCATAAGACTTATTTTCCTTTGTTCCAGCAGGTATTGCAGACCTAGGTATACTCATGACATACCAGTGGAATTACCAGTTTTGGACAATTTCGATGATCAGCTGAGTGAGTCAACTAAGGAATCCAACAAAGGAACATATGCAGCTGAGGCATCCAGGGAAGGATCAGTAACAATCAGCCAGGCATGTGCACCTGTTTACCTGAAGATCTCAACAGGAACCATAAGACAGTTTCCATAAATAGTTGATAATAATGCATACAGATAATGTGCACCTGCCCAGCTGAGGCATCCAGGGAAGGATCAGTAACAATCAGACAGTTTCCATAAATAGTTTACAATCAAAGATCTTAGCAAACTGAGATTTTTCTTGGGAATTGAAACTGCAACAACCCCTGAAGGTATTTTAATCTTTCAGAGAAAGTACACTTTAAATCTTCCACAAGAATATGAGTTTTTCGGAGCCAAACCTGCCAAAACACCTATGGAGTCTAAGCAAAATTTACAACATGGAGACTCAGCTCTGGTAGATGATAATAATGCATACAGATAAGTTGTTGGAAGGCTGATTTATCTCACTTTCACCAAACCTGACATAGACTTTGCAGTTTAGCAATTGAGTTAGTTTCTAGACACACCTACTAAAAATCACACGAAGGATGCATACAGATTTGAGGTATTTGACATGTAATCTTGGCCAAGGCATTTTTTTTCCCAGCTGAGAAAAAACTTGTCTTGAAAGGATTCACTAATAATCATTGGATTGGTTGTCCTAAAACCATAAGATATGTCTCAGACGATATGATGTTCCTGAATAATGCTCCCTTCTAATGGAAGGCTAAAAGGCATACAACTAATGCCAGAAAATATTCAGATGCTGAATACATGACTATATCCAATGCCACATGTGAGATTCAGTGGCAAGGATACATTTTACAAGATTTGCAGATTCATGTTCAGCTGTCTGATGTATTGTTCTATGATAATGTATTGGTCCTAGAGAAGGGAAGAACAAGGGTCTGGAGGGGGAGGGGGGGTTGAATGACCGTGATCACAAGTTTAAAACACTTTCTGAAAAACTTATACAGCAGAATAAGCCATTCATGATATACGTTTTTCAAAGATTTTATGAATACACAAATAAATAACTAAATAAGCAAAAAGTAAATAGAGAAAATAAGCACGTAAAGTAAATGAACACAAAAATTTATAGAAGTTTGAGGTGGTGTAAACCCCTAATCCCATTTTCTCCTATGATGATTGGAGTAATTCAGAATGGTTGATAGACCAATACGATTGGCAACAGTCCTTCACAACAAATGCTTCGCGGTCTAAAGTGACCACTCCTTGGAAATACACAATAGCTTCATCAGTTCCACTCCACATGCCGTTCCTTCAGAAATGTCCTTGAATAGCTATCACAAGAACAATTTATTCACAGGCAGGTTTGCTTTATTTGCTTCAGACCTTGGAAGCAACAAATGCCTCTACACTGATTCAAAAATCTCTACATGAGATAAAGGGTGTGAATGAATGATTCACAAAAGCCAAGTTCAGACATGATATTTCGTTTAAGTCCTTAGAGTTTCTGAACCTTGGTTTCTGGATATGACTTTGAAATTCAAGAAGATAGAAGTATTTTTTACAACAATTTAGCCTTTAGAAAATTTCACGATCCTATTGTCTTTCCTATATGTTTGAGCCTTCTATTTATAGCCTTCATTCTTTGTTGTTTTGAATTTTCCGTCCGTTTGCTATATATTGTGGAGAAATTGTTTCCTTGTTTTCTTCCTGATTTAATTCTCATTGATTTGCATGATCCTTGATTCTTACTTTATTTTCCAACATTCTTGCATAATATCCATCCTTAATTTTCTCTGCATATAATTCCTTGATTTATTATTGATTTCGTCACAGCGTAATTCAGAACTCGCTTCTCAGTTGGCTTGTTGCTTGATTAGTCAGCTTACTTATTTTGACTCAGCTGACTTCCGCTTCCCTGATCGTTACTCGGCTGCTTTCACCAGAATGATTTTAGTCAGCCGATTTGATTTGAAATTCTCTGACCCTTATTTTATGTGAGGTCAAAGTACACCACTTTGTAGAAAACATTCCTTAGCTAATTACTTAGGCTTACCCAAGGTCATCACAGACTTCCTTGGTGGTAATCAAGTCCATGGTATTCTTCACTCAGACTGGATCCTATGTTTTCTTACTCTGCTGATCTTCATGTCTTCACTCACTAAGCTGACCTACCAGACTACAGTTACATTGCTTAGTCTGACAAACCTATACAAGTTCAGACTTCTAGTAAACCTATACATAATTCAATCTATGTATATTTAGGCTTTCAATAACGAAGAGCCATGCCATCATGAATCCAAGAAAAGAAATAAAACATTGGAATAGATCTTACCCATGATGAAGAACATATCTACTCTTCTATTCTCTCTCATTCCGGCGATTCAAGACGATCCATGAAGAACGTAAACCAAGCACAATTCAATAATGAAAGACTCATGACTTATTTGCAAGAAAGAAAAGAAGAAAATAAAAGAAGACTTTATTCTCAAAAGACTACATTGTAGCTAGTTGATGAAGAACTAGAAAAGAGATGAATAATGAATGGAATAGATGATGAATACAATTTCACAGCTCTTAATGGCTTTATTTAGGTGTATAAACCAACTTAGGGGTAAACCCAATGCTTGAAGGACAAGAAAATGCATTTCTAGAAGGCCTCGGTAAGTCGGCGGTACCTCCCGGGTTACCGAGGGTATTTTCATCTTTTTCCTGCCGCCGACTTAACTTGGAATACCCTAGGCCCATCTTCGGTATTTGGACCATAACTTGGCCTACGTAACTATGATTTGGGTGATTCAAAGTGTGTTAGTGTAACTCCCCGTTCCCGGACACCGAGTCCTTATCCAGAAATGAAACGTTCGGCACGTATAAAATAAAAGTAAATTCACTTTATACGTAAGCCTCTACTACGTCGTATCAAATTAAAGCAAATGGAAGCAAAAACTCGGGTATAAAATTTCTAATGTTTAAGAATAGAAAAGGGGAATCTAAAAGCGGAAATGTAAATTTATTACATTTGAGAAAGT
Source organism: Gentiana macrophylla (assembly GCA_026214975.1). Lineage (NCBI taxonomy): Eukaryota > Viridiplantae > Streptophyta > Magnoliopsida > Gentianales > Gentianaceae > Gentiana > Gentiana macrophylla. The sequence continues at coordinate 42,714,143 of CM047816.1, read as the reverse complement.
ATGAAAAATCCCAAAAAGAAAGTACTACACATCTCGAAAGACCAAAAGTCTACCTCAAAAGTATCAAAGAATCCAAATGTAAAATTAAGCTGTAAAAGACAAGTCTTCAACGAGCGCCGTCAAACGTCGTCGTCGAACTCCTCCTCGAAAACCTGTTCGTCTTCTCATCCCCAAACACATAGAAAAACATGCATTTGAGGTAAGTACAACGTACTTAATAAGAAAGAGAAGCTATGAAAACAACTGTAGTTTATAAGGAAAAGATACTTAAACCGATTGGTTGTTTATGTGAGACCGACTCAATCTTGGGTTCATTTCATGTCCATCAACACAAATTGACTAAACGTTTCTACCTAGCTTATCTATGTTACAACCGCACTCAAGGGCACTACGCGCATCCACCTCAGCAGAGTCCCTCCGTACTTAGGGTCATTATGACCTACAGAGTTCTTCCACCTCGGGAACACTCTTTTGCAACATATTAGTGGATCACACCAATATCCACGAAGTCTAGAAAAGGTAAACTCCGATAGCTTGCGGCGTCTCGGTGAGTCCTCTCAGTACTTAGGGTCTTTTGACGTACAGAGTTCCTCCACCTTCAGAGGTAGCACATGCATCGCGATTTAGCCTGGTTCCTAGCCAAGAGAGACATGTTGTTTAATATTTTACTAGTCAAGTACATTTTTTATTAGGATGATTAACTAGCCACCTAAGTGTTTTCAAATAATCTCCTTCACACAGACTACTCTCTTCCTAGACCACTAGACACGGACAAGTCCTAGCAATTACACAAACATTGATGAATGCTAATGTAACGCCCCGCTCCCGGATACCGAGCCCTTATCCGGAAGAGAACGCTCGGCGCGTATAACATTAAATAACTCCAATATTATACGCCAGCCTCTACGTCGTCGTATCAAAATTAAAGCAACGGAAGCCCAAAAGGCTCGGGTAAAATCATAAATGCTACTAGAATAGAATACAAACCGACTAGGGGTAGAAAGGAAAAGCTTACAACAACGAGATAAAGCTTACAACGTACGATGTTACAAAATAAAGATACAACCCTTGTCTTACAAACTTGGAATAAAAGTACAACATGCTATTTAAGAATCTACAACATACTATAGTACAACCTTTAAAAGAAAGTAAAAGAAATCATCATCAGCACCAACGTCATCAAAACATCATCGAACTCCTCAACGAGCTCAAGGACAACCTGTTCGTCTTCTCACCCCAAAAGCACACAAAACAACATATGCAATTGAGGTAAGTACAAAGTACTTAGCAAGAAGAAGAAGCTAATGTAAAATTAAGTCTTACCACGAATTGAAAGGTTCATTAATTATTATTAAGTTATCTTTATGAGACCGACTCAATTCTAGGGTTCACTTCATGCTCATCAACATGTCGGGACTAAACGTTTCTAACTTAACTTATCTTTGTCACATCGGCACTCAAGGGCACAACGCATGGTGCTACCCACCACGAGGTATCGTTTGCAACCTATCGATGGATCACACCGATAGCCACGGGTTAAGACCGATAGTGTACACGTTCGGCGAAGTCCCCTGCCATTTAGCCGTTTATACGCCCGTGAGTTATTCACTTTATCGACCGCCCACACATCGCGATATAGCTAGGTGCCTTACCAAGAATATTCACGATGTTTAGTCTTTTAACTACACACGTACGTTTATTATTAATTGTTAACTAGCACCTAAGTATTTTCAATTAATCTCCCTCCCCTCTATTACTCTCTCCTAGACCGCTAGACACGGACAAGGCCTAGCACATACACAGACATTGATGAATACTAATTCATCAAAGCACAAGCCATTCAAACCCATCCGACGGTCCCGAACTTCAACTCCCTTGAAGAGTACATTCGGTGCGGAACTAAACGCATCAGAAGCTTAATCGAGGCTTGTTCATGTTTAATTAATATTATTAAATCATGCAACAACATTTAAGACTCATACCATAGCTTAAAACAACCTATTTATCAAAAACAGGGACAATGTGCGCACATTCTAGGGGAATGTGTGCACATTAAAAAAAATTTACATTCACCACTGCCGGTGTGTGCACATTCCTGGAATGTGCGCACACTCCAGAAGCTGTACATTCAGCCTTAAAAATGTGCGCACACAGCTAGTCAATGTGCGCACACAAAAGGCACAAAACTCTCTAAACACGTTTTTCTTCACTCTTTTCGATTTCTAACCCAAACCAAACATGTTTAACATCAATCTCATCATCATAACAGCAGAAAATCTCTACTTTAACATCACATCTCATTAAGCAAAAGCATGACCACATTTAAACATGATTTCAACATCAAAACACCACAATTTATACCCAAAACACAACCTTAACAACATAAGATCTCAATTAAACAATAGGAAGAGCCTCTTACCTTAAATCCAAAGCAAAAGCAAGCAAAAATCAAAGCAAACAGCAGCCACTCTGAAACTCCAACTCAAACCTAATTGATCAACAATTAAACCTAAATTAATTATGATCAAAGGTTGCTAGACAATCTAAACTATGAAACTAACAACTTTCTACAACCAAACACGATCAAAGCGTGAAGAAACTAAGATTAGGGTTATTTTCTTACCTCGACAAAACCTGAATATTTTGGTATCAAAACGATCTTCGAAAACTCACGATGCTCTCTGCTCATGATTTAAATCGAAATCGGAGTAGAGATGAACCGTGAATTTGAAGAAGTCTCTTCTCCTTCTTCCTTTGCTCTCCATTCACAACTGTCTCCTTTTTTTTTTTTTTTTTTTTTTTTTAACGTATAACTCTTTGCCTGATAACTCCCTTTCTTATTAGTGGGAGGTTTAAATGTAGAAAATAACTCCCCAAAGAGTTATTACCATTTAAGTCCTCAAAACAACCTCCTAATTACCAATTAACCCCAAAATCCTTTTAAATATATAGGTTTCAAATTTATATATATATATACTTTAAATCGTTTAATTAAATAACACGAAAATCTGAGTTTAGTTAAAAGACTCTTTTGTCCTTTTCCGAAAAGTATATATATATATATATATATATATATATATATATATATATATACATATGCTTAAAAGTCCTGTCGATAAATACTTTCAAATTACTGCATTTTCGCTTCCTTACAAACTTTGTTTCTAAAGCGAGTAATCAAACCTCTTTTATGTCTCATGCACACTTCTTAAAGTTATGTTTTGATAAAGAATTTTAGCCTGAAACTTATTTGGTTGAGAGTATTCTTTGACCAATTTTTGCTACAAGTGTTAAGCTGTTTGTCTTATTTTAAATCTTTCTTCTTCAAATTGGAAGAAATGACTTTCTGATTTTCTTTTTAAACAACAAAGGATTATCTTCATCCCTTTGAACATTTTCACCCTCGGTGTAAATATTTTGATAATTTCACAATAGACCTTCTTGTGTTAGTCCTTGAACGACACGAAAACATGCATTATTTGAAACTCTTGTGTTTTCTTTACTCAGTCGTCACTTATGATTTATTCACGAAGCACCTCTGTGATTTACCTTTATCATTGAAACTTTGGAGAAGATGTTCCCCATTTTCAAAAAAAAAAAAAAAAAAAAAAAAAGAGAAGTTATTTTATGCATACATGTTTGAACAAGATTTGAAACTTCTTCCCTTTCAGACCTTTTATGTTGAACTCTTTAATAGCGAAGTAAGAAAATTTATTCTTTTTCATTCAACGATACTAATTACTTCAAGAGAAGGGAAAATGTTTTCAATATGGATTTTGTAGAATGACCTTTGGCTGTAATAAATGTCTCTGTCAGAGGACTTTTGTTTTTATTGACTTATCACAAGTACCCTCATATTGGTAAATTTTATAAGTTATCCATTTTGTGTTATTCAAACAAATGTTTTACCATACGCATGTGAACCAAATTCAAACCATCTTTCATTTTGTGTTACGCATCTCAAAATTTTCCCCGTTTTGTTATCTCCTTTAGAAGTTTCAGTTTTTAAAATATTTGTATAACCATTCTTACCTTTCTTCTGGGATTAAGGTGAGAATAAGTTTAAAACTTTGTTTCTAGTATATGTTTTGCTTAAAAATAAATTCTTTCACAACTCCAATCTTACATCGGACTAAAAAATATGGTTCTTTGATAAACTCCTTTGTCAAAGTTGTTTTCTTGTCTATAGGAAAGCCTTATAAGTTTGGTAGAAGATGTTTATATGGTTTCCGTTTTGAAGACTAATAAAGATTGAAGTATGTTTGTGGTTTGGGTGTGCTATAGATGGATTAGTGCAGGATCGATAACAAGATGGAGTTAGGGTTCCTTAAGTTAATAGCTAGTTTCTTGAAGGTAAGACGGATGTATAGGTCAAAGCAACCCTCGTATAAGCATGGAAACAGTTGTAAGGGTGACAAAGTGGACGAAGAACCTAGAAGAATACTACATGTTAATTTGTGGATTGACATTTGACTTTTGGGACAAAGTGTTATAGGAGGAGCTCAAGAAGTTAGGTTAGAAGAGTTGAGTATAAGGTAGATGAAATGTGTGTTTAAGATAGAGTGGTTCTTGGGTCTGAAGTACTAGATTAGTTGTGATGGACGCGTTGAAGTCTTCATGACGAAAGTACTAAGGTTCAAATCAATTGGAGATAACGTTTTGTTGGTTTGTTTGAAAGTGAACTAGAAATGCACGCAAGTGGTATCTAAGATGAGAGTGGTGTTGGTTCGGCAAGTTTCGAGGACGAAACTTCTTTAAGGGGAAGAATGTAACATCCGACTTTTGGAAAAGGACAAAAGAGTCTTTTAACTAAACTCGGATTTTCGTGTTATTTAATTAAACGATTTAAAGTATATATATATATATATATATATATATATATATATATATATATATATATATATATATATATATATAAATTTGAAACCTATATATTTAAAAGGATTTTGGGGTTAATTGGTATTTTCTACATTTAAACCTCCCACTAATAAGAAAGGGAGTTATCAGGCAAAGAGTTATACGTTAAAACAAAAAAAAAATGAGAGAGTCTGTGAATGGAGAGCAAAGGAAGAAGGAGAAGAGACTTCTTCAAATTCATGGTTCATCTCTACTCCGATTTCAGTTTCGTCTGTAGCAGGAGCATCGTGAGTTTTCGAAGATCGTTTTGATACCAAAATATTCAGGTTTTGTCGAGGTAAGAAAATAACCCTAATCTTAGTTTCTTCACGCTTTGATCGTGTTTGGTTGTAGAAAGTTTTTAGTTTCATAGTTTAGATTGTCTAGCAACCTTTGATCATAATTAATTTAGGTTTAATTGTTGATCAATTAGGTTTGAGTTGGAGTTTAGAGTGGCTCTTTGTTTGCTTTGATTTTTGCTTGCTTTTCTTTGGATTTAAGGTAAGAGGCTCTTCCTATTGTTTAATTGAGATCTTATGTTGTTAAGGTTGTGTTTTGGGTATAAATTGTGGTGTTTTGATGTTGAAATCATGTTTAAATGTGGTCATGCTTTTTGCTTAATGAGATGTGATGTTAAAGTAGAGATTTTATATCTTTATTATGATGATGAGATTGATGTTAAACATGTTTGGTTTGGGTTAGAAATCGAAAGAGTGAAGAAAAACGTGTTTAGAGAGTTTTGTGCCTTTTTTGTGTGCGCACATTGACTAGCTGTGTGCGCACATTTTTAAGTCTGAATGTCTGACTTCAGAGTGTCTTTGGAATGTGCACACCTGTGTGAGCGGTGAATGTAAATTTTGCCCAATGTGCACACATTCCCTAGAATGTGCGCACATTGTCCCTGTTTTTGATAAATAGTTTGTTTTAAGCTATGGTATGAGTCTTAAATGTTGTTGCATGATTTAATAATATTAATTAAACATGAACAAGCCTCGATTAAGCTTCTGATGCGTTTAGTTCCGGCACCAAATGTACTCTTCAAGGGAGTTGAAGTTCGGGACCGTCGGGAGGGTTTGAATGGCTTGTGCTTTGATGAATTAGTATTCATCAATGTCGTGTATGTGCTAGGCCTTGTCCGTGTCTAGCGGTCTAGAGAGAGTAATAGAGGTGAGGAGATTAATTGAAAATACTTAGGTGCTAGTTAACAATTAATAATAAGCGTCGTGTGTAGTTAAAAGACTAAACATCGTAACATTCTTGGTAAGGCACCTAGCTATATCGCGATGTGTGGGCGGTCAAATAAAGTGAATAACTCTGCTGGCCTATAAACGGCTAAATGGCAGGGGGACTTCGCCGAACGTGTACACTATCGGGTCATAACCCGTGGCTATCGGTGTGATCCACTGATAGGTTGCAAACGATACCTCGTGGTGGGTAGCACCATGCGTTGTGCCCTTGAGTGCCGATGTGACAAAGATAAGTTAAGTTAGAAACGTTTAGTCCCGACATGTTGATGAGCATGAAGTGAACCCTAGAATTGAGTCGGTCTCATAAAGATAACTTAATAATAATTAATGAACCTTTCAATTCGTGGTAAGACTTAATTTTACATTAGCTTCTTCTTCTTGCTAAGTACTTTGTACTTACCTCAATTGCATATGTTGTTTTGTGTGCTTTCGGGGTTAGAAGACGAACAGGTTGTCCTTGAGCTCGTTGAGGAGTTCGATGATGTTTTGATGAGCGTTAGTCTTGATGATGATTTCTTTTACTTTCTTTTAAAGGTTGTACTATAGTATGTTGTAGATTCTTAAATAGCATGTTGTACTTTTATTCCAAGTTTGTAAGACAAGGGTTGTATCTTTATTTTGTAACATCGTACGTTGTAAGCTTTATCTCGTTGTTGTAAGCTTTTCCTTTCTACCTCTAGTCGGTTTGTATTCTATTGTAGTAGCATTTATGATTTTACCCGAGCCTTTTGGGCTTCCGTTGCTTTAATTTTGATACGACGACGTAGAGGCTGGCGTATAATATTGGAGTTATTTAATGTTATACGCGCCGAGCGTTCTCTTCCGGATAAGGGCTCGGTATCCGGGAGTGGGGCGTTACAGCTAACTCATCAAAGCACAAGCCTATCATGCTCTTCCGACGGATCCGAACTTCAACTCCCTTTAAGAGTACATTCGGTGTTTTAACTGAACGAATCAGAAGCTCAATTCCGGCTTGTCCAAGTTTAAACCATTTAATATATCATATATAAAGGTTTCATTAAGCTAAATCATGCTTATAAGGCTGAACAACAACCAACAAAGGAAGAAGGACAACACAAGCTAGACGCCTGTTTAAGGCTCTGCACGCCCGTCTGAAGCTTATTGGACGCCCATCCAAAGATAGACGCCCGTCCACTATACCCAGACGCCCGTCCACCTAAAACAGTTTCAATCCTGAATCTAAAACAACACTTCAAACGCCCGTCCAGAAAAGCCAGACGCTCGTCCGAAATGTGCCCCAAGTAGACGCCCGTCCAGAGAGACTGGACGCTCGTCCACCTGGGTTCGACTAGACTCTAAACCTTCATCATGCGATTTCCAAAACAATTCCAAACCGAACAGCAGCAAGAACAATACAAAAAACTCTGAAAATTGTGTCTAAACATATCATGGCACTTATGATCAATGACCAATCCATAAACTCATCAATCTAGCACCAAAACACCCTACAATTCCATCTAAACCTTATAAAAGACATTTGAGATCATAAGGATAGTTTCCTTACCTAATTGCAGCCGCAGAAACTGATCAAAACCTCAGCAGAAGCCTGCAGCTTGCCAACCAAACTGGTATCAAGACGATGCTTTCCTCACGACGATTCTAACGCTCCCGTCCGATCTGAAAACCACCAAGAGCTGCTTCAGTTATTGGTGAAACTTCCCCAACCCTCAACTCTCTCCTTGAATGCGCAGATGAGATGGGAAAAACGTGGCTGCTCTCTTTATTTTTGTAAAAAGGTTATGGGGATCATCAGTCAAATTTTCCTTTAAATACCCATTCCCATAAAACCTTAGTTTTCCTTATTTGCCCTTAGTCATAAAAAATCAGAATTCCTTAACTATATATATATACCACTCGAAATTTATATATATAATCATCCAAATTAATTAACTCCGATTAAAAGGAACCGAACCCAATATTTCGTTTTCGCAAAAAGACACGTCTGCCCTTTCCTAAAAATCAGAATATTACATTCCTCCCCCCTTAAAAGGAGTTTCGTCCTCGAAACTAGAACATACCTGGTAAGCCCGCAAACTCTTGGTACTCACTGATCATGTCGCTTTCCACTTCCCAAGTTGCCTCCTCGGGTGAATGATTGCTCCACTGAACCAACACCAAGGGAATCATCCGCCTCTTAATCGTCTTTTCTTTCCGGTCTAAAATCTTGATAGGTCTCTCGTCATACGCAAGATTATCTTGTAGGATTTCTGGATCAACCGTAGTTTCAACATCGTTCTTTGTCAGACATTTCTTCAACATCGAAACGTGAAATACGTTGTGAACTCTCGACATTGATTCTGGCAACTGAAGCTTATAAGCTAACGTTCCAACTCTTTCCAAGATCTCAAAAGGTCCAACATACCTTGGACTTAGCTTTCCTTTTTGTCCAAAGCGTTTCACTCCTTTCATCGGTGAAGCTCAGAGGTAAACTCTATCACCGACTTCAAACTCTAGGGGTCTTCTTCTAACATCAGCCCAACTTTTCTGCCTGTCTTGAGCTGCCTTCAAATTCTTCTTGACCAACTGAACCCTTTCCTTTGCTTGTTCAACCATTTCCGGCCTTGTAATCTGTCTCTCCCCGACTTCATCCCAAAACAGTGGCGTCCGACATCTTCTCCCATACAACGCTTCAAATGGCAGCATGCCTATGCTTGCATGAAAACTATTGTTATAGGCAAACTCTGCTACCGATAGGTAATCATCCCATGATCCGCCTACCTCTAAAACACAAGCTCTTAACATGTCTTCAAATTTTTGGATGCTCCTCTCAGATTGTCCATCTGTCTGAGGATGAAAAGCCGTGCTCAAATCCAGCTTAGTTCCAAAGGCTTCTTGTAAGCTCTTCCAAAACCGACTGACGAACCTCGAATCATTATCCGAAACTATAGAGATAGGAACTCCGTGTAGCTTCACTATATTATCCAGATATAGTGTCGTCATCTTCTTCAATGGCATGTCAACTTTGTATGGCAAGAAATGGGCAGCTTTGGTCAATCTATCCATAATTACCCAAATTGCATCATGCCCTCCCTTTGTCCTATGTAATCCGGTGATGAAATCCATCGTAATCTTATCCCACTTCCATTCAGGGATGTCCAATGGCTTAAGCATTCCCCCGGGTCTTCTATGTTCTGCTTTAACCGTCTGACAAACATCACACTCTGCCACAAACATGGCTATTTCCAACTTCATTGAGGGCCACCAAAATCTTTCCTTTAAATCTCTGTACATTTTAGTAGCACCTGGATGAACCGCAAAAGCAATTCTATGTGCCTCTTCCATAACTCTTTGTCTTAGGTCGCCGACATTAGGTACACCTGAGACAATCCTCGTACCACATTTCCACTCTTATCTAGCACGTAACCAAGCGTAGGCTTCTCCACAGCAACCCGCTTCAAATCAGCAAAACCGGATCTTCGTCTTGCTTCTCCCGAATGTCATCCATCAACTCAGATCTTGCTAACAACGGTGCCACAAACTGCCGGTCTTCGATCTGATCAAAGCTTCTGATGTGCAGCCCATCTAGTTTTTCTGCTACTACCTCAACACTGGAAGCTGCAAACACTGGCTTCCTGCTCAAAGCATCTGCTAATACATTTGCTTTTCCCGGATGGTACTGAATATCCAAATCGTAATCCTTTATAAATTCTAACCATCTCCTCTGTCTCATATTCAGATTCTCTTGGGTGAAGAAATACTTTAAACTCTTATGGTTGGTGAAGATCCTTGCTTTAACCCCATACAAGTAGTGCCTCCAAGTCTTTAAGGCAAAAACTACTACGCCAACTCTAGATCATGTGTCGGGTAATTCTTCTCATGCACCTTCAACCCGCCTAGATGCATAGGCGATCACTTTCCCTCCTTGCATTAACACACAACCTAGACCCTATCCTGAAGCATCGGTATAGACGTCGTAATTATCAAAGATCTCCGGAACTGCTAACACTAGGGCCGTAGTCAACTTCTCCTTCAGTGTCTGAAAAGCTATTTCGCACTCTCTAGTCCATTCAAACTTCACATTCTTCTATGTCAGCTTAGTGAGTGGAGTAGCTATCTTCGAAAAGTCTTGTACAAATTTCCGGTAGTAACCAGCCAACCCAAGAAAACTTCGTACTTCTGAAACGGTGGTAGTTCTAGGCCAGTTCTCAACTGCCTCGATTTTCACTGGATCAACTTGAATACCATCTCCAGAAATCACATGACCCAAGAAACTAACTCGATCCAACCAAAAGTCACACTTTGAAAACTTTGCATATAACTGATTCTTCTTCAAGGTCTCCAACACTATCCTCAAGTGTTCCTCGTGTTCTTTTTCATCCCTTGATTAGATAAGGATATCGTCTATGAACACAATCACAAACTTATCCAAATACGGCATGAAAACACGTTGCATCAAATCCATAAATGCAGATGGAGCATTAGTGAGTCCAAAAGGCATGACAAGGAACTCATAATGTCCATATCTCGTACTGAAGGCCGTCTTCGGTATATCTGCCACTTTAATCTTCAACTGATGATAACCGGATCTCAATTCATAAGTTCCCCATTAATCCTCACCTACCAATACATCAATGTGTCGTGTGATAAATCTTTTGTGACAGTGCATTCACAAAAAGAATGAAGTTATAGAGTCCCCACAATCCTTACTTACCAATGTGCACACTCGCTCCTCTTGCCTTCAGACTCAGGCAAACAACATGAAACATTACTTGGGCTCGGCGGACTCGGGGACTAAGCATCGCTCTTAAGTCCTCGTTTGTGTCTTTTTATGGGTCGTGCCCTTTTTACACGAGTTCACTTCCCTCACTTCATTTATTGCATATCTATTTTTTTCATTTTTCTTTTTTTTTCTGGCAGATTTCCTCACTATTTTTTTTTTCTCTCTCACTCACAAGTCCGTGTTGTCCCGGTTTACCTTGTTTAGCATTCAAGTTGCTACCATCCTCCTACAACAATTGGTTAAAGTATATCCACCGACAAATAAAAATTCCCGGTCTAGGATAACTCTTCATGTCTTCTAAATACTTCTCACACAGATTGCGTGCTAAAAAATTGAATGCAATCGTGAAATAATAATTAATAAGTCACTACTTCATGCAACATTACACATGCTCATTCTTCCATGCTAAATTGAATAATGCGTCATCTATACTACACACTGAAAAATGAGTTATACCTGCTTAAAAAGGTCGAGTCCACAACAAGATATATGATTAATAAACCACTACTTCAAATAGTTGACAAACCCCTTATTCATCATTAATGAATTAAGGAATATCTACGATTTAAGGTTTTTATTTCATTCAATTCACAAAAAAAAAATCACAAAAGTAAGTGTAAGTGTGTCTCAAATTTTAAAACTAAGTATTATGTCTACCCCCACTTTAAAACTCAACATTGTCCCTAATGTGAAAAGTAAGGCAAAAAAAAGTAGGAGAAGAAGAACACTTAGCTTTGGAATATAGAAGAACTCAGCTATCTGTCTAAAGCAAATCATATCACTGAACTGGAACCAAAGTTGTCTTCTCCAAAGGATTAATCTGCACTAGGTCGGCTAATACAAACAATTCTTGCACAAAGGCCATTAGTACTGCGAGACGCGAATAAGTAACAAAATAGTTATGTCATATGGCAGTAAATAGCTCAACTGAAAAGAAGAAGTGCAATAAACAATTTAAGCCAATACATAAAAACTTTATTACTTAAACACAACAAAAGGACTTACTATATGACTCCAAATAAAAATAAAAAGACTCAAGACTCAAAATAATAATCGAATAATCATGCGAAGTAAAAAAAACTCCCGCACATCCTTTGCTCAATAGCCTTAGGAACATGGCGATGAAAAAAAACCTTCAGAATTTTATTCAATCATCGAAAAGAAAAAAAAAATTAACAAAAAAGGTTAACTATAAATTAATGGCTATGCCTAACAATTAAATAAATAGTCGCCGGAAACGGCGCCAAAAACTTGATCGCGTGTAAGTCACTTAACACATGAAATACTAGCAAGAGTACTAGGTCAATCGGAGTATAGCAAGGGCGAGTCAAGGTCGATCCCACAGAGACTATTATTTAATAATGCTAAACATCAACACAATTTATAGGTCAACTGGATAGGGGTGGTTATTGACCAACATAAAGGAACAGTAAATAAAAGAGATGGAAATAAACCAATCTTGAATCATGTGTCGAAAAGGCACTAAACACACTATTCCTAACTAATCTCCCTTTAATCCTCACTGATCCATATTTGTAATTAAGCTACAGGTGCAAATCCTAACCCTATCTACTCCGACAATGGAAGTAGATAATCTATATGCCAACTACACTCCTTAATTGGTCCGTAATAGCCCATACGCATAAAGAACTAGAATTGCCGATATTGAGCGCTAACTCATACCGCAAACCCGCCTAGATAGCTGTCGACATTGACCAGCACGTTTCTAGGATCCATCAAGATATTGTCCTAATTAAAACTTCACTAACAGTCCTTCATGTTAATTTACGATACATGCAAATAGTTGATCAGGCTAAAAACATATAAATTAAATCTATCGATCAACATAGCTGACGCCGAACCACAGAATTAGGATTTACTAGGTATTCAGATCTAGCGATAAAGACCGTCGCAGATCTGAATAGCACAACCCATAATTCTGCGTTTCATATTAACGAATCGAATAAAGATTAAGGTTTGTTTAATTATTTAATAGATGATTAGATGCAAGCATAATCTAGATCTAACACAAGAACAATCCTGAATCTATGAAAAGAAATAAAACATTGGAATAGATCTTACCCATGAAGAAGAACAGATCTACTCTTCTATTCTCTCTCCCTCCGGCGATTCAAGACGATCCATGAAGATCGTAAACCAAGCACAATTCAATAATGAAAGACTCATGACTTATTTGCAAGAAAGAAAAGAAGAAAATAAAAGATGACTTTATTTCCAAGAGACTACATTGTAGCTGGTTGAAGAAGAACTAGAAAAGAGATGAATAATGAATGGAATAGATGATGAATACAATTTCGCAGCTCTTAATGGCTTTTTATAGGTGTATAAACTGACTTAGGGGTAAACCCAATGCTTGGAGGACAAGACAATGTGTTTCTGGAAGATTCTGGTCCTCGGTAAGTCGGCGGTACCTCCCGGGTTGCCGAGGTTATGTTCGTAACTTGGCCTACATAACTCCGATTTGGGTGATTCAAAGTGTGTTGGAATCCTAGTTTCAGGTCCTACAATGTTCAAGAAGAAGTCCAAGCCCAATTGGGCTTGTATAAATTCGTAAAATGCATTGCAAGATCACCAATTAGATTCTCGGGTCCAATCTTCGCTCGAAACACTTCAACCTTCAGCGCGGTTCAGTTATTTATACTCTCTCCTTCAGCCCAAATGATGCTTCGAACACTCCTTCATCTGTCAATAAAACCATAGCACATATAGTAGCATCTATTTAGAGCAAATAACGCATAAAATACACGGTTAATACGCATAATACCAATTCCGTCACCCCGGATATGGCTTAGTGACATTTAGCTAATTAACCCATGATTTCATATATATTATACCCATTGAGAACACAAATCCGGGTTATATTGATGGTAAATAATGGTACCAATTTGACCCTCATCATGTCGTAAAACTGAAAACTGGAAATCATCTTCATAAGTGGATCATGACATAAGACTGGAGATGTACACCTAGAACTGAAGCTCACTCAGAACTGAAGAAGGTAAGTTCACTGAGGGTCACAGACTCAGTTGACTTATTTAGACTGAAGGCTAGGGGAACATACTCAATATTTGAAGAACTGTGGGACACAGACTCAGTTGTAGAAGATTGAAGAACTGAGGGTTCAAACTCATTTATGAAGATTCTCAAGCCGAGATTTTAAAGTTAGAATTCAGGTAAGTCTGTGATGGCCTGAACTTACTTTACGGATCTTGAAGAAGACCTAAATATCATAAGGACAATGATATCTTAGATGATCTCAAAAATGAATGGTGTAATCTGATTCAGTCACATAAAATCAGATAAATAGAGTACTGAATTTTTTAAGAAGAGTAAAAACTCAGTTAATGCTCTAAGTCAGTTAACAAACTGAAAACTGACATACTTAGTATAAAACTAACATGACACTTAGTTTTATAGTCACCAATCCAAGCAACTGAAAGTACAGCTAAACGTTATAATTCAAGGATTCTTATTGGATGAGAAACTGACATGTCAGAACGGTCACTGACACCTGACATCTGAAAATATAGACGTTGAAGCAATTCAAATTCAAGCAAGATGAACGTCGGACCTCACACTATATAGAGAACTTGACATCAAGGATAAAACACGGAATTAAGAAGATTACAAGCGTTATTGTTCTCTAGTCTAGTTCATTCGAATTGCTATCAATATTTGTTTTCAACAAGATCATATTTAGATTTCTTCAAGTGTTCAAGCTACATCGATCATATCTAGATTTTGACACTTTGAAGAACCACAAGCAAGAATCAATTTATTGATTCTCAGCCCAACTTTGATTCTTAATCAAAGGTTTAGATTGTGAACCAATCCGGTCAAGGAGTTGCTAAGGACAGTTGTTTGCAGTCGGGTAGACTGTGTTTGTGGTGGTAGCTTGTGAAGAGGAAATACAACCCTCTAAGCACCAGTGGTTCAAGCAGTTGAAGAGTAGCAATCCAACTTGTTCTTTAGTTGTTTAGGTAGTGACACTAGGGATTAGTCAAGGACTATCGTTTAGGACTTTTTGTAACAGCATACCTCAAGAAGTTCTAGTGGTATTTTCCTCCTACATCACAGGGAAAGAGTGGACTGACTGGGTTACACCACCTGGAACCACTATAATTCTTGCTCTACTTACTTTATGCATTTACATTCTGTTATTTACTTTACAGCATTTATTAATGTTTATTCAGCATACTGAAACTGATTGTTACAAGCATACAAAGTTCACAAACTGACATTCACCAGAATTCAGTTTTGCATACTTATCTTTTTCTTATAGTATCAACAAGATCCAGATAAAGACTAAAACTTAAATCCGCTGCCGGTTGACTCAGTTTTGTATAAGTCAGTTTGACTTAGACTCAGCTTTGTCAGCTCAACTCCACACAAGTTATAACTGAACCTTAATTTTTAATTGATCCAGTTTTTGGTGACAAGTTTGTTCACCCCCCTCTAAACATGTGTTAGCCTTTCCAAGAGACCAACAATTGGTATCGGAGCAGTGTTCTTTAACAAACTATTATTGAAAACTCACCTGCTCTAATTATCTCCTCTAGTTGATCTCCTGAAAAAGCTTAGTCTTTCAGTTTCTAGTCTTTTCATAATCCAGTTTTCATTCACTCAAATAATGCATAACAATCAGTATGCCAGACAGATGCTAATGTGCAACATGGATAGATTTGATGAATACAAATGTCATTTGCAGGCCTTTCTAGGAACTTATCATGATGAGATGATAGATGTACTCACTGATGGACCTATTCAGATCACTCACACGCAAACTGTCAATGGTGAATCAGTTAGAGTTCCAAAGCCTAAAAATGATTGAACCAGTGATGACAGAAAGAGAAACAACTTGAACAATGTTCCCATGGATATCATACTAAGAACTCTTGACAGCAATATGTATCTGAAAGTCAATGATTTCACTACTGCAAAAGAAATATGGGAGAAACTTCAATTTGTTTGTCAAGGAACAGACTCCATCAAAGAAAATAAGATCTCAGTAGCAAAACAGAATTTTGAGAATTTCAAGATGAAGCCAGGCGAACGTTGATCAGATGGAAACAAGGTTCAACGCCATAATAGACGAACAAGCTTTACTCAAGATTGAGTATAACAAGAAAGAAATCAACACAAGAATCTTGAAGGCTTTACCCATGTCATAGAAAATAATGGTCTCAGCATTGGAAGAATCAAGAAGACTTGATATAGAAGATTCCTTCAAAATCTTCTCAGACCTGAAGGCTTAGGAATTCTGCGAGGATTTCACAAGCATAACTGCCATAATCAAGGCTCTGAAGGAACCCAAAACAGCAGCACTCGCAGCAGCCTCAAATGAAAATCAAGAAACCTCATCTAACAATCTTCAGCAATTTGATGAGATGGAAGCGCAGATGGCCCTAATGATGAATAGAATTCGAAGATTGAAGAGTGGACATCCAGTCACTCAGAAGTTTATCAAGAAGACTCCTGAAAAGAGAAAAGACGATGAGTGTCTCTGCTTCAACTGTAAAAAGCCTGGACACTATAAAGCTGAATGTCCAGAGCTGACTGGTAAGAAGACTCAGCAATGAAGAACTGGCAGAAGAGCACTTTTAGCCGGAGATGAGTCAGACTATGAAGCTGGCACTGAAATATTATCAGATGATATAGCTCTAATGGCTCACATGGAGGATCCAAATGAAGTATGTGAATCTAACTCTAAATATTCCTTAGCTTAGATTTTCATGCAAAATGCATGTTCTTCGACTGCTAACTCCAATCCAAAAAATCTAGAATTAGAAGAAACACTTGACGAATTGATGAATCATTTGGTAACCATCCAAGCTGGTTATGAATCAATTAAAGCTGAGAAATAAGTTCTAATTCTTGAAGTTAAAAGATTGACGTCTGAACTAAACATGAGGAAATTGACTAGAACTGATAAAGGAAAGAATCAGTATCAGCCTACTGCATTAGCAGCAGCAACTGAATCTTTTGCTCAATCAAGTTTAGCTACTAGATTCAAACCAGGTAAGCCATATGAAGACATAACTGGCTTAGGATTTGATACACATCCATCTTCTAAGGTGGGAACTAACAAAGCTGTTGAACCTAATATCAAAACTGGTATTAAGTTTGTGGCTGAGCAACTTCCACAGACTGAGAATTGCTGAACCAGTAAAGTCAGCCTCTCATAAGACAACTCAGTTTTCTATGAAGATAGCTACACTTACCAACAAAGGTAAATCAAAAGTTAGATCAGTTGTACCTCAAGGAAACAGGAATAATAGATCAACTGTATGATCTACAAAAACTGATCAAGTCAAGAACAAGAAAAATTATAATCAGATAGAATATTAATCTTTCAAAGATTCACACATCAAGGGGGAAAGGCAGACTATACCCCACTGATGATGATTGGAATTTTACTAAACCTTCTATTAAAACTGATAAGAACAATCATTCCAGGCCGAAAACTTATCAAAAGTTTCAGTCCAAGACTCAGCAGAGGACCTATCCCAGTTTTCAGCAAAAGTCTCAGTACAAAGGTCATTCTAGAAAGAATTGATGGTTATTATTTAGCTTTTAATAATAGAAGACATTTTGGAAATAAGTTTCAACTAGAAGATCTAAGAAATCATATAAATGGGACACAATCCAAGAAAAGATATAATGGAAGTGTGGCTTATATATATGAAAATAAGTGCAACAATTTCCAAAGAAGACCTTATGGAAATTTGCCCAGAGTTGTACTGACAACTGAACACTATGGACCCAAACAGAGTTGGGTATCTAAAGCATTTTAATTTGTTTTGCAGGATATTTGGTACTTTGACAGTGGATGCTCTAGAAACATGACAAAGAGCAAGGACTGTCTCACTGATTTTGTAGCTAAAAAAGGACCAAGAGTCAATTTTTAGAAGTAAAGATAAACCTGGTTACACAAAAGGTTATGGAAATTTAATCAGGAATGGAATCACAATCAAGAATGTATCTTATGTGGAAGGACTTCACTACATTCTACTCAGCACAAGTCAATTCTGCGATATGGGATACAAAGTTACCTTTGATAAGGAGTATTGCATTGCCGTCAGTAAGCTTGACTTTCCAGTAGTTCTACGGGAAGAAGGAAGAGAACATGTATGTTGTAGATTGGCCTCTGCTAGCTTTGAAACTGTTTAATTGTGCACACCAAGTCAGAACTCAGTTGGTTGTGGCACAAGAAACCGAGTCACCTAAATTTTGATAATATCAACTTTTTAGTCAAGAGGAACTTGGTGATTGGACTACTAGAGATGACATACAAGAAAGACAGGATGTGTGATGCATTTCAGCAAGGAAAGCAAACAAAAGCAAGTTTCAAGACTAAGTCTTAGCATTCAACAACTAGAGTTTTAGAATTGATGCATATGAACTTATTTGTACCAATCACACCAATCAATGTTAGTGGAAAGAAATATACTTTGGTGGTGGTTGATGACTTTCAAGATATACTTGGGTTATCTTCATGACCAAGAAAAGTGAAACCAAGCAACAACATACAGAACTTCTCAAATGACTCCAAAATCAGAAAAGTGTTACAGTAGTAAAGATCATATCAGAAAAAGAAACAGAATTTCTCAACAATATAATCATTGAGTATTGTGGAGAGAATGGAGTTCTACCCCAGCTTGCAGCTACAGCAACACCTCAACAGAATGGAGTAGTTGAAAGGAGAAAAAAAAACGCTCAAAGAAGATGGAAGGACGATGATTTGTGAATCTAAACTGCCGGAAAGATATTGAGCAGAAGCTGCAAATACAGCTTGCTATACTCAGAATCGAGCTCTCATGAACAGGAGACATGAAAAGACTCCTTATGAGATGTGGAATGGAAGAAAACCACATGTCTCATATTTTCATGCCTTTGAAAGCAAATGCTTTTGTAACACCCCGGTTTCCAATCCCGTCGGCCGCCGGTATTGGTCACTGTAGTGCCACTCATCACGACACACAGTCGTGGCGGTAACATGCAACATTCCACAACAGAAAGAAAATAAACATTCACCATTCATTATTTTAAAAGAAAGTATTAAAGTGAGTACAAATATCCCGAAGAAAATGAAATTATGCGGAACGTCAACATCTTTAAAATTTAAAATTCCAAATAATGTAGAGAACATGTGACTGCGACTACGTGGCTCTCAAACCCCGCGACATCCCAGCAACAAGCAAACATCCATAGAAGTACCTGCTAAGAATCTGCTCCCCATAAATGGATCATAGCAGGGTCAAACGAAAGCAAAACCGTCAACTATAAAGTTGAGTAAGAATAATCTAGTATACGTAAGGTAAAACCAACCCATGAAAAGTACCACCAATCTATGAAGGACCCAACCAATCTATAAGAGTTACGACCAATCCACAACGGATACCAAACATCATAACTACCCACCTAAAGGTCCCGAATGTGCACATCCCTCAAAAGGGTAAAGCCCTAGAGAGGAGGATCCTAAAGGTCATCCACTGGTACCATACTAGATGGACCATCACGTACTGGGGTGCAAGGAAACCTTCCCGGGTTCCCGGCTTCGGGTGCTACCCTATCCGGCCCGACCACACCACTGCATGCGCAACTCTCCAAATACGTTAAGGTCATGAAGTCGTGAAGGAAACCTTCCGGGTGCCCGGCCGGGAGCTACCTATCCGGCCCAACCACTACGGGTCTCACGAACGTCGATGCCCAATATCCGAATCTCACCAAGACACCAAACATTCTTGACTCACCGAAGCGTAACCTACAGAACACGTTCGTCAGACTGGCCAACAACCCACAAATAAGGAAAACAACATAGACTGGACGCCCGTTTGGAAGGCCGGACGCCCGTCCAAGGACTCTACTGGACGCCCGTCCAAACATCGGACGCCCGTCCACTCTAACAGAGTTAGATCCTGAATGTAAAACAACCCCTCAGACGCCCGTCCAAACTATCAGATGCCCGTCCAGAATATCAGACGCCCTTCCAGAAGGTATAGACGCCCGTCCACTCTAACGGAGTTAGATCCTGAATGTAAAACAACCCCTCAGACGTCCAGGTAACCCAGACGCCCGTCTGAAATGAAATCAAGGCAGACGCCCGTCCAGGAGGCCTGGACGCCCGTCCACTTGGGTTTCATCTCGAACCCTAACAATTCTCCACGCGATTTCTGAGCCGTTTCACAACAAAACAGCAGGAAAAGAAACACTTTAAGCCCAGAAAACTCCATACAAAAGTATCATATCAATTATAGATTTCAACCAAAGCAAAAACCCACTACTATGAACGTTTAACATCCCCGGAAAAGGACAACCAAGCGTAAACACCCTCGAATAAAACTTGACAGCATAACACGTTAGAAAACAAAACAGCATTATACTCTAAAGCCTACCAACAGCTCCGAATTACACTTAATGATCCGAAATATTCTTACCGGTTAAGCTGCGTTTCTTGAAAGCCCTCTGCTATCGAGCTAAAACCGCTCCTTTACGAAGCCCGAATCTATATAAAAAAAAACAGTGATCACTAAACAATTCTAGTGATCCCCAAGGGTAGAACCCTAGATCGCACAGCCCCCTTTCCAACGCATAAGAGGATCGGCCATGGCCTTTGGTCGGCCGATCGTCATGCTCGAGATGTAGAAAAGAAATAACGATGCTTACCGATGATGACGACGACGAATTCCTAAACACCAAGGAGAGATTTTTCTCTCCTTCTTCCTTACAAGGGGCCGACGGCAAGGGGAGGGTTTTGGGGCTGAAATTTTTGTGTTTGGGGAAATTAGGGAGGAAAAAGGAGTGAAAATCCTTTTAATTTATTAGATGATTAAAACTCTTTTTTAATTATTAATAAATCCCTCCATAAAATTAATAAATCCCATAATTTCCCAAATAATTAGATCTTTTACTAATTAATTAGGAAGTCAAAATTTCGGGATATTACAGCTTTTTCCATAATAATGGAAAGGATCAGCTCAAGCTTTTCAGCCCAAAGCTGATGAAGGAATATTTCTGGGTTACTCAAGTGTCAGTAAAGCTTTCAGAGTATTAAACAAACGTACACTCAAGCATGAAGAATCAATACATGTTGTTTCTTATGAACCAAAATTCACTGGAGACACAATTGAAGACAAGGAAGAACCAGTTTGTCAGCCTCAGTTAGACAAAACTCCAGAATCAGTTTTCATTGATATTGAAAGATTAAGGATTTTTCAGATCAGGACCAGCCTCAGTTGCCAGTAACATATTCTGCAACTGAACAACAACAAGGAGAAACTAATCCAACTGGAAATGATCAAGCTCAAGAAGAACCAGTTCAAAAAAATGAAGACCCTTTGATGCAACCCCCAGTACATCAATGGATGAGAGAGATCACCCAAAAGAACATAGGTGATTTCCAAGTAGGTGTTCGGACAAGACATCTGCTAGATGCTATGATCGCTTGTTTTCTATCTTAGTCTAAACCTAAAGAAAGTGGAGAAGCCTTAAACGATCCAGAATGGATTTTGGCTATGCAAGAAGAACTCAATGAATTTGAGAGAAATCAAGTTTGGGATTTAGTAAACAAACCAGATCATGTCAGCACAATCGGAACTAATTGGGTTTTCATAAACAAGCTTGATGAAGATGGGAATATTATCAGAAATAAAGCTAGACTTGTAGCAAAAGGTTATTCTGAATAGACTTTGATGAAACTTATGCCTCAGTTGCAAGGTTAGAGGCAATCAGACTATTTCTTGCCTTTACAGCTCACAAGAATTTCAAGGTGTACCAGATGGATGTTAAAAGTGAATTTTTTGAATGGGATACTTGAAGAAGAAGTCTATGTTCAGCAACCCCCAGGATTTGAAATTAAAGACCAAGCCAACAAATTCTTTAAACTGAGAAAAACTCTTTATGGACTAAAACAAGCACCAAGATCTTGGTATGAAACTCTGTCTCAGTTTTTGGTGGATAATGGTTTTACAAAAGAAACTATTGATAAAACGCTATTCAGAATGAAAGTAGAAGAAAGCACTCTCCTAGTACAAATCTATGTTGATGACATCATTTTTGGATCAGAAAATGAACTACTCTGTGAGAAGTTTGCAAGTTTGATGAAGCGCAAATTTCAAATGAGTATGATGGGAGAACTGAATTACTTTCTCGGTCTACAAGTTAAGCAAATGGATAATGGGATTTTCAATCACCAAACCAAGTACACAAGAGAGTTAATGAAGAAGTTCGGGATGGGGAAATCAGCTGGATTGCAACACCAAAAAGAACTAACATCAGATTCGATGAAGACAAAGATGGCAAGGATGTGGATCAAACTCTTTATAGAAGAATGATTGGAAGTCTACTTTACCTAATAGCCAGTTGACCAGACATATCCTTTGCAGTTGGTGTCTGTGCCAGATTTCAAACAAGACCTAAAGAAAGCCATCTCAAGGTTGTTAAAAGAACCTCGAAGTATTTGAAAGATACATAAGGAGTTGGGATATGGTACTCAAAGGAAGTAGAATTCAAACTAATATCCTACTCAGACTCAGACTATGCCGGATGCAAAGTGGACAGAAAAAGAGCTTCAGGCACTTGTTAGTTACTGGGAAATAGACAGTGTCATGGTTCGGCAAGAAGAAAAACTTTATTTCAACATCAACAACTGAAGCTGAGTACATAGCAGTTGGAAGCTGTTGTGCTCAAGTTTTATGGATTAGACAACAGTTAAGAGATTATGGAATAGAAGAAGGACTGATTCCTATAATGTGTGACAATACTAGTGCAATAGCTATACTGATAATCCAGTTTTGCACTCAAGAACCAAGCACATTGATGTGAAACATAATTTTATAAGGGATCACATAGAGAAGAAGGACGTTACAGTTCTCTATGTCTCAACTGAAGATCAGTTAGATGACATTTTTGCCAAACCTCTGGACAAAGAAAGGTTTGCTAAACTGAGAACTGAATTGGGGATTATTAAAGTCAGTTAAGTCAGTTCAAGCTTAGAGATTCATCAAGAGGATTGATCTTTGTCATGCTGGGTACGCTCACTTGACAGATCAGTCATTGACATCAACAATCTCAAACTGACCAACTGAATTGAAGATTTGACGGATCTGAACACATCTTAGAACTGATTTTAGTCAGTTCATTGGCCAGTCAATGAATGTCAAAAGATGAACGGATAAAACCGACAACGGTTACATCACAATAAATTACCTCCGTTTTTGTCAGAATTTGTAGCATGTATACCACCCCAAAACATCAGACCATACCTGTATCGGTTACACAAATACCAGATGGAATTTGAAAAGTTGTACAACATCTACCCAAAGATCATGGGATCAAATCTTCAGCCGTCCTCATCTTTATCTTTATATATCCAACCATTTTCATACATCTTCTTTACAAAAAGGAAATCAAATCTTTTCTTCTCTCAAATAGCCAGAATTTCTTCTTACAGAATTTCAAAAATGGCCGCCTCCAAACAAACTCAAGAAGAAAGATTAATCGCCTTTCCAGACACATTTACGAGCGAAGAATTTGAAGAGATGTGTGGCAACACTCTTCTTTCCAGTCATATATCTGAAAATATTGGAAGATTACAAGGTTTAGGAAACCTTTTGGAAGCTCACCTGCAAAAAGATCGAGACTTGGAAGGTCTATTGCAATTTTGGGAAAATATGAAGATGTTGAAAAACTCTCTGTTAACAAGAGTTTGTGGACAGAAGATTTTCGTCAATAAAGACATAATCAGACAGCTATTTGATTTCAAAGATCCTTTGGTGAAATCAATTGACTTAGCATGTTTGCCGCTCAAGCGTGAAGCTTTTCTGAAGCACATTTCACCTTCAAAAGAACCAGCCGCAGTTGATACGCCCCTTACCGCCCTTAAAACTGAATTTGGGTTACTCAGCTGGTGGATCAGTAAACACGTCGTCGGAAAACACAAAGGGTTAAGCAAATTAAATGAAGATGGAATACACCTGATGAATATCATATGGGATGGTTTCAAATTCAACTGGTCACGCAATATCTTCAATCAAATCAAGAAGCAACATTTTGAAGAAGTCCAAAGTGTCAAAAGAGTCTAAGCTGAACGAAGAGAATCTGTAGGAAGATTTCGACTGAAGAAATCACTCAACTTAGTGATTCAATATTATTTGGAAAGAATCAGTGATGGGAACAAGCAAACACAAACTAAAATTGGAAAAGATGCAGCAGTTGTAAGTTCAACAAAAGGAACTTCCCAACCTGATGCCGACAAGCAGACTGTGTCTCAGCAAATTGCTCAGCAGAAAGGAATTAAAAGGAAAGATGAAATACAGGGAGAAAAGTCCGTTGGAATATGTTTGTTCCCAGGCACTTCAAGTCAGTCAGAACCAATGAGGGGGAACAACAACTGACTATTGCTATCAGTCAGAAGAAGAGCATGGTTACTGATATCGTTTCCCAGATTAAGCAGAAAATGTCAGAGAGACAAGTTTCTGCTATGCATGTTGAGCAAGAGGAACAGGTAACTCAGCAACCAAAGGAGTACCTCTTCGATGCTGAAAGGATCATCAAACTGATGAAGATGAAGCTCAAGACTGAATATTCTCGTGAAGTTACTTTACTTAGAGAAGGAAAACTATTGTTGGAGAAACTGGAAATACAATATCTCTATGCACTATTTCCAATGGAAGAGTTTCTCAACAACTGCTTCAGTAGATTCAAAGAGATATCTCAGAGAACTGAATCAATCACATCATCTACACCAAAGGAAGTTTTAAAGAAGAAAGACGATGATAAAGATGATGATTCAAGGAAATAAGCTCAGAAGAGTACAGTTTTGCAACCAGAAGCACAATTTGAAGATCAGTCTAAGCAAACTGATACTCAGCCAGAAGAATTGCCAGTTGGAAATTAGACAACTGACAACAAAGAAGAAGAAGCCAGAGCTGATGATAATCAGCAACGGATGGTTATTAAAGATGCTAGTCAGTCTAAAATCCAAGAGACAGAAGAAGAAGATCCATCCGAGAAACTCTCAAAAGAAGAACTGAGATATATACAAAAAGGATTGAAGCTTATACTCAACCAAAAGGATGAATACAATGGTCTTTTGTCACATGTTTCCAGTTACTTGGATTATTGGAAAAAGGCAGATGTTTCCGTTCATACTAAGTTGGATGTTATCAAGAAATCCACTTCTCACTCAGTTTAAAAAATTCTCAGTCTCAAGGAAAAACTTGAACTGACAACTATGGAAGATCGGAGAACTTATGCTCAGGCTGAGTAGCACCTCAATCAACGGATCTGTATGTTAGAAACTCAGGTCAAAGAAGTTCTTACTTCCCAGAAAGACATTTCAACAAATCAGAAGGCAACACATCAGCTAATCAATGAGTTGTATGATGCAAAAAATAGGGAAGTAAAGGAAGAAAAGCTGAAGCTATGTGAAGAAAATCTGAAGCTTGAAGCTGAGTTGATGGAACTAAAATCAGCAGCAGGTCCTTATGTAAAAGATGTTGTAGAACTATCTGCAGAAGTGCTCATTGCCAAGTACAGTCAGCCTGAAGAAAGAAGAGCTACTCTGACAATGGATCTATGGATGAAATTTGTTGCTGACTATACCATGTCAAAACGAAATACTGGTACAAGACTTATGAAGAATCACTTGCCTATTTATTATCTGATACTCGTCATAACCAGAAGATGGCACATCACAAGAAGATCAAGAGCATTGAACAAAGACTTCAAATCAAAGATAAGAGAGAACAGCTGAAAGCTGATATTTCAGCATTTGAAGATTACTACAAGGGTGAGAGACACCTCCCTAAGTTACTTCTATGGAGGAAGTGGAAACTTACAAGTCAAGTAGATTATCTGAGGAATTTCCTAAAGGAAGACACAAAGATTGAAGAAGAATATCGTCTTCACGATAAGGAACATAAGTTTGTCAAAGTTACACAAAGAAATGTTTAGATCTTTTTTCAATTTTTATCAATTGTGTAACTACTCCAGTTTTTGCAAACTTAATGAAATCCAGTTTCCAGTTTTACTTTGTTTTGTTTTGTTATTATCTTTAAGCTTTTATTTTAAAGAGGGTTTTGACATCATCAAAAATGGGGAAATTGTTGGGAATAAAATTTTGCTTTGATAATGATTCTTCTTATTCAATAATATGTTTGTTAACACCCCAATGATGAGGTGCTGAAGCTAGTTGTTATAGTGAAAGGGTAAAATATGTCTAGAACTGAAAGTATAAGTTTCACTAATGTCTGATAATTGTATAGGTTGTATCAGACAAGCACTGTAATAGATAGAAGTGTCGTAAAACTGAAAACTGGAAATCATCTAGATAAGTGGAACATGACATAAGACTGAAGATGTACCCCTATAAATGAAGCTCACTCAGAACTGAAGAAGGTAAGTTCGTTAAGGGTCACATACTCGGTTGACTTATCTAGAACTGAAGGCTGAGGGAACAGACTCAATATTTGAAGAACTGAGGGACACAGACTCAGTTGTAGAAGATTGAAGAACTGAGGGTTCAAACTCAGTTATGAAGATTCTCAAGCCGAGATTATAAAGTTAGAATTCTGGTAAGCATGTGATGGCCTGAACTGACTTTATGGATCTTGAAGAAGACCTAAGTATCATAAGGACAATGATATCTTAGATGATCTCTAAAATGAAAGGTGTAATCTGATTCAGTCACATCAAATCAGATAAATAGGGTACTGAATTTTTTAAGAAGAGTAAAAACTCAGTTCATGCTCTAAGTCAGTTAACAAACTGAAAACTGACATACTCAGTATAAAACTGATCAGGAAACACAGTTTTATTGTCAGCCATCCAAGCAACTGAAAGTACAGTTGAACGTTATAATTCAAGGATTCTTATTGGATGAGAAATTGATATGTCAGAACGGTCACTGACACTTGACATCTGAAGATATAGACGTTGAAGCAATTCAAATTCAAGCAAGATGAACGTCGGACCTCACACTATTATTAGAGAACTTGACATCAAGGATAAAACACGGAATTAACAAGATTACAAGCGTTATTGTTCTCTAGTCTCGTTCATTCGAATTGCTATCATTATTTGTGCTCAACAAGATCATATCTATATTTATTCCAGTGTTCAAGCTACATCGATCATATCAAGATTTTGACGCTTTGAAGAACCACAAGAAAGAATCAATTTATTGATTCTCAACCCAACTTTGATTCTTAATCAAAGGCTTAGACTGTGAAGCAATCCAGTCAAGGAGTTGCTAAGGACAGTTGTTTGTAATTGGCTAGACTGTGTTTGTGGTGGTAGCTGGTGAAGAGGCAATACAACCCTCTAAGGACCAGTGGTTCAAGCAGTTGAAGAGCAGCAATCCAACCTATTCTTTAGGTGTTCAGATGTTGACTCTTGGGATTAGGGAAGGACTATCGTTTAAGACATTTTGTAACAGCGTACCTCAAGAAGTCTAGTGGAATTTTCCTCCTACATCATAGACGAAGAGTGCACTGACAGGATTACTCCACCTGGAACCAGTATAATTCTTGCTCTACTTACTTTACGCATTTGCATCTTGTTATTTACTTTACAGCATTTATTATTGTTTATTTAGTGTACTAAAACTGATTGTTACAAGCATACAAAGTTCACAAACTGACATTCACCAGAATTCAGTTTTGCATACATAGCTTTTCTTATAGTATCAACAAGATCCAGATAAAGGCTAAACTTAAATGTGCTGCCGGTTGACTCAGTTTTTCATAAGTCAGTTTGACTTAGACTCAGCTTTGTCAGCTCATCTCCACACAAGTTAAAACTGAACCTTAATTGTTAATTGATCCAGTTTTTGGTGACAAGTTTATTCACCCCCTCTCTAAACTTGTGTTAGCCTTTCCAAGGGACCAACAGATAGCATCTGTTTATATCTTTTAACTTTTCTACTTCTACCCATACAACTTCATCAAAATCTTGATCAGTAAACTTCATATTCTAATATTCAAAAGCAGTTTCATGGGTTATGCCTCTGAATACCATTTTAATTGTGAGTTGATTAAAATCAGGTATGGTCTCCATAGCAGTTGGTTCTCCGAAGTAGTCCAACAACCTTACCCTGGAAGTCTATATGTGAGAGTTAGTCTTTCTTAGATCCTTGAATTTTTGCCAATGTTGCTCGTCTGTCATCCTTGAAAAAGGTATGAAACCTTCTTTCATTCTTACAAACTTTATTTGCTCCCCAGAAAAGCAGTCAGATCTTCAGGTTAATTCACTAATCTGGTGTTTTCAACTGATCTAGAATATTGAGATATGTCAGCTGGTATAGTTTGATTATTTCTACCAGCTAGATTTCTCGGTTCCGTTTGACTGCTTGACTTGGGTTCCCCTGAGCTGATTATTGTCTTCCATCTCTTTCTCTGTTGTATTTCTTCAGATATTCCACTACTTATGCATGTCAGTACGCAAACTTTCTTTATGTGTAGCTACCCAGTCTACCCATACTTCATCTTGATTTAGCCATCTTAGAATGTGTCCTAGTTCTTCGAAATTCATTGATTACTCTTTTCACCTCTTCTTCATGAGTTTCTCTCAGCTGAGTAGAGTGCCTCTTATGATGAGATGTCTCTTCAGGACTTATTCTGCCCTCAGATCTCATTTGACGAGTGCTGGTGCCAGTTCATCTTCATTGATTAGCTGAACTGGATCTATGTTGTTGAAAGATCCTCTGCTGGATACCAGATTGTCTATCCTTATCATCTGGTGTTATTCTATGAGGATCTTGTGCACCCTTACATATTTCCCCAGACTTCTTTTACGACTGGATTCAGCCACCTCTCTACTTCTCATCTCTCTATTCCTTAACCGAATTCTCTCTTCTCCAGTTAGCATTGGTGAAATGTCAGCTTTGCTACTTTCATGTTTATCAGCTCTCTTCTCTTCCTCATTTTTGGCAGCATATGTTGTTAGTAGCTTCAACAGTCTAAATTAGGCTATTCAGCTTAGAGTCAATCTCTGTTAGCTTGCTATCATGTTCACTCAGTTTAGTATCAACTCCATTGAACCTATTCCCAATGTCATTAACAATGTCCTGCAGGTGGCTGTTGACATTTATTTTCATGTCCTTCTGCCGTTGATTCTCATTTCCAATCATATGCACAAGCAGATCAGTGTTTTCCTTAAACTGCTTCATTACATCATTCTGAAGATGTGTGATAACATTATTTTTCTACTTCAAGTACTCTGCAGTTGTCTCCAACTTTTTTTGCAGTGTAGTACCCACATACTTCATAATAGTTGTGACCTTCCTCAAACTGATTGCTTGTTTCTCGAATTCTTCAACCACATTGTCCACTGCTTCCTGAAATAGAGGGTTTGGCACCTTGTTTGTGTGCCAGATGGTCCTGGGGTAGTTGTGGTCACTGGTGGTGCCTGTTGGTCTCGTGAAAAGGCTGATAGAAGTTTAGAGGGGGAGGGGTGAATAAACTTGTCCCCAAAAACCTAGATTTGAAGCAACTTAGGTTCAGTCTTAACTTGTGTGGAGTTAAGCTAACTTAGCTAAGTATAAGTCAAAACTGACTTATGCTTGAATTGATTTAACCGGCAGCGGATATATTAAAGCCTTTCATATATCAATCAGTTTATCAATCTATAAAGATGAAAGCAAAGCTATGTTGACTCAGTTTCCAATTTTTTCTTTGTTAAGATCTGATGAGATATAAACTATAATGCAGTAAATAAATGCATAAAGTAAGTAAATAAAGAAGACATAGTTTATAGTGGTCCAGGTGGAGTAATCCTGTCAGTCCTCTCTTCCTATGTGATGCGGAGGAAAGTTCCACTAGAACTCTTTGAGGTAGATCGGTTACAAAAAGCCCTTCACTAATCCCAAGTTTCACTATCTCAACAACTATAGAACAGGTAGGCTTGCTACTCTGCAACTGCTTGCACCACTGGTCCATGAAAGGTTGTATTGCCTCTTCACTAGCTCATCACAAACACAGTCTTCCTGACTACACCTCAACTGTCCTTCATACCTTCTTGGTGTTTCAAAGTCTAAAACCTTTGATAAAATCAAAGTTGAGACTTGAATCAATAACTATGATTCAACTTGTGTTTTGAGCTTCTTCTTCTTGATGTATATGATTTGCACAATTAGCTTTGATTTCTTCAAGTGTTAGTCTTGTTGTTTCTTTGAATACTTAAGAACACTTTGAAGATTTCTTGATATTGCAATAAAGAACAAAGTAGGAGTTCTTTTTAATTGACTTTCCCCTTTCTAATATCTTTCTTGATATCTCTTTCCTTAGAATTCAACACTTCTTCTTGAGGTAGAAGTGACCTATTTAAAGGTGGTCCTGGTATCCGTTGGTGGTCCTGGTATTCTGTTGAATGTCAGTGTCCTTTTCTGACGATTCTTTTATCCAATTATATTACTTGCTTTACTAACGGTCAGATTCTTTTTCAGCTTGAATCTCTACAACTTGAAACTGATTTCTGTGATCAAGTCAGTTTTCAACTTTAAGAGCATTAACTGAGTTTTTACTCTTCTTTTAAAAACAGAGTACTCTATTCTTCATCTGATTATAATTGACATAATCAGAGTACACCATAACATTGTCCTTATGTATTTTAGGTCTTCATACAATATCCATAAAGTTAGTTAAGGTCATCACAGACTTACCCGAATTCCAACTTTACAGTCTCAAATTTAGTCTTCATAAGCTGAGTTTGACCCTTCAGCTCTTCAGTCTTCAATAACCGAGTCTGGGTCCTTCAGTCCTTCATTTAACTGAGTTTGTTCCCTCAGCCTTCTGTTTCTCGATAAGCCAACTGAGTTTGTGTCCCTCAG
Organism: Gentiana macrophylla; assembly: GCA_026214975.1. Taxonomy (NCBI): domain Eukaryota; kingdom Viridiplantae; phylum Streptophyta; class Magnoliopsida; order Gentianales; family Gentianaceae; genus Gentiana; species Gentiana macrophylla. The sequence goes on along the minus strand of CM047816.1, from coordinate 42,683,410 downwards.
CGAACTTACCTTCTTCAGTTCTAGTTTGTATACTCAGTTCTCTTGATAAAGTCAGTTTCTTCTTATGAATACTCTTTTTGAAAACTCGGTATTTTCTCAGTTTACCCTATTCTATTACAATGCTTGTCTGATTAACCTATACAAGTATCAGAGTCTAATAAATCCTATACATTCATTTGTAGATGTATTTTTGCTTTGCACTATAACAACTAGTTATGACACTTCATAAATGGGGGTTTAAAATTAATAACTGAATAAGTGATGAATCATCATCAAAACATAAATTTTATGTCCAATAGTGCCCCTGTGGACTGAGCTGGTAGATCTTGATGAATTTGAGGTGGTACCTGGGGTGATTTTTCATCATTGGTTCTCTCATCTTGCGCTGTCTATTGAGTAAATTCCTCCCCTTGCTTAACAGTGGACTCCTCTACTACTTCTTAAATGACAACTATGTTGGAACTTTCCATTGTCAGACTTTCAGCATTTCCCTCTTTGTCTGTGCTGGGAATTTCCTTTGCTGGTGTTGTTTCAGTACCCTAAACAACTACAGGGTCAGCTGCTTGGACCATTTCAGTTTCCTAGACTGGGCATGATTGGTCAGCAAGGTTCTAAGTTGATTCCTCAACTTTAGCCGGATTTAATTTCTGTATTGATACAGATGGCTGAGCCGCCGTAGATTGAAGAACAACTTTAATAAGTGTTAATTCATCCTCATCCACATTCATATGCTCGACAGGTGGTGTCTTTGTTCCATCACCATCGCCACCATGGCCATCTCCCTGATTTTCGTCATCAGCATCATCATGACAATTATCATCATGAGGATCATTATTATTATCGTCAACTCCTGAATCCTCAACTGATTTTGCCATTCTCTCCTTGGCAAGTTCCATTTTTTCCCATAGCGGTGACTCATCAATCAGCCCTAGTAGGTTTTCCACTCCTAAGAATAACAAGTGCCCTTTGTCTTCAAAATCCTGCTAGGGTCACAGCTGGCCTTTCGAATTACCCAATTTCTAGTTTATGTAGGCTGCTACTCCGTCATCTATATTTTTTGGGTTGTGGTTCTTCTTCTTTTTCTTCTTATTCTTATTCTTCTTGTGCTAAGTCTCCACATTCCTCCTCTACTGCTGATTTCTCAGCAACATCATCACCATTTTCATCAGCATCATCCTCTTCTTCCTCATTTTCATTTTATTGATCCACATCCTCATTTTCCTGCTCCTTAGCTACAGCATCATCTTCTAAATCAATGGGTTCTTCAACTGTTGAGGCAGTTTCCTGAGATCTTGCCCATTCCTCATTCACTTCAAGGATGGTCAGTGAAGTAGATCCCCTTCTCCTTTTTTTGTACCAATTTTCTACGGGTTGAGTGTTTTTTTTTTGATTTTGTTACCCTTATCTTTCTTGACTATTTTGAACATTGTTTTTGCGTTGTTTAGGGTATGTAACTTTGTGGGTGACCGCATGTAGGTCGCTTAATACTAGCAAGAGGACAAGGTCAATCGTAGTATAACAAGGTCTAGTCAAGGTCGATCCCACAAAGACTATTATTTAATTATGTTAAACATAACCACAATTCATAGGTCAACCGAATAGGGTGGTATTTGACAAACATAATAGAAAAGTAAATAAATGAGATGCATGAAGAGATCCACAAATCAAACCACAGTTCCAAACTAATCACAACTAATCTTCCCCTAATCCGTATGTGATACATATTTGTAATTAAGCTACGAGTGCAGTGTCCTAACCTTGTCTACTTACATTGAAAAGGCAACAAACGTCTATGTGCAGTTAACCTCCTTCATTTTTTATACTAACCCACACGCAATAAGTTCTAGAAATTGCCGGCTCAAGACCGAGAGCCTCCCTAAGCAGCTATCGTGGATTGACTAGCACGTTCCTAGGGATCCATCCAGAATTTGTCCTAATTAACACTTCAATTTATCGTCCTTCATGTTAATTTATGATGTATGACAAGAAAATTGGCCATATCTAACCTATCATGAATTAAGCCTATCGATCAATGTAGTTGACGCCGAACCACAGAATTACCGGTTTACTAGGTGTCTCAATTCAGCGATAAGACTATCGCTGAATCGAGAGAACGCAACCCATTATTATGTGTTTAATGTTAATGGATTGAACAATAATGATTAAGGTTCATGTAATTAATTCATAGTTGATTAAATGAAAGCATAGTCTAGATCTATCACAAGAACAATCATGAATCTAAGATGCGAAATAAAATATTGGAATATATCTTACCCATAATGAAGAATAGATCCACACCTCAATTCTATCTCTCTCTCTAGAGATCATAATTGATCTGCAGCAAATATAAACCAAACACAATTCAATAATGAAAGACTCATGATTTATTTGCAGGAAAATAAAAGAAGAGGAAAGAAGCTTTAATCACCAATATACTACATTGTTTCTAATTCATGAAGAATGAATAAGATGAGGAATGAATGATTGAATACAAATTCTCAGCCCTTTATGGATATAGGTGTATAAACAGACTTAGGGGACCTAATACTTGGAGGACAAGAAAAAGCGTTCTGAAAGGTTCCTCAGTTGCTCGATGAGTCGGCGGCCACTCTCGATGAATCGAGGTCATTTTCATAAATTTTCTTCTACGACTTAACTTGGAAGGTTCTGGAATACCCTAGGCCCATTCCTTTCATTTGTTTGCTCCATAATTCATCCTTAACTCGTAGTCCAAATTTAACCAGATTCTCGGGTCCAATCTTCGCTCGATACATTTCAACCTTCAGCTCCGTTCAGTTCTTTATCAATTGACTCTCATATTCAGCCCAAATGATGCTCGAAACACTCGTTCATCTATCAATAAAACCATAGCACTCATTGTAGCTTCTATTTATGGCAAATAACGCATGAAATACACGGTTAATATGTAAATACCAATTTAGTCACCCCAGACGTGACGTAATCACATTTAGCTAATTATAACACAAATCCTGGGTGAGTTGATGGTAAAATATGATACCAAGTTGACCGTCATCCACTACCCCCCCACGTAGCTTTTGATTGTCCAGAGCAAAAACCAAATCATACAAACCCCCAAAATAAGTGCAAAGTGATTAAGAACAGACTCATTTAAGAATTCTAAATAAGATGAGGGTCAACACATATCCATCAGTAATTCATTAAGCACTATCTCGTAGTAGAACCGACGTGTGTGTGCAATAACTCTCAAACAAAAGTGATGTGGACATAATCACATTATATCGACTTACAGTCTAGTTAGCTAATCTTGAGAATGTTTATCCCTTAATGGCAGAACATGTATCATGCAACAAATAATAAGCTCCTCATTAATTAGTATCTACCAATGCATCAATGTGTCGTGTGATATATATTTCGTGATGGTGTGTTCGTGAAAAGAATGAAGTTATAGCGACCCTACAACCTTAACTTAAGAGTGTGCACACTCGGTCTTCTTGCTTTCAGACTCATGCAAACAACATGAAACCTTAATTAGGCCGGGTGGACTAGGGGACCAAGTACTACTCGTTGTCCTCGTCTATTTTTGTTTTATGTGAGGGTCGTGCGTCTTACGCTTTTTATTCTTTTCTTTTTTTATGTGAGGGCCGTGCGTTTTATGCTCCGGATTTGCTTCCCTCCTTTTGGCATATTTCCTCTTTCTTTCTCTCTCTCTCTCTCTCTCTCACAAGCCCGTTTTGTCCCGTTTGACTTTTTGTGGCATTCATGGTTGCTGCCATCATCCCAAAACAATCGGTTAAAGTATATATCCACCGATAAGTATAGAATCCCGGTCTAAGATAACTCTTCAGCTGATCCGAACATTTCTTACTCAGATTATGTGCACAAATATTTCGAATACAAATGGCAAAATAGCAATTAATAAGTCACTAATCAACATAACATAACACATGCTCATGCTCCTATAGGTAGAACCAACTGAGATGACGAAGGTCAACTCAGGTTAACATAATGCGTCATCTAACTACACACTAAAGAAGTGAGTTATACATGCTTAAAAAGATTGATTCCACAACTAGATAGATGATTAATAAACCGCTACTTCAAATAGTTGACAAACCCCTTATTCATCATTAATGAATTAAGTATGTAATTAAGCAGTTTCAATGGTTAAAGGTCTCTATTTCATTCAATTTATTGCAACAAAATTCACAAAAGTAAGTGTAAGTGTCTCAATTTTTCAATCTAAGTGTTATGCCTACCCCCACTTCAAAACTCAACATTGTCCCCAAAGTGAAAATTAAAGGACAAAAAAATAGGAAGTAGAAGAACACTTAGCTTTGGAAAATATAAGAACTTTGCTAACTGTCTAAGCGAATCTAGAACCAAAGTTGTCTCATCCCAAGGACTAATCCACACTAGGTCAACTAATACAACAAATTCTAGCACAATGGCCATTAGTACCACGAGACGTGAATAAGTAACAAAACAGTTATGTCATGTGGTAGTAAATTGCACAATTAGATAAAAGAAGTGCAATAAACAATTCAAGCCAATACATAACAACTTAAATACATAAGCACAACAAAACTATTACAAGACTCCAAATAAAATAAAAGAAAGAGTCAAGACTCAAAATAATAATCAAATAATCATGCGAAGTAATAAAAACTCCCGCACATCCGTTGCTCAACAACTATAGGAACATGGCGATGAAAAAAAACCTTCACACTTTTTATTCAATTATCGAAAAGAAAACAAACTAATAAAAATAAAGGTTAACGATAAATTAATGGTTATGCCAAACAATTAAATAAATAGTCCCCGGCATCGGTGCCAAAAACTTGATCACGTGTAAGTCGCTTAATACTAGTAAGAGGACTAGGTCAATCGTAGTATAGCAAGGCCGAGTCAAGGTCGATCTCACATAGACTATTATTTAATTACATTAAACACAACCACAATTCATAGGTCAACCGAATAGGGTGGTCTTTCACCGACACAATAGAAATGTAAATAAACGAGATGCAAATAAACCCATGGTTAATCATATATTGAAAAGGCATAACCAAACTATTCACAACTAATCTCCAATTAATCCTTATCTGGTCCATTTTATAATTAAGCTACGGGTGCAGTCTCCTAACCTTGTCTATTTCCATTGAAAGGACAGCAAACGTCAATATGCAGTTAACCTCCTTCGTTGGTTGTATTAACCCACATGCAATAGGTTCTAGTAAGTGCCTGCTCAAAACGGAGAACCTCCCTAAGAAGCTATCGTGGATTGACTAGCACGTTCCTATGGATCAATCCAGACTATGTCCTAATTAACACTTCACTTTATCGTCCTTCATGTTAGTTTATGATGTACGACAAGAAGATTGGGCAGATCTTACCTATCGTGAATTAAACATGTCGATCAATGTAGCTAACGCCGAACCATAGAATTAGGGTTTAGTAGGTGTCTTGATTCGGTGATAAAGACCGTCGCTGAATTGAGAGAACACAACCCATAATTCCACGTTTAATCTTAACGAATCGAATAATATGGATTAATGTTCATTTAATTAATTCATAGTTGATTAAATGCAAGCACAGTCTAGATCTATCACATGAACAATAATCATGAATCTAAGATGCGAAATAAAATATTGGAATAGATCTTACCCATAACGAAGAACAGACCCACTCCCCAATTCTCTCTCTCTCTCTCTGGAGATCATAATTGATCCGTGACGAATATAAACCAAGCACAATTCAATAATGAAAGACTCATTATTTATTTGCAAGAAAAGAAAAGAGGAGAAAAGAAGCTTTAATCACCAAAATACTACATTGTATCTAATTGATGAAAGAATGAATAAGATGAGGAATGAATGATTGAATACAAATTCGCAGCCCTTTATGGCTTTATATAGGTGTATAAACCGACCTAGGGGAAAACCTAATACTTGGAGGACAAGAAAACGTGTTCTGGAAGGTTCTCGGTTGCTCGATGAGTCGGTGGCCACTCTCGATGAATCGAGGTCATTTTCATACTTTTCTTATGCCGAATTAACTTGAAATGTTCTAGAATACCCTAGGCCCGTTCCTTTCATTAGCTTGCTACATAATCAGTCATTAACTCGGTGCCCAAATTTAATCAGATTCTCGGGTCCAATCTCTGCTCGAAACACTTCAACCTTCAGCTCCATCAAGTTCATTATCCATTGACTCTCATCTTCAGCCCAAATGAAGCTCCAAACACTAGTTCATCTGTCAATAAAACCATAGCACACATAGTAGCTTCTATTTATGGCAAATAATGCATGAAATACACGGTTAATACGTATAATTCCAATTTAGTCACCCCGGACGTGACGTAATCACATTTGGCTAATTTACCGATGATTTCATACATTTTATCACCATTGAGAACACAATCCGGGGTAAGTTGATGATAAAATATGATACCAAGTTGACCGTCATCAGTGGATACAATTTCCAAATCCAAAATCAGGAAATGCAGTGGTATACCGAATGACTTTTTAACCCAGAAAAATACCTGTTTTGACCTTTGGTTTTTGTCCAGGATTTGGTGGCTTATTTGCGTCATTTTCAACATTGATCTCTCCATGAAATTGTTCCATCAATCTGATGAATATGTAGGTGGCCCATTCAAACCCAAGGCTTAAGTAGATAATAACCATCAGTCTGGTCCTCATGTCAGTCAAGACATTCACAGACCCCTGTTGGCCTTCTATGCACTTTCCCACTACCAATCTCAGTCCATAAAGCATTTTCATCAAACTTTATCTCCTCCACATTCGTTTCTCCGGTGTTGGGCATAAAGCATTTTCATCAAACTTTATCTCTTTCAAGATTTACACCACTAACTTTCATGGTGATTTTGTTTCCTTGTACCTTTGTATTTTTCCAAAAGGAGATGAGTTTCTTATTGAAAATATCTTTAATAAGGGGTTGGAGAAATGTCATCAACCCTAGCGCCGTCACTTCTTGCTTGAGGATCATCTTTGCAGTTCTTCGTGAAGGATGGAATATCGAAAAGAGAACCAGTGAAAATGGATTTTTCATACTTGGCAACGTCTTTGGAAGAAGTTGAAGCCATTAGAAATTTTAGAGATTTTGACATGATGAAGATGAGGATTTCTGAGTGTTTTTGCTGTTTGAGAGAATAATGAACGCATAAAATTCTTAGAATTGGTAGAGTGTTGGCTATGTAATTTTTAGATAAATGTGATTGAGTTGATGTTTGAAATCCTAATTAGTGGCTGAGTGTTGTCTGGTTTGGTGCCATAAAGCATCTCATGTGGAGTGCTTTCCTTCAGCAGTGGTGTATGTATGACATTAATTAGTTTTACAGCATGTAAAAGACAAAAACCCGAATACTCAATGGGCAAATTAATCCGAAACATCAAACTCCTGGCAACATTAAGCAAATGCTGATGTTTCTTTTCAACAATACCATTATGTTCTAGTGTGCTGACATAGGATGACTGATGACCCTGCTGATCATAGAAATCAGTGAGCTGAAACTTAGTTCCATTGTCAGATCCAATTACTTTAATAATTTTGTGAAATAGAGTGGAGACTAATTTAACAAAGAACTTTAACAAGATCAGAAGCCTCAGATTTGTGCCTCATAAGAAAAACCCAAGTAAATCTAGAAAAGTCATCGTTAATAGTCAAAAAATATTATTGTCTATTGACAGTATGTTGTCTTAAAGGACCCCAAATATCTATGTGAACAAGATCAAATATAGCATTTACAACATTAGTACTCAATGGAAGAGTATTTTTCTTTAATTTTTCCATAGGACAAACATAACAAAGGTCATGATTACAAAATTTTACTTTAGCAGACTGTGAACTAATGACTTGCAGCCTCTTATCTGGGAAGTGTCCTAGTCTGTAATGCCATAAAAAAGCATCATCTAATCTATCAGATAAGGTATGATTTTCTACAGTATTGGCAATCGAAAGTCTTATTGGTTGATCCATAACATAGATTCCTCTGTGTAACAACGCTGAACCAACACTTTCTTGTTCTTGTCCTGTAAAACACACTTGTTAGCAGAAAAAAATAGTTGTACCGTTTGTATTGTTAATAAAAGAATGTTAGGAATAAAGATTATTCTTAAAACCAGGAATGCAAAATACATCATGTAGGACCAGTTGAGGGTTTACCCTTACTTGTCCTATATGTGTAACAAAAGCATTATTTCCATTAGGTAATCCCATTTTTATACTAGACGAAGGTTTCGGATTACTTAACATATCTAATGATCCAACAATGTGATCTGTGACAATCTCAGCAGGTTGGCCAACAGTAAATCCTGCATGTCTAGGAGGATCAGTACTCAGCAGAGCCCTCAACTTATCAAATTGCAGTGCAGTAACATTTGGGAACCCTTGTCTTGTAGACCTATTTTGGACCTGATCTTCTTCTGCTAACTGTTCTTCCTCTATCAAATTAGCCTTTTTTGACTTGAAACAAGGAGGATAACCATGTTTCTTGTAACAAGTCTCTTAAGTATGACCATTGAATCCACAAAACTACATTGAATATTTTTGAGACTCTTAGGTTTGGCATTTGCAGCTGTCCCTGAATTCAGTCTGCAGACAGTTTGATTTTGCCCCTGTCCATTCTTCTGAGACAAGAGAACCATAGAATCTTGATTCTTAGCCCTGTTAGGCACCATCATCATTGCCTATGAAACCATTGGCTCAAAATCATCCCTCAAACATTTAAGTAATTTCATGACATGTTCAGTCTCCATATGATCCATTAGTGTGCTGATTGCATTGCAGTGACATTGAGGATCTCAAGAACAAACTAACATAGGCCTGATAGTCTTGATTTCTTTCCATGGAAGCATCAATTTTGTAAAATATTGATTGATAGAATCAGTACCTTTTTTCAGTAGATGCGTCTCTTCAAGAAGATCTGAAAGCCTCAAGGCTTCAACATTAGAAAATCTAGCTGCCAGATTCTACCAAACTGTATGTGCACTCTTGAAGTACATCAAACTCCGCGCAATGGTGTTCTCTACAGAATTCAAGATCCATGATCTCACCATTGTATCATACTGTCTCCATGATTCAAATTCTGTTGAATCTGCTTCTAGCCTTTTGATTGTGCCGTCTACGATGCCAATCTTATTCTTGGTGATAAACACGATCTCCATAGACATCTTCTATGGATTGTAGTTTTTTCCATTGATCAATGGCTGAACAAAAACCAGTGATGGATTCTCATTAGGATGAACTTAGAATGGACTAGAGGGACTTAATTCTTGTTTCTTTGCTGCCATGGCTATTAAGAAAGCCAGAATTTATCAACTATCAACAAGGAAAGTGTAAAACGATCAAGATTTAATCAAAACTCAAGAAAAACTGAGTACAGTTTACTCTCAAGAAACTGAAATCATAGAAATGAAGAACATTCTCAAGATTCTTCAATGAGCATTCATAAATTCTCAAATTTCTGCTCTGATACCATGATGAAGTTTATAGAATTATAAACTGAAAATAAAAAGCAGAATTAGCATCGATAAACTGAAAGTTACAAGTTGGATTACAATGCAGCTGATCATGAGGTATTAATAGCTTCATACACCACATAGATCAGTTAAAAGTAAGTTACAAATGGTTACAACAAAATATAACTGAATAACCATTTTCTACATTACACTACACTAAAATACTAGGCAGGCTGCTGTGTTTTCACACTGTCATCTGGCTGTTATGTGTCAGCTGTGTGTGTCAGCAGATTGCGCTCAACATTCCCTTCAGCCTCTATACTTTAACAAAGGACGATCCCACAGATACAATGCAACACTGATAATAAATGTACTAATCCATTAAGAACACACATAGAGTGGTATACGACCAACGTAAACACGGAAAATAAAGTTGGTGTTCCTCCTTCTAACCGATCTCCCAGCTTGGTGTAATTAATCAATATGTTTACTTTCCCCATAATTCCCCGAGTCAATCAGAACTTATGTTTCAATTCAGTTTTAGCTGCGGGTGCAATCTTCTAACCTTGTTTACTTTCATAGGACGGACGGTAAACGTCTATTTGCAGTTAACCTTCTTCGTTGGTTGTATTAACCCACACACAATAAGTTCTAGAAAGTGCCGGCTCAAGACTAAGAACATCCCTAGGCAGCTATCGACACTTACTAGCATGTTCCTAAGGATTGATACAGACTATGTCCTAACTAACTGTTCACCTTGCAAGTCCTTCATGTTAATTTACAAAGTACAAAAAGGAGATTGGCCAGATCTAACCTATCGTGAATTAAACATGTCAATCAACGTAGATGATGTTGAATCTTCAAATTTTGGGTGAGCTAAGGTGCCTTGCAATTGCAATATAGACACAACTGCGAGTGCGGCATTTACAAATTCTGGAATTTCATATTACTGTTCTGATTAATTCTGGTAAGTTACGGTTGCGTTAAACATGCTAATTTATTAGATCGTGTTAAATAAAGCTAATCAACCATAATAAATATATAAGGGAACGTTCAAAGCTTCATACCTTTAATTATAGAGATATAGCTTGATCAGCTCAAGCTAGATGATGGCTTGAGGAAGGAAACCAATGGAAAAACTCACAAGGAAGTAACCAAGCAACTCTTTATTTCATAAAACTCAATAATATTCGAAAGGGTACATGTTACAAGGGGGCTGTTATAGGCTTTATATAGGCATTGTAAACCGACTTAAACAATCTAAACCCTAGCTGACTTAATCACAACACGCAGCTTCGGTTTTTTTTGCCCAAGGTCTTGCAATTGCATGCCTAACTTCAACTTTTCATTCCTCAACAGAATTCTTCATGCACTTTCTTGCTTTGGCCCATTAATTCTTTATAAACAAGATTCACTCTTCATTGCTCTAGGATGTGGCTCACCTAAAAAAACATGGAAAACGAGACAAAACAGTACCAACTTCTAGGGATAAATATGTAAATATAGAATTGATGACTAGGGAACTCACATTAAGCAATTGATATGTATTTCACACAATAAACCAGACTATCTCTCGTCGATTCAGCATGATTCAGGGTAAATAATGGTATAGTTTATAGTACTAAATATAGTGTTATCAGATGGTTCTGCCTTTATTACTGGTATTTGGTTCATCAAAAACCACATGAACCGATTCTTCAATCTTCAGTGTTCTCTTGTTCAGGATTCTGAATGCTCTGCTGGTGTCTGAATATCCCAGGAATATGCCTTAATCAGCTTTCTCATCAAAAGTACTGAGCTGATTCCTTCCATTGTTGTGAACAAGAATTCTCCAAACATATGCAAGTGTGAGATGTTTGGCCTTCTCCCATTCCATAGTTCATAGGGTGTCTTTCCATGATGCAAGTTGATAATTGATACGTTTTGAGTGTAGCATGATGTATTCACTATTTCCTTGAGTGTAGGCCAGCCTCACCAATCAATAATTTAAAAGTCTTCTTGAGTCTTCTATGTCTTCTTTCTTCAACTCCATTGGTTGTGAAGTTCCTGCTGCTGATAGCTATCGCAACATTCCATTGTCTTCATAATATCTTCTGATGACTTGGTTCAGAAATTCAATTCCTCTATCTAATCCGATCTTCACAATCTTCAAATCTTTCCCATTCTATAGTCTTTTGAGCAGATCAGAAGTTTCTTGAGTGTCTCTTTCTTCTTAATCATGAACACACTCCAGGTGTATTTGAAGAAGTCATTAACTAGCACTAAGGTATACTTTTTCCTACTTACACTGACTAGTCTGACAGGTCCAAATAAGTCAATATGTAGCAGTTGCAGTACTTTGGTCGTTGACTAATGTGCTTTGACTTGAATGAGCTTTTAATCAGCTATACCTTCTGGCATGCATCACAAATGCTCTCATTCTTTATTTTAGGTAAGCGTTCTACTAGTTTATTATTTGCCAGTTTGTTAATGGATTTGAAGTTCAGATGATTCAGTCTTCTATGCCATGTCCTGTTAGGTGTTTTCTTGGATTTGAAATTTATGTAGGTCTCTGCATTGGCTGTGCTCCAATCCACAACATATATGTTGTCTTCTCTATTTTCTGATTGGAAAAACAGTGTTTGTTTGCTTGTGGATGATTTGATAACCTTCTTTGCTAAAATTGACAATGTACTCTTCATCCAAGACCTGACTAATGCTTAGCAAAATGAAATTCAGCCCTTTAACATAGGCTACATTCTGAATCTTCAAGGTCTTCTTCAATAGATTTCCTTCCTGCTTAGTTATGCCAGGCTTCTCATTGACTCCAAAGGTGACTTTGGGTCCATCAAAGGATTTGTAGTCTTTTCACTAAAGCTTGCTGCCAGTCATATGTCTGGAACATCCACTGTCAATGTACCTGACAACCTGCAAAACAGATTAAGGATTCATAGGTACCTAACACTGTTTGTGTCTATATCTGTCAGTCCTCATGCATACCACTCCCAGTGTATGACCAAATGGTCTTATCCTTGTAGGAATGACGTCATCAACCTCATAGTTATAAGGCGAGGAATAATAACTTCTGATAAGTTGTCTGAAGGTATTATGAAATACCTTTCTACCCTTTGGTGCATCGGCATCTCTCTTCACTCTCTAATAGACTGTGGTTGTCTGTTCTCATACTGTCTTCTGTATCCAGTACCATGTTTGTGCTGGTTCTTCCTGAACCCTTAATTTTTTCTGTGAACTGACCTCCTTTTGAATTCCGGAAGGCGAATTTTCCAGTAATCATCTGAGGGGTATGGTGTTCTTTTACCATTCACTACATGTTTACCATTACTGGGTTGGCCGTATGATGACTTGTTTCATTTCACTGCTTTGGGTTTGGATTTGCCTGGTTCAAGATTAGTTTCATGTCTGATATTCTACTCTCTTCTGAACTTGGGACCAGTTTTGGTCTTTGATTTAGGCTTATGCTATTTTCAGAATTGTTTCTTAGGGATGGTCATATCTAAGGCGTGACCTTGATCCAAACTTTTATTTGAGGGTTTGTTAGATGGTACTAATACAGTCTCAGCTGATAGTGTAATTTTCTAAGTTGGTATATTCTCACTAGATGACTTATCATCTGATTTCCGTTGACCAGCTGAGTCTGCTCCTTTGGCATGTGTGTTGGATTTCAACTTATCCAGTTCTTTTTTCAATATTTTATTCTCTTTTCTTAAGTCATCATATTCCTTTTCCTAAACTTCATGGTTTAATTGAATTTCTTCAAATTTCATCATGAGATTTCGAATCAGGTTTTCATATTCAAGTGGGAGAGTTAAAGATTGTGCAACGTCAGAAACAAATGCCTTAGGTGTAGAGGCACAAGATAATACCTCTATTTATTCAACTTATTTGGCCGTTAGCACAGACATGATTTCTCATCCTCTAAGCTTGAAGAGTCTCTGCTATTAGCTAAGTCACTATTAAATAACTCTCCTGCACTACTGTCACTGTTGCTTCTTGTTTCAGCTTTCAGTGATCTTCTACTCTTCCTCTTCATAGTTGAGTGCCTTTTCTTTTCAGATGACTTGTGCTTCCTTCATTCACCATATTTCTCTTTCTTCTCTTCAAGGAAATCAACTTTCTTGTGCCCTTATCTCTAGCAATTAAAGCAACGCACTTCCTCATCTCCCTTCTTTTCCTTGCTATCTTTGCTGGTTGAGGACTTATGTTTTGATGAAGAACTTTCCTTGTACAGTCTATTTGCAAATTTATCAAATCTTCTTAGTAGTAATTCCATTTGCTCTTTTAGTGCTTATATTTGATGATGTATAAATCGTCACAGGTGTCCTTGCGGTGTATAGACGGTGGATATCTGGCTGTATTAAGGTGGTGTGATACTCCGGCGGGTGGCGGTATGGAGGAATAAAAATGGACAGAGCTTTGGCTTGCAAGTGTAGTGTATATTTCATTCTCTTCTAGTTTATAATGACCACACCTTTTATAGAGGTGGGTAACTTAGGGAATAAGTAATCTATTAGACATTTTTCTAATGACTAGGTTTAACTTAGATATTAAGTAAGACGAAATATCTAAGATACAAGTGGGGAAAAGATCTGGATCGCGGCCATCTCTCTCGAGGTCGCAAGAGCAAGCCTTTCTGCCGCCTCGCCCCTTGGCGCCCCTTCTTGACTTGCTCGGATGAGATCCACAGGATCTGTTGCACTTACCTGGGGCCGCAAATGCTTTGGTCACTGGCGAGGTGAGACACGATGGCCGCCCTCTTTGCGATATATTCGTCATGCCGGAGGATGGCGCAGATGGGTTGTCTCCCACCTGTTGAGGTGGTGGAATTATTTATACCCATCAATGGCCCCTACTCGTGCTTTAATGATATTCCCGAGGATATGAAGGATGGAGTAATTATCAACACCTTTTATGACCTCGTCGTCGGATGCGACTTGTACACTTAGGGCCGTGCTTTTAAAGCAAGCGACCTCAAAGTAACTTTGGGTCGATTTTGCGACCTTGTCGTCGATGCGACTTGTTCACTAAGGGCCGTGCTTTCAAAGCACGCGGCCTTGAAGAAAGAAACTGGGCATGTTTTTACGACCTTGTAAATGCGATGCGACTTGTTCACTAAGGGCCGTGCTTTCAAAGCATGCGGCCTTGAAGCAACTCTGGGCGATTTTGCGACCTTGTCGCCTCGATGCGACTTGTTCACTAAGGGCCGTGCTTTCAAAGCATCGCGGCCTTGAAGCAACTCGGTCGCTTTTTGCGACCTTGTCGCCTCGATGCGACTTGTTCACTAAGGGCCGTGCTTTCAAAGCATCGCGCCTTGAAGCAACTCTGGGCGGTTTTGCGACCTTGTCGTCTGACGATGCGACTTGTTCACTAAGGGCCGTGCTTTCAAAGCATGCGGCCTTGAAGCAACTCTGGGCTGTTTTTGCGACCTTGTCGTCGATGCGACTTGTTCACTAAGGGCCGTGCTTTCAAAGCATCGCGCCTTGAAGCAACTCTGGGCGATTTTGCGACCTTGTTGTCGATCGACTTGTTCACTAAGGTGTGCTTTCAAAGCATCGCGGCCTTGAAGCAACTCTGGGTCGATTTGGTGGGGCGAGATCGTCAATCGTGGTCGACGTACCCTCCAGGTACCATTCGCTTAGTAATAAGCGGCGCTTTTGCAATCGCCTGGCGATTGCACGTGAGCATTGATGGGACGCCTTCAATTTTGGCCCGATAATCGCCGCCCAATCGAACCGTCGGATGAAGGGTTCCCAACCGTTCGATCGTGGCCCCCTTGCCTATATAAGGTTTTCACCCTCAACCTCTCACACTTTTAGCATTCCGTATTTCCTTCGCTGTTTATCGATCGGAATTCTTAAGGTTTTGTGGCGGAGCTTTGAAGGTTCAGCGGCGTTTCTTTGGTGGTTTTAGGATTTCAAGGTGGTTCTTTTGAAGATTCCGGCCACTTTCTTGAGCATTTCCCAGTCTTCACGCGGATTTCCACTTTTCCTCAGCAAATTGGGTAAGAATTCCTCTCTTTTAACTCTTTTATTCATCCATCCCTGCGTTATTTTTCCATAGGCATCATTTTCATCTTTTTTCTCGCAACGGGATGCAACCTCGATTTGTTTCTGATTAATAATGGGGGTTTTTCCTGGGGAGAGATTATAGCTTTCCTGGGAAAATTGGGGTTTCACCCGCTCCCCTGCTTTCCTCTGTAATTTTATTTGCGATCTCTCTTGCAAAAACGGAGGAGGCGGCATTGAAGTGGGTGCGATCACCTTCCTGGGCTAATTTATTATTATACCAGGTCTGAGAGCTCCACCTTTTTCCTCCCTTGTTTTTGCAGGATGTCGGGAATGATTATTCGGCGATGATTTCATGCGAAAAGGAGATTTATGATTATGCTTGAGATGACCCCATATTATCTGCGGTCTCGGTCGGCGATCTTTGGACGAGGTGGAAGAGGAAAGTACTCGCAGTGTTGGCGAGATTCTGGCGATGAGGTCGCTACTATGGATCGCCGACCCTATTGAGTTGGAGGCCTTTATCTCGCCAGAAATCCGCCGCGTAGAGAGAGCCTTAAAGAGAAAGCGCGGGCTCAAAAATCTCCAACTGTTCACGGGGCTGAAAAAATCGCGTCCCCGGCTGAAGGACAAACTGCGGTCCCAAGTACTAGCGGCGCCCCGACCACAGCGAAGCTTATGTTCGGACGCGCAGTTCATGAGTTAATGGGGTCAGTGAGGATGAAAATGCAGAATTGCCTCGGAAGGATATCTGGGTGCCCGCAAAAAGGCAGAAGAAGAAGAAGAAAATTGCGAGCCAAACCATGACAGTCGGTGAAGCCGCCGCGGCCGCCATCCAGCCGAAGAACTCTCGACCTAAGAATCCTGAAGCTATGCGGGAGTTTGGGACCATGACGGCGTATGAGAAGGATGTTGAGAAGAAATGGTCCCGACTGCGTAAGGGCAGCGATCTCAATAGGACCATAAATCGTATATTTGGAATCGACACCAGTGTGTATCGGTTTTCTTTTTTCGACTATGAGAAGGAGGCCGACAAATTTAAGCCCGGGGATCACAAGGATTACGTATGTGCGCGCCGCTCCGAGGACACCCTTATCCTCCACTTCCATCATTTGCATGCGGGTCTGAGACCGCCTTTCGATCCTTTCTTTGTGAAGATCTGCAAGGAGATGCAGGCGCTTCCTTCAGATTTTGCCGTCGGGGCTATTATCGATTGATGGCTTTCACGATTATGTGCCGGATTCGAAGATTGAGCCGGCGTTAACTCTATGGGGCAATTTTATTTCTTACGTGGGACGCATTGTTCTGGACAAATCTCCCTGAGGACGAAGACTCCCCGCCTACTATTCCCGCTTCCCTATAAGTTTCACAAATGGGGGCAGCGGGTACTAAAAGTCGAGTCGAAGGTAGGTTGGCCTTTTCCCAGGGCAGGAGTCCGCGGAGGCAAATCCATGCTTTTAATCCTTGACCCCCCTGTGAGTGAGCGGCGCTATGTAAAGGGGCTGATGACGTTAATTCAGTCGGATGGGGCGGCGCCATCTCGGAGAAATGTTGCCTGGTTGAACTTCTTGACTGGCCGAGCCTTTTGTATGTATGGCGGGCCTAGTAGGTAGGGGGAATGCCGTGCCCTTGGTACGAATGGGTCCTGAGAGTTGCGATCCGGACTGGATTGGGGATTGCCATATCAACAAATGTTTTCCCTCCGAGTGTCTAGAATGTGGGGGCGATCCTTTACTTAGGCCGCTTTGTAACTTTCTTTGTCCACTTGTATTTATTCGTATATGCTCATTTTGTTTTGTTGGGTTCTAAACCGCTTTCCTTTTGTAGGTATGGATCCAAATGCTCGCAGGGCTCAAAGAAACAAGCTTAATGCGGAGGCAGCCAAGGCAGCCAATGCTCGGATGCGAGGCTCAAGAAAGCTCTAGGGAAAGTGCCCGACCGTGGATGCCTCGGTTGTCGCCGAGACATATAACCCGGAAGCTGTGACCTCTTCTGCCCTTGTTGCGACTTCCTATGCCCTTGTTGCGAGCCCAGGTCAGGCTGCTGCCTCAAAAAAGACTCATCCCCCTACTAAAGAGTCGTACGGCGTAAAGCAACCTCAACCGAGAGAAGGCGAAGGATGATCGCCCACCCAAACGGCCCGCTCACACCGGTGCATCTTGAAGAGGTTGAAGCTCCGGTGGAGAAGAGCGCCCACCGAGTTCTTGCCACAAAAACCTTTCCTCGAGGTTACTCCGGGAAAGAGGCCCTATGGTTGGATCCGAGCTTTACCCAGGATCTTGACCTATCCAAAGCTCGCCGGGTTGGTGAAGCAATTTGCGATGTGATTCCTCTTGGGCCGATTCCTTTTGACTATCCCGATCATGTTCAAGTGGACCGGTGGGGCATACTAGCGCGCTGCGGCTCAAGATAATACTCTGCCTCAAGATGAGATCGCGAAATCAGAGATTTGAGCGGCCAGTTTGGGATTGCTGCTTCTATGGTAAGACCACCACTTTCTTCTCTTCTTCCTTTTTCTTTTTTCTTTTTTTTTATTTGTTGTTTTTGGCCAACTCCCCTTGCTTTCCCGGCTCGGTGCTCGTTTGAATAGGGTGCTCGAGGCACCGAGAGGCGCGCGAGAGATGATAAAGGTGACGGCGCAGCTAGGGGCGACTGACCAGGCAAGAGTTACTGCCGAAAAGAAAGCTAGGCACGCGGCTGGCGAGGTGGAAAAGATGAGATCAATCTTGGAGGAGCACTCTAAACTGGATGCTGAAATCAATGAGAAAGTTTCCACTTTGACCAAGGATTTTGCGGGGGCGCATGAGGAGATCGTTAAGTTGAGGGGTAAGCTTCATTTGAGGCGGATCTGATTGCTAAAGAGGTCTTGCCGAGAAAGCTGCTGAAGAAGCTGCGAAGAGAGCTGCAGAGGAAGCTGTGAAGAAAACTGCCGAGGCCGTTGAGGAGGCCAAGTCTGGGGCCGTCGCCGCCTACAAGAATTCAGATGACTTCCTTGACCTCATGGAGCATAGCTTTGATCAGGGTTTTAGTCACTTAGCTCGCTGCATCTGGGGCGACCGAGGCAGAGCACATTACTCTGGAAGATATCTTTGCGGTGGGTGAATATGCACCAAGGTCATCTGATTTAGTGGTTTTTCACCCAGAGATTCCCTATGCCAATGAGCTTATTACCTCGTCTGGTGAGCGGCTTAGCTTAGTCGTGGCGAGCTGTTTGGGATCTTGCTCCTGTTAATCGTATGAACTTTGAGGCGTTGAAGAAGCCGCCGTCCTCTGAGCAAGGCGATGAGTTCATCAGCACCCCACCTACCCCTCATGATCTCTAGATTTTTGGATTTTTCTGTGAGCCTTTAAAAATTTGACTTGTAACCTTGACTAATTATCTTTGTGATTTGCCTGAATTTTGAGTTGTAATATCTTGACAATTTACTCTCTGCATTTTTCATTTATAAGATTTGATTTTTTTCCGCCCCACGATTTGTGTTGACTATCTGGCGGTCTTTAGCGAGGCTGTGATAGGCATTACTTTATCCTCTGTATGCGGTCCTCTTGATTTATGCGAGGTCTTTTACATAATTTGTTGGAGTACGCGGTCACGAAACGTCGTCGTCTTGTCCTAACCATGGTCGCTATGCGGTGTCAATTGTCAAGATTTCCGCGCCCTATGAGCGGTGTTGTCGTAAATTTAGCCTCTCAGAGCACCTTTGACCGTGTCATTAGCAGCAGAGTTATGACCCCTAATAAATAGGTGTCAGGTGTAACTGTAGCCATAAATTTCGGTCTCTTTATGGTCTGGCGTTCCTGCTGCCTTGGTTATATCCTCCTTTTAGTATAAAAAAGGGGAGTACCTTGGAACTCATTCTGCCTCTTGCCTTATCTTGAATTTGCTTTCCTTCTTACGCAATTTGTTCATTATCCTCTTTATTGTTTTATCCCCTTTACTTTACGCTATGTCTCACCAGGAAAAGCAGCCGGGTTCGGATATGGAAAGCTCGTCCTATTCGTGATGTATCCCCTTTCTTCTTTATCGCCTCGACGTTGCTAAAGATCATTTATGGCGCTATTTTGAGTGGGTTGAGCTGCGAAGGAGAGGGGTTTAAATCGAGCAAAGTCGAGGTGACGGTTCTCTTTTTGCGCGACGTTTTTACGGGTGGGCGATTTTGTTGCACACACCTTCGTCAATACTTCCCAATCTTTCAATAGTGAGGGAGTTCTATTCCATCTTGTCCGAAGTTGCTTCTGAGGGGACTGCCAGCTGCATTACCCTTCGTGGCGTCGCGGTCATTTTTACTCCGGAATCCATCAATGGTGCCTTGGGTATACCCACTATCGACCCCTTATCCCATTATGAGCTCGCTTGGAACCTTGCCGATGAGTCAAGTAGACAATCTTGCTTGCGACGAGCCCTTCGCGAGCTTTTTCATGATTATGAGCGGCCTCGTGTACTGGGACCTGCGTCTGATCTTTCTCGCAGCAATCGTGAGTGGAAAAGGTTCATCAACTCGCGCGCCCTCTTGTCCACGGATAACGAGGCTGTTAGTGAAGCCGAAGCTTTGCTTTTGCACGCTATTCGTGATCATCGCGTTGATATTGATTGGGGGATCTTGATTCATCGGGAAGCGGTTAATTTTGCGGTTTCTATGGACCGACATCGTCGCTTCCCTTTTGCTTCATTAATAACGAAGCTATGCAGCTTAGCGTGGGTGCCGAAGCATTCACTGGATCGTTATAGGTACACTCATTAGATAGAGTGTAACCCTTTTTTTTTTTTTTTTTTTTTTTTTTGAGATCGCAAAGCATGGTAGGCCGCAGATTTCTTTGGAAACAATTGTATTTCTTAATAAACGAAGATGGCTCTTTATTTCGATTTCTTTCCATATGCCCTGTTAAGACGCGGGCATACATACGCTTTACATATAATATTTTTTCAGATTGTCCGCATGCCGAGGTCGGTTGTACTCGCGACCTTGGTTGTCGCTTAGTACGTAAGTTCCTTTTTGACTATCCGGCGATCCTCTCTGGTCCTTCCCGATTTTCCGATAGTTTTCCCTTCTTGGCCTCGTGGCGGTGGCTTGTCTCTTTCGCAAAACATAATCTCCCACGCGTAAGTGATGCCCGCGAATACATTTGTCGTGATGACGCCGCTACTTTGTTTATAATTGACTAAACGGTGTATGCCTGGATGCGCCGCTCCTCTACTAGATCAAGCTCGAGTTTACGTGCCGCGGTATTATTGACCTCGTTATAAAAAAACGACCCTAGGGCTTGGTAAGGCCATTTCCACTGGCGCCATAGCCTCAGATCCATAAGTTAAGGCAAAAGGAGTTTCCCTCGTTGTGATTTTTCGCGACGTCCTGAGTGCCCATAGAGCCGCCGGAAGGTGATCCGCCGGTGACTCCGCTTTCTCACCAGGCTCTTCTTCAGTACACTTAGGACCTGTTTGTTGGCATTTTCAGCTTGCCCATTTCCTTGTGGGTAACACACGGATGATTGCCAATGTTTAACATTGTTTTCTTCACAAAATTTGTCGAATTCGTCTCTGAATTGAGGTCCGTGATCGGAAACCACAACTCTCGGAACTCCGAATCTTGTCCATATTTGATCGAGCAAAAAGTATGTTATATCCTGGTGTTGGTTTTTACCAAGGCCTTAGCCTCGACCCATTTTGTAAAATAATCCATCGCTGCGGCGACCACATACTCGCATCCCGAGCGACCCTTCCTCAAAGGTCCGATGAGGTCAATTGCCCACATGTCGAAGGGCAGGCTGCTACCACTATGCTTTGTTCGACCGAGGGTAGCCTGGTATATCTTGGCGAACCTCTCGGCAAACATCACATGCTTGGGTATATGCTTTGGCGTCTTCGCTAATTTCGCCAATAGTATCCGGCTAGAGTACTTTCGTGCTAGCGTTCGATTGGCGGGATGGCGCCGCACATTCCTCGTGTAGTTCGTTAGAATGCCCGTTACCTCCTCAGTCGCGCGACGATCGCAGAAGGGGTTTTGAGAATGAATGACGGTAAAGCACATCGTCCATAATCATATATCTTGCGACCTTTTTACCAAGGCCTTAGCCGCGACGGATCACCGGAAGCTCCCTAGCTCAATGTAAGATTTCATGATGTCGACCCAACAAGTATTCTGGGTTGGAAGTCCATGACCTCGACTTGAGAAATGGCGGGCTCAAAGAGATGCTCGACCATGATGCTAGGATCGCACGACGCATCTTCATTGGTCAATTTGGATAAATAGTCCGCCTCTATGATTATCCTCTCGGGGATGTTTTTGAAGCGGCAATATCTGAAATTCGCTGAGTTTTTTGACGAGGTTGATATACCTTTGTAATATTTCGCAATGAATGCCGAAAGAGCCATTGATTTGATTCACAACCAACTGTGAGTCGCAAAATACCTGTATATTTTCGACTTTCATGGCTTTGGCGAGCTTTAAACCAGTGATGATGGCCTCGTACTCTGCCTGGTTATTAGAGGCGGTGAAATCGAATCTCAGAGCCTGCTCGATTTTCTCTGATGTGCCCGGCTCTAACAGGATTATCCCTGTGCCGCACCCTTTGTGACTGGCGGCCCCATCGACGTAGAGTTGCCAACAGTGACTTGACCTAAAAGGCTCGTCCTCTGTGGCTACCTTATCCTGGTTGCATTTAGGGCAAACCTGCTCCGTTGTTTCTTCGTTGAAGCTTGTTTCTACTATGAAATCTGGGAGAGCCTGGGCTTTTATAGCCTTCCGAGGCTCATAACGGATGTCGAATTCTGTAAGTTCGATAGCCCACCGGAGCAGTCGACCGGACAAGTCTGGTTTATGAAGAACCTGTCTTAGCGATGCATTCGATAGGACTACGATGGTGTGCGATGAGAAGTAAGCCCTTAATTTGCGGGCAGCTATAACAACACAATAAGCTAACTTTTCAATATTAAAATAACGACATTCTACGGGCTTAGAGCCTTGGAAACATAAAAGCGGCTTCTGCGAGCCCTCCTCTTCTTTTACAAGTACTGCATGCTACGCCCTATCTCGAGGTCGCCAAATACAAAAACAAAATATCCCTTAGTTTGGGGTGGTTAACAACGGCGGGCTTGACAAGTATTCTTTAAGGTCGTTAAAAGCACGAGAGCATTCTCTTTGCCCAAGAGAAGGTACCCGCCCCTTTCAAAATTTTGAAGAAAGGCAGACTTCTTTCTGCAGATTTTGAGACAAACCTACCCAAAGCTGTGATTTTGCCGTTTAGCCGATGTACTTCCTTGACACTGGTGGGCTCGCTCATGTTGATTAGGGCTTCGATTTTTTCGGGATTTGCCTCGATCCCCCTCTGACTCACCATGAAGCCCAGAAATTTTCCTGCCTGGACTCCAAAAATACATTTCGCAGGTTTAGTTTCATTGAGTGGTCTCTTATATTGGCGAAGGTTTCGCGAAGGTCCACAGGTGATCTGGCGACTTGATTTTACGACCATATCATCAATGTAGGCCTCCATGTTCCTGCCTATTTGTGTGCTAAAAACTCTGTTCACCATTCTCTGATAGGTCGAACCTGCGTTCTTCAGGCCGAAAGGCATCATCTCGTAGTAATAGAGTCCACCCGCCGCTACTAAAAGGCTGTCATCTCTTTGTCTTCATCCGCCATTTTGACTTGGTGATAACCGGAATATGCATCCGAAAACTCGGCGTTTGAATCCGGCGATCCCGTCGACCATTTTGTCAATTCTAGCGCAAGTAAGGGTCTTTGGGGCAAGCTTTGTTCAAGTCTGTGAAGTCGACACACATCCGCCACTTGCCATTATGTTTCTTTACCATTACTACGTTTGCCAACCAGGTGGGATACTGAAACTCTTTGATTATGCCTGCTGCCAGAAGTTTTTGATCTCGCTTTTATTGCGATCTCTTTTTCCATAGAAAGCGCCGCGCTCTTTCTTTTGATCGGCCTGAAGTTGGGGTCGGCACTTAGATAGTGCAAAGGACCTCGACTCCACGCCCCTCATATCTGTTACCTCCCACGCGAAGGCGCTCATGTTGGCTTTCAGAAGCCCGATCAATTTTTCCCTTTCTCCCTCGGTGGTCCGCGATCCTATTTTTATCCTTTGATCGGGATATTTGTCGTTTATTATGACCTCGACCAACTCTTCCTCAGCAGTGAAGTCGGGCTCATCTCGAACTTGCAATGTTTCAACCTCCACTGCTCCTTCCGGTATTTCATTCAACGTGGCGACCTGATCCCGAACCAGGCAAAAACCATCCACTCTGGGTCTCTTGGAGTCGACCCTGTTCTTTGTCATATAATCGAGGAAAGATCCGGGTCGGCTAATGGCGACCCCAATCTCCTCCCCTATGTGAAATTTGACCCTTTGATGGGGAACGGACGCCACCATTTGAAATTTTTTCATGGCTGGGATCCCCAAGATAATGTTGTAGTATGAGGGGAGATCAATGACTAGAAAGGTGATCATCTCGGTTCTGCATGGCTCGTAGTCACCCAAAGTGATGCTTGAGGTCGACTGCCTTTAACCCGCACGTTGTCGTTGGTAAAACCCTCGAGCACCCCGAGGTAGGGTTTCAACTTAGCCTCTCCAAATCCGATCTGTTTTAAGCAAATCCCGAAATAGATGACGTCGCGACCAGCCCCTCGTGTCGATCATTACTCTGTTGACACCATGCTTGTCGTTTATTCCGACTTTGAGAATAAGAGGTACTTCCATGGGGCCCTCGCTTGTGGCCAATTAGCTTTTAGTGAACATGATTCCTCTCGTTCTCCCCAATACTACCGCTTTTCAAAGCCGCGTGATGTCGGTGCATCCGAGATTTCGGTTGATTGTTCTTTGAGGATATCCCCATGGATAACCTGGACCTCCTTCCGATAGAGCGCGGGGTGGCGACCTTGTCCGGTACCGGTGTTCCCGTCTCTCGCTTATACTTGGTATTTGGTCCTTCGCGGATTAACCTTTCTATCTCTCGCCTTAACGTGAAACATTCATCCGTGATGTGACCGTGGTCCTTGTGATAGTCGCAGATTTGGATTTGTCGCGACTATCGGGATCACCCTCATAGGTTTGGGCTTGTCAAAATGTTCGCGGATTTGAACAATATTTGAGATGCTTTAGTGTTGAGCGGGTAAAATTGTCCTCATTTGAATTTATAAGGCTTTTTGTCTCGCGGTCGTGGTTAGCATCTCGCCCTTTTCCTTCTTACTCCTCTGCGCGATCCTCTTTTCTGTGAAGGTCATTACGCTTGGGCTTCGCCTCCCGAGGAAGGCGCTTGACTCTCCCATCATTCGAGCCCTTTCCAACATTTCCTAAGACCCTCTTTGGGGGCGCGAGTTGAACTCGATTTTCATTGGATCCTTGGCGATCCTCGCGAGGAAACATGTGACAACCGCATCTCCGGAATGTTTCTTGTCTGATCGTATATTCTCGATGAAACGTTCATAATATTATTTTCCGGACACATGTCCTCCCATGCGAACATTCAGATAGGTCCTCTATAGTTTTCTTTGGTCTACTCACCGATTCAAACTCTCGATTTAATTTCTCGGAGAGATCCTCCCACCTTTTTATCGAGCCACGGGAAGTCCGCGTATCAGAGAGGCGGCCCTATCCTCGCATGCTTCCGACTTAGGCGATGCACTGTGCAGATTTATTTTGGGTCGCCAGGTGATGCGACCTTGGAAAGCGGTGAGCGGTCGTTTGGGCAAGAATTTCCATTGTAGTAATTATAGTGGGATAGCTAACCTTTTCGAGACCGGTAGGCAATGTTTACGTAATTCTCTTGGCGAGCACGTCGATTCCCGAGATTGGGGCGGCTCTCGGGTGGCCTTGACTTTTTCAAATCGGCGAGCTCATTTTCATTATCTCCATCATTCGCGCCAAACAGTGGTCGAATCGGGTCGCAAGGCGGCGCTGTGTATTGGCCTTCTCGGCTGCGCTCGACTCCCGCATCTTCCGACTCCTCCCGACGAGCTCTTTTCCACGGATAATTATGCGGGCGTCCGGTGCGCCTCGTCTCGTCGGGAAGAAATCCTCCTCGGGAAGGCCGAGACGACTTGGGGCGAGGCCTTGTCCTTCTCACCCAACCTTTTGAAAGCCGAACTTTTTCGTGTGATTTTTCCTCCCGATGATCGCGACTGGGAGAACCGGAAGTCTCGCATAACGCTTTTTCTGGGTCCTTTACGGCCCTGATGAGCGCACACTTTTTCTATCTCGATCCCGTGAATCGGCTCTGCCGACCCTTATTCACCGCCGCTGGAGCGATTTCATCTCTGGGGATTTGGGGGTCGATCGACATTGGAGCTTGGGCCTTTGCTACCAGACGGAATTGGCTAGTACATAGTTTCCGATACCTCGCGTATTCCCTTATTTCCGCAATCTCCGGATCTTCTTGGAGATCCGGCTCGCCTCTGGGGTTGATCTCGGCTTTGTCGCGATCGAGATGATCCTCTCGATTTTCCCATCCAATGTCGCACGACCTCTCTTGACTTAGCCTTTCGATTTATCGATTCGGGCATCGCTAGGGCGTAACTCCCTTTGTGATCCTTCCCCACCAGCTTGCGTAATCTCTTGTGTCTCTACCGCGACATCAGCTTGTATATGTGTTTTTACAACGCCTCTCGCAGGAGTTTGGGGGTTCAGGGCTGTCTTTGCTTCCAGTCATAAAGTTATGACTACACTTGTGATTAGGACTTGCCTTGAGTCGGACTTCCCGGCAATCGATATGTGATTTCTATATGATGGAGACGGTCGGGTGAATCGCTTTTTTGATTTTGTGTGAAGTTATGGTGATGAAGCTTTCGTTTCCGGTAACGGAGCCAATCGATGATGTATAAATCGTCACAGTGTGTCCTGCGGTGTATAGACGGTGGATATCTGGTTTGTATTAAGGTGGTGTGATACTCGCGGGTGGCGGTATGGAGGAATAAAATGGATGAGCTTTGGCTTGCAAGTGTAGTGTATATTTCATTCTCTTCTAGTTTACAATGACCACACCTTTTATAGAGGTGGGTAACTTAGGGAATAAGTAATCTATTAGACATTTTTCTAACAGCTAGGTTTAACTTAGATATTAAGTAAGACGAAATATCTAAGATACAAGTGGGGAAAAGATCTGGATCAACCGCGCCATCTCTCCGAGGTCGCATGAGCAAGCCTTTCCGCCTCGTCCCCCTTGGTGCCCTTCTTGACTTGCTCGGATGAGATCCACAGGATCTGTTGCACTTGCCTGGGGCCGCAAATGCTTTGGTCGCAGTGAGGTGAGACACAGTGGCCGCCCTCTTTGCGATCTATTCTGTCATGCCGGAGGATGGCCGCAGTGGGTTGTCTCCCACTGTTGAGGTGGTGGAATTATTTATACCCATCAATATTTTTTAGCTGATGTTGTCAGCTGCTTTATGTTGGCTATTCTGCTGATGTGCTACCAATGCGCTGGTCTTTGGTGCCTCTGCTTTGCCACCATCTTCATTATCCAGGTCAAATTCATGAGCCTTCAGTTTTGAAATTAAGGTTAGAGTGTCAGTCTTGCTTAGATCCAGGGTTCCACATAGAATATCTATCTTGATCATCCAACTCTTAGGTAGCCCTTCAAATCTTTAAGAAGACTTCTTTCTATGGATAATGTCCAAGTGGGTGAAGTTTGCTGAATATGGAAGAGAATTTGATATCTATCTGCTCCACTAATTCACTAGTCTTCATTTTGAAATTCTCAAACTTTTGTTTGGCCATTGACAACTTGTTATCTTTAATGGCTTCTGAATTTTCATTGATCAGGGACAACGTATCCACTCATACTTGGTTTTCTCCTCCACACTTCCCAAAGGTGATCATGTTCTCACTCGTGACAATATTTTGGGTTGACCAACAGTAATGACATCCAACATTTCTTCACGTGTTGCTGCAAGATGTGACAACACACAAATCCTATATTCCTCAAAATTATTTACATTAAACATAGGAATTTTAGACATATAATTTTGTGACTCCTTGATTGCAGATTTTGAAAAGTTTGAAAAACTTTGAAAATACCGATCTCCTTGTTACTAGAAATCAGATCTGAACAGGTTCTGACACAAAGAACTCTGCTCTGCTACCAATTATTGGTCCCAGAGAAGGGTAGATCAAGGGTGAGAAAAGGGGGGTTGAATGACCTTGATCACAAGTTTAAAAATCTTTCTTAAAAAGTTATGCAGTAGAATAAGCTCTTCTTGATATATGTTATTCAAAGAAATTATGCACAAATAAATAAATAAATAAGCGGAAAGTAAAGGCAGAAAATAAATGCGTAAAGTAAATGAACACAAAAAATTATTGGGGTTCAGGTTGGTGTAATCCCCTTATCCTCTCCTCACCTGTGATGATTGGAGGAATTCACGATTGTTTGATACACTAATACAATAGACAAAAGTCCTTCACAACAATGCTTCATTGTCTTGAGTGACCACTCCTTGGCAATACACAAATGCTTCACCAATTCCACTCCTTACGCTGTTCCTTCAGAAATGTCCTTCAACGGCTATCAAAAGCACAATTCCTTCACAGTTAGGTAAGCTTCAATTGCTTCAATCCCTAGAAGCAAAAATGCCTCTTCATTGATTGAAAAATCTATAGACGAGATAAAGAGTGTGAATCAATGATTCACAATGGCCAAGTTCAAACATGATACGTCATTTAAGTCCTTTGAGTTTCTGATCCTTGGTTTCAGGATATGACTTTGAAATATTAAGAAGATAGAACGCTTTTGGACAACAATAGCACTTAGAAAATTTCACGTTCTTGTTGTCTTTCCCTTATGTTTGAGGTTTCTATTTATAGCCTTTATTCCTTTCTATTTTGAATTTTCCATTCGTTGGCTATTTATTGTGGAGAAATTATTTCTTGATTTCTTCCTAATTTAATTATCCATGATTTGCGTGATCTTTGATTCTTACTTTATTTTCCAACGTTCTTGCATAGTATCCATCCTTAATTATCTATGTATTTAATTCTTTGATTTATTCTTGATTTAATCACATGCGTAATTCATAACTCGCTTCTTAGTTGGCTTTGTTCCTTGATCAGTCAGCTTACGTTGTTTGATTCAACTGACTTCCTCTGCGCTAATTGTTGCTCGATAGATTTCACCAGGCTGATTTTACTTAGATGATTTGATTCACAATTCTTGGACTCTTATTTTGTGTGAGGTCAGAGTACAACACTTTGTAGAAACATTACTTAGCTGATTATTTAGGCTTACCCAAGGTCATCACATACTTCATTGGTTGTAAGCCAATCCATAGGTCTTCTTCACTGTGTCTGGATCCTCAATCTTCCTACTCACATGACCTTCATGTCTTCACTCACTGAGCTGACCTACCAGACTATAGTTACATTACTTAGTCTGACAAGCCTATATAAGGTCAGACTTCTAGTAAACCTATACATAATTCATTCTATACTTATTTTAGGCTTTCTATAACAGTTAGCCAGGTCATTATCAAAACTTAGAAATGTTCCTAACATAATGTAGAACGATTTCAAATCATTTGAACCAAAATTCAGCAGATACACAAATATATAGAGCCAACAGATAAACTAGTTGACTAAGCAGCTGTATCATAGAGTGGTGATCATATTAGGACAAGTCCATGGGTGGTTATCAATACTAGGATACTGAAATGATCACAACAACAGTCATCAGCTCTAAACTGAGTTTGACTAAAGAATATCACTGACTATGTGCAAGTACAATATGCGTTAAACTTCAGCAGAGGATCATAGAGCATCATATTCAGCAAGATAAAAATCTCAGAAAATTGGGTGCAAGGCAGGTTGATATTCAGCACTTAGGCCCACAAGCTCAGCCAACATATATAAGGCTCAAACACAATGAAGGCTCGGCAAATAACGGGTTCAGTTAGAATGCACAGGATTAACAATGTTAGATATAGCAAATATGCAGCAGCTGGTTTACTAATGCACATGATATGATCAACAAGGTACAAAGTGTTAGGTGTAGTGCCCGAAAGACAATTTGTGTAATTGTTTTTAATGGATGACAGAATTTATCTCACCTTATTACTTGTTTTGTGCTTGTAAGTAATACACTGCTGCAAACCCTAAGTGTATCAGTATGTAACCGCTTAGCTCAGTGTATGGCATGCACGTGAGGATTGAGTTAGTGGTGATATACTTAAACTGTTAGTCCGTGGTGAACTTAATCGAGTTTAGGGTCTCTTGATTAAAACACCAATAATGCGCCTAACACCTTAGGGTTTGATAGTCTTATCCGGACTGTCGGCAGAGGGTACCTACGTGGGGCATTTATATATGATGGCATTCATATAGGATTTGGACCGATTTAATCTGAATTTCTCTGTATAATTCCGTAATTGAGGAATCTTATTAAATCATTAGATGATCATATATGGATCAACCTTAATCCTGAGGTGATCACAGGATGCTGCTTGTCCCGGGGTAGTGTTTGATGTGTTAGTTACGGTTCACTTTGATATGTGTTCCAAGCCACTTCTCATTGGCACTATCTCCAGATGAGTGAGTAGTTCGATTTTCACAGACATGGAATCCATTCCTTCCTCGGGAAGTAGAGAGAGACAATCCCTTATTTGTTAGCCCTAAGAAAGTGATCGATCCCGGAGTTCGCGATTTGACTAATTAGCTACTAGTCGATATGTGCACTAATTGATAATCGGGGTTGATGGTATAAGATATTCGAGTCGGGTTCACGGAGACTTCCCACTCGTAATGGGATGATCTATGGAGGGTTAATCCGTATGTAGTGATTATATCAATGGACGCTTATTCACTCTATGGGTTGAGTATAAGTATACATCTATAATCGGTAGAGTTCGGTTCGGGTTTATGGTGGCGTAATCCCGAAATTAATAATTAATGTACTTATTCGCTCGATGAATAATTAATTATGGAGCTACTCGTTATAGTACATGGTCCCCGATGTGGCTTCGTAATTCGGACTAATAATCTTGTTATTTGGGCCTCATTGATGATTAATTAATTGGTCATTTGATTGATTGATATGCATGGATATTATTTAGTTGGGCTAAATAATATAATACACATAAAAGACATTTTATGTGGGCTTTTAAACCCTAGGGTGGCGCCATTTATGTCTCTAATTAGCACAAGAATTAATTTTCTTGTGTTATGGAAAATAAAAGATATTCTTGTTATGTGATTGGTTGGATGACATGTTATTTGGTTTCCTATTGGTCAATAATATGTCACAATTATTCATTAAGGAAAATATCTTTTTATTTTGTTTAATTAATTATTTATTTAATTAATTAAAACTTGGAGACCAAGGATTTACTCTCCTATAAAAGGAGAGTTATTCCAAGTGTATTGGCACTTAAAAATTTCGCCCCATACACCATAAAAGAGAGAAAAAAATTAGTTTTCTTGTCTAGGGTTTTAGAGGAAGAAAAACTTTTTTCTTGGTGTTGCATATCAAGGAGGTTCGTGTATCAAGAAGGGTGTCCACCAACCGCCGTTTGGAGAACACATCGGAAGATCAAGGCTTATCTTCCCGATATTGGTAACATGATCTTAACCCCCTTGTAGTAGTTTAAGTCCTTTAATTATGTGTTTTGATATATGAATCATGATCCATCCGCTGCGCGTAGATCTAATTCGTTTAGATCTAAGAACCTGCATCCTTCACAAAGAACATATAGTCAGAATAAATAAAGGATTTTAGTGATTCTAAAACAAGTTCAGTCAAATAGCTTGACCATACAATGACATGTAGCCACAGGCACAATTTAAGACTAAAAATCTAAGGGGTAATAAAACAATAAGCAAGGCCAACACTGAAGGAATCTAGGACTTGTGTTAAGAGCTATATTTACACAAATATAGTTATTACGAAATCAACTTGAACAAAATCCTTTTGTCCATACTAGGTTGCCTTGTTCAAAATATCCAATCAATCAACTAATCTTAGCACTAACTACACTTTGAACAAACAATGAATTCAACCAATGACAAAACACACAATTTCACAAGTGATAATCTACTTAGACGTGCAGCTAAAAGGGTAACACGCTTACTGATCAAATAGAAGAGTCTACACTGATCTTCTACACTTATGTATGCCAGAGAATGCCAAAATTGTATCCCTCGACTTCTTCATCCAGTAATGGCTTTCCACTAATTATGTGTTTTGATATATGAATCGTGATCCATCCGCTGCGCGTAGATCTAATTCGTTTAGATCTAAGAACATGCATCCTTCATGTGGTATCAGAGACAGGTTCCACGATTTATATAATCATAATCATAGTTAAACGATTTAAAGGAGTGGAATTGCATGTAGGTGATATTTTACTTATTATTATGCATTAATAATTTTTAAATTGCTATGGTTGAAGAGATGGATTGGGGTTGGCACTGTTTTCCCGTTAGATCTATTGTAAACTCATATAAACGATGAAAATTCGTTCATATGAGTATAGGAAATTATGTAATTTATTTATTATTGCAAGTTTAATTTCCTGTAAATAGATCTGTTTAGTAGCTGTATATTGTTTTCGTTTTTTCCGTTGTTTGAGCCGTTAAAACGAAGATCCCTCCGTTCAGAATTAAGATTAGAAGTTTATGAACAATCCCACAAATTTTGGTGTCGATTTGAGTCCGTTTGCGTATCCGTTCGTTGCTGCGAAGTGGCTGCTGTAACAGAAAAACGCAGGATTCACAGATACCCTAACTGTGACTTCTTCGATTTTCTGAGAACAATTGGACCGTTCAAATTAAAATCCGACCGGTCAGATCGCATATCATGGAGTTTTGGACGTGAGATAAACTTTTCAGGACGATCGGGATTCATCTTGATCCCCGATCGGCCTCGGGAAGTATATGATGCGCTGCTGTAAGAGTCTGTTTCAGCAGCAAGTTGGGCGGCTCACTGAGGAAGATTGACAAGTCAAAGCTCCGATCCGACCGTCCATCTTGAATTCCGAAGAATGAAGATCAGATCTGGAAAGTTTCGTCCCGATCCGAGTTCGTTTGATATGCCGATCGTCGAAGATTCTAAACAGCTGCAGATTAGGGTTTTTTAATTTATTTTCGAATAGATTAGTTACGGGGGTGCCAACGGTTCATCTCGGTGTTTATTTTCCGCCCTAGTATACATGTGTAGATTGTATGAGTAGAACCGGAAAATTGCCATGACATGCATCATATCATGAATTCCACTCCATATGCATACATGTAGAAATTAATTCGAGGAATTAGTTAGGCATGTATAAAACACACGATTAGTTTTAATTAATTGGTTGATATTAATTAGAAACTAATTAGGTAAAAACCGAGGAACACGGGTTTTTCAATTGTCGAGGTTGGGTGATGGATTCCCGGTGAATCCCACTGCAAAAGCATAAGGAGTAAAATCCGAAACCTCGTGGTTAAGGTGTTGGATTCTCGGTGAATTCCACCTTACCTAAGACGAGATTACGCGTTTTCTTCCGTAGTGTCTCTACGTGAATGTTTGATGTTTAAGGATTGGATAATCACGGGCAAATAGGTTCGAAAGTGGTTTAACCACGGTTGGGTGGTCAACAGAGCTACGGCTCAATCGACTTCACCCTCCACGCGCGGCGTTTTTGCACGGGGGTCCGCAATATCGAGCCATCCGAAGAGCTACTACGGCTCAACGGAGCTCTCCTAGCCTTGACCCGTCCGGACGGCCACATATGTTCTAACAAATAGGTCGGGTGGGCTAGCCCACATAACCGACAACATTCGGGCCTATGATTTATTGTTCCTTAATGTAACATCAAGTCCAAAAACGTGATCAGTAAACCCACCACTTTTTTTTTTTCAAAATATTGAGTGGGAGCGGGAGAGGCGACAGCCGACCCCACGGCCTCTACTGTTGACACAAGCAACGTGAGAGAATGGTGACGCCTCGTGCCGGCTTTGATTTCGGCCCCCTAAGGAAGGCCTTCACCGCTATCAAAATTCAAGGCTTGGTCTCCGAAAGGATAGGATTTTGGGTACTCACTGAGTCACTGACCGACCCTAAGGCGGCACACTCGGGGTCTATCTAATGATCTCAAAACAAAGAGGTCACACTCATAAAGGGTATTTTGGTAATACCTTGGCTGAAAAAGGAAAGGTGATTGACGATCACAAATGAGATGTTCGATTCTCAAGTTGATCTTCAATATTAATCGAAACCACTTTGACCTACCCTAAGGCGGCACTGAGGCATTAGATTAAATCCTTGGAACGGTAGGATAGACTATAAGTACTTAGTTTATGTTCCTAAAATTTATTAGTAGTGTATGATTTGGATTTATTTTCTGTCAATTTTAGTTACAACTATTTATATATCTCTCTAGGGTACTTGACTGCTAGTGTATATTTTATATTGACTAGTAACGACTTCGTTAAAAGTGGTAACTAACTAGAACGTTGTGCTTATTAATCCTAAATGCAATTAATTTTCGGAAGAGATATTTCTCTGGAGCCTTCAAGACTTAAGTGACGTAAATAAGGATGTCATTGTTGTCAATCGTGTTGATCGAGAGACGACTGTAGTCAGTTTGAAAGATTATTGGGACGATAAAATTCTTCTAGTGAATTTTAATGGTGTAGTGTCTACACGAGAAATTTTCTAATAGAAAAATTGGAGAATCATAAGTTAAAGTGTCGCTAGTTAGACGGTATTTGGAACCGATAAACTAGTGGGAGCTTTTATCCTATGTTTTTCTAATTTATTAGAAAATTAGTCCCACTGGTAACACTTTCATTAGACATCCCACGATTCACGAGCATTGTTCTACTCTAAAGAATCGCTAGTTCAAGACTGTTTCCTTTTAAGGAAAGTTAAGAATGGGAAAGAATGTCTATAAGTGTTAATCATCTTAACTAAAGTTTTAAGGCTAAACCGAAATATTAATTAAAGAAAGTATAGGATAAAGAAAGTGATTTCTGATCACTAACCAATGAATCCTTAGCGACTTTCATAACCGAGTAACTTGACTCGATAGCTTAGTTCTTTGGAAGAACAAGGAAGTTGTGCATTAACGATTAAAAGAGTAACAACGGGCAGTAATTTCAGCTAGAATAGTGGGAGTGATATAAGGAAATGAATTTCGGATTCTATCCTTGAATATCACAGAAAAATTTATTTTTCTATTTACAGATTCGTTGAAACAAATGGATTCACTTTCAACTCGATATATTGTTGCCTCATAGAAAGTGAATATGACATTTGTAGTACGAATCCAAGACTCGAACTTTTGTTTGATAAAGTCAGAACCACTAAGAAAAGCTGAATAAGTATAACACATCTAAAACTATTAAAGGTTAAAGGTTTCCGTATTAAGATAAGCGACCTTTCAATATCTATAATTAGTGCATATATCCTAGAGATAAGACCTGACGACTGGCTAAGGGTGATTCCTATCTCCCAGTCTAGGAACACTATCTCAAAGGAACAATGACTAAGTTTCCATTCAATCAGGAGAGGGTAATAGATTTGAAGGGTAACATAGCTTGTTCATCATGACCTTCGGGTCTAGTGAGAGACACAAGCTAGTGGGAGTTTTTGAGTGGTGACATTTTGTCGATAACTACTCAAACGCGATTTAGTTTATCAAAAGAATACGAGGAGAGAGTCTCGATTTTAGCAGAGAATAGAGTATTCCATGCTCATAAATAGGCTATAGCATAGTCTTGGGACTGATGCTCAACCTGCCTCCTAGTGGAATGTTTCTCACTGAGAAAGAAACCATAGACTTGCCCTATATAGTTATTGATGTACTACAATACACAGCTAAACTCGATTAAGATAATTGGTTGCAAAATAACGGTTAACATTATTATGTAAACCGAGAAGTCTACCTAGAAGATGCCAGTGAATTTATGGATAATGAGTGAATTCGGTTCACACCACTTCCATAAATGTAGGCATTTAGCATTTAATGCTTGAAGGTAGGACTGGAGATTTTGCGCATACGTTCGATTGTATTTGTTCGTGAAATAGCTTAATGAGACGAGTGAAGGTTGATTATAAGATTCTTGAGATCGAGAAAGTGACGGTTGAACTCTCACAAGCCTTTCGATAGAATCTATAAGTAACAACCTTAAACCTTGAGAGTACGGTTACCCTAAGGTAGTTACTATCTCGATTTAATCGGACCACGCCCAACATCGGTTGTTGGTGATTACACGATAAATACTACTAGATCGGGATGTCAATCCACCACGCAATGGGAGTATGGTTTAACCATTGACCCATTGTGGTTTTGTGGACTTTACGGTCTCTTTGGGGTGATTGATAACCTATGGCTCTTAGTGTGGTCTGTATAGGATTCTCGATCATAGAGGTTGGTTTGTGGTATTTTAACCCTGTAAATGGAGTTTTTGTACTCCGTTTTGTTCGATCTATTGTAGAACCACCCGAGTGACTCAGCCCATGGGAGCAATTGGATCTACATAGAAAAGAGTCGAATGAATAGGAAAGTTTAAACTTTCGGCGCAAAGTTGAGTGGTATAGGGGTGATTCCACGACAAGTAGAGAGTTAACCGGACCTTGAACTCTCTCACCACTCGGCCTTGCTAGATTTCGTTAGAAAGCGTAAAATAGGGGTGATTCCACGAGACTTTCTTGCCGAACAACGGAATCGAATTCATTCGTAATGTATGGTTTTAGCGAGAATGAATAACGGATTCGTTACAAAGCGTAAGATAGGGGTGATTCCCTAATACCTTTTAAGTAGACTAACGATATCTTAATTTATTCGTAAAGAACCATTGGTAGAAGCTCGCCATGGCTTATATCCTTTGTGGATTTAAGAGAACCTCTCGGTCATTTAAAAGTCACATGTTTTAAAATATGTGGACTTGACCAAAATATTGATAAGTTTTTTCGTAGGACTGGATATCAATATTGGTAAAGTAGTAGCATTAGAGTTCATAAATGATAACACTAAAACGGTTGGAAACAACATGGGTGTGCTATCTGAAGTCGGAAACTGACACGCCAAGATTCTCTGGATGAGAGAATTGGACTATATTCTAAGAATTTGATTCGGTCAAATTCACGAGAATGAGTCATTGGCTATCCCACCTATCTTATTGAATAAGATGATTATGCATATCTGGTTGCAAAGATTCATCGAGAGTAGTCCTACCCTACCTCTCGTGAATGATTCTCCAAATCTTCGGATAAAGAGAAAATGGGATAGAGTCTCTCTGGGATAAGGGCAAGTCAGCTTAACACGAGTCAATTGCAATCGAATCTTGGATTCGAGCAATAAGTAGCGGTTTAGTATGTCCTCAAGTATCTTTAGATAACGAGGAATCATATGCTTGTATATTCAGTGCAATCTTGAATATGGTTGATTATAATCGATTCGACTTGTAGTCGATTAAGGATGATCATTAAGTTGATCTCGGGGCCGGTGTTTACCTATAGTGCTTAAAATTTCCTTCCCGATCCGGGAGTAATTCTGGTCTAAGCGGTGATATCACTTCATTGTGAAAGCGGTGAAGAGATAGCTTAGAAGGATCTTCACAAATCACAAGAAGTCAAAAGCATATTGAGAGAGAGTACCGCTGATTGGAAGGACCGACAACGTTTCAATCCTAAAGATCGTCTCGAGTCGACAACCTAGCTAATCAATTGTACCAAGTCGAGTGCTTGGAGGGTACGGCATTGATGGATATGTCTCATCCGCTTTTAGAGCAAGTGGGAGAGTGTTGTGAATAAGATGAGAAAGGGTGTGCTCTAAAAACAATCGTTGCTTGTCATTTCGTGCAAGTGGGAGATTGTTAGGTGTAGTGCTCGAAAGACAATTTGTGTAATTGTTTTTAATGG
The DNA here is from genome assembly GCA_026214975.1 of Gentiana macrophylla. NCBI lineage: Eukaryota > Viridiplantae > Streptophyta > Magnoliopsida > Gentianales > Gentianaceae > Gentiana > Gentiana macrophylla. The sequence continues at coordinate 42,646,115 of CM047816.1, read as the reverse complement.
ATGATGTAATTTATCTCACCTTATTACTTGCTTTGTGCTTGTAAGTAATACATCGCTTGCGCAAACCATAAGTGTATCAAGATGTAAACCGCTTAACTCAGGTGTATGGCATGCACGTGAGGATTGAGTTAGTGGTGATATACTTAAACGTTAGTCCGTGGTGAACTTAATCGAGTTTAGGGTCTCTTGATCAAAAACCAATAATGCGCCTGAACACCTTAGGGTATGATAGTCTTATCCGGATTGCCGGTAGAGGGTACCTACGTGGGGCATTTATATATGATGGCATTCATATAGGATTTGGACCGATTTAATCGAATTTCTCGGTATAATTCCGTAATCGAGGAATCTTATTAAATCATTAGATGATCATATATGGATCAACCTTAATCCCTGAGGTGATCACAGGATGCCGCTTGTCCCGGGTAGTGTTTGATGTGTTAGTTACGGTTCACTTTGATATGTGTTCCAAGCCACTTCTCATTGGCACTATCTCCGGATGAGTGAGTAGTTCGATTTTCACAGACATGGAATCCATTCCTTCCTACGGGAAGTAGAGACGATCCCCTTATTTGTTAGCCCTAAGAAAGTGATCGATCCCGGGAGTTCGCATTTGACTAATTAGCTACTAGTCGATATGTGCACTAATTGATCATCGGGGTTGATGGTAAATAAGGATAAGATATTCGAGTTGGGTTCACGGAGACTTCCCACCGTAATGGACACGATCTATGAAGGGTTAATCCGTATGTAGTGATTATATCAATGGACGCTTATTCACTGCATGGGTTGAGTATAAGTATACATCTATAATCGGTAGAGTTCGGGGCCGGGTTTATGGTGGCGTAATCCCGGAATTAATAATTAATGTACTTATTATGTTCGATGAATAATTAATTATTGGAGCTACTGGTTATAGGTCCATGGTCCCCAATGTGGCTTCTGTAATTCGGACTAATAATCTTGTTATTTGGGCCTCAGTGATAATTAATTGGCTGGGCTGATTAATTGATATGCATGGATATTATTTAGTTGGGCTAAATAATATAATACACATAAAAGACATTTTATGTGGGCTTTTAAACCCTAGGGGTGGCGCCATTTATGTCTCTAATTAGCACAAGAATTAATTTTCTTGTGTTATGGAAAATAAAAGATATTCTTGTTATGTGATTGGTTGGATGACATGTTATTTGGTTTCCTATTGGTCAATAATATGTCACAATTATTCATTAAGGAAAATATCTTTTTATTTTGTTTAATTAATTATTTATTTAATTAATTAAAACTTGGAGACCAAGGATTTACTCTCCTATAAAAGGAGAGTTATTCCAAGTGTATTGGCACTTAAAAATTTCGCCCATACACCATAAAAGAGAGAAAAATTAGTTTTCTTTGTCTAGGGTTTTAGAGGAAGAAAAACTTTTTCTTGGTGTTGCATATCAAGGAGGTTCGTGTATCAAGAAGGGTGTCCACCAACCGCGTTTGGAGAACACATCGGAAGATCAAGGCTTATCTTCCCGATATTGGTAACATGATCTTAACCCCTTGTAGTAGTTTAAGTCCTTTAATTATGTGTTTTGATATATGAATCGTGATCCATCCATTTGGCGTAGATCTAATTCGCTTAGATCTAAGAAACTCGCATCCTTCACAAAGAACATATAGTCGAGAATAAATAAAGGATTTTAGTGATTCTAAAACAAGTTCAGTCAAATAGCTTGACCATACAATGACATGTAGCCACAGGCACAATTTAAGACTAAAAATCTAAGGGGTAATAAAACAATAAGCAAGGCCAACACTGAAGGAATCTAGGACTTGTGTTAAGAGCTATATTTACACAAATATAGTTATTACGAAATCAACTTGAACAAAATCCTTTTGTCCATACTAGGTTGCCTTGTTCAAAATATCCAATCAATCAACTAATCTTAGCACTAACTACACTTTGAACAAACAATGAATTCAACCGGTGACAAAACACACAATTTCACAAGTGATAATCTACTTAGACGATGCAGCTAAAAGGGTAACACGCTATCGATCAAATAGAAGAGTCTACACACCGATCTTCTACACTTATGTATGCCAGAGAATGCCAAAATTGTATCCCTCGACTTCTTCATCCAGTAATGGCTTTCCACTAATTTAAAGCCAAGCTTACAGTTCTAGTATTCTACTGACTTCATTGTTGCTCTTTAATCACTCAGGGAAAGATCCCACTCTTTTCACAACACAAAGAAAGAAAAGCTTTTGTTTGTAAATGTTGGACAACAATTGTGTTTTCAGAGATTTCAAGTCTAAATGTACTAAGTATTTATAGGAAATGAAGGGTGATGAAGTCTTATTTCAAAAACAGAAGAATCACACGATCAAAAGCACTTTCTATAACCGATGCACCAAAATTGACACGTTTATTTCAAGAAAAACCGAGACACCATTTAACTTGTGTCATAAATGCTTTGATTTGAGGGATTTTCTGTAAATACTTAAATAGGGTAACTAATCAATTGGTTAGACCAATATGCAGACCAGAGTGTACAAAGCACTAGCCCATATATAGATCTAAACCTTAAAATGAGCATTCTAAGTAAATTATTGTAAATTAGACTAACCCAGAATTATAACCAACCGGGACTAGGTACAAACTAACCAACAATGGGGTATAATCAAGTTAAACCGATAAGCCAACAACCCACACTTTGGTTTGACCACTGAAACATCATAGAACTTTTAGAGGTTCTCAAATTAGCAACTGTATCACCGAACTTCTGAAGGCTCTCAGATATGGTCAAAGGCATCACATGGTATAATACCCTCAGCTTCAAATTAAACCAGTAATATAGCATTAGGAACCAACAAACCAAATTATTTGTTCAACCAAATCTATATATAGGCACATGACTTCACTGAGTTCACTGAACTCTCAATCAATTATAGGGGAACTGGGTGTTGAAGAAGTTACAACCAATTTACCATTGTAACCCGGGTTGTAATTCACCGGGTTAAGTACCATGGTCTGAAGGGATGAATTGCCGTGCCATGGAAACACATTCAAGGGCTGCAGATCCTCATTTAATGTTTGGATTCAGGACATGTAGGATTACCATGCCACACTGTATAGACAGAGCGATAATCTTGAATCATTTAATCATATAATTGGCTATGCCTTCTTGAGAGGATTCCAAAAGAAGACACAATTGGCAGAGAATCAGCGTAGCATCAAAATATAATAAGCATTTAGGGTAGATATCTTTCAACAATGGTTTCAAGAGTGTTAAGCATATGCTGGGTGTCAAGGATAGTTGAGCAGCTGAATCAGAGTGTTTCTGATAAGGAGTTGTTGAGTATGGTGAAGCTGTTGAAGAGGAAATCCGAAAATCGAAGGAACAGTGGAACAACTTAGTGAAGCAGGATTCTTACCCGCCAAGGACTAAGTGTTCAGATTGTGAAGTTTTAGCTATCGGTCAAGGACAATCATATATCTGTTGTATTTTGTCATTATACCTCAAGAATAACAGTGAATTTCTACAATATCACAAGAGAATAGTGGACTAAGGGATTACATCACCGTGAACCACTATAAACCTTGTCCTTTTATTTATGCATTTACTTTTAATACGTAATCACGTAATCTGTTTGCTTGCCAACCCTGCTGAATCACAACACTGAGCACACTACTGAGTCCTATAAACTCAGTACATGAAGTTTTATAAAGAATAATATTAAAAAGCTTTAACCTAATCCGTTGAATATAACTCAGCAGAGTGAGAATAGTCAGTTGACCATTCACTTATCATTGTTATCAAAACTCTTGAAAAAGTTTCAAGTGTCAAGTTTGTTCGACCCCCTCCCCTCTAAACTTGACCAAATCCTTTCCAAGGGACCAACACACCTTTAAACGATGATTCGACCCCAAGATCCGGTGGTGATGTAGTTTTCTTGGAAATTACTTACGTAAAAGATTTGTTCCTACCACTATGTGTTGGTTCCTTAGCCACCGTAAATAGTGTTGTTGAAGGCGGCATGACGATACCGGATCCAACCACGCCACGTGTCACGATTGAAATAGGGATAGAACCTAGCTTCAAGGACCAAGAGTCCCCTTAGAGGCCTAAGGGGCCGACCTTCTCCTCCAAGGGGACGGCTCAGATCGTTTCTCGGTCCACCGTAAGTCGGTCTGGATGAAATAGAGTCAAGACCTACCCGGCTCGGCCATACAGACTTCGGCAGCTCGCCGCCGGTCGGCTAGGGCATATAATGATAAACATACGTCTATCATGATAATTATGAGAATAATCCTGAGCCTTTAAGGCTCTGATCTTTAACCCTTGGATACCGAGATTATCTTCAAAAATTAGGGGATAGTTACGGTCTAAGTCATAGAAACATGAAAGAATGGTCCATGATAGACACGACCCATGAAGGCTTAGGGCACAAATGCTTCCTATATAAACGTTCATAAGAACTACGACAGACTTGATTCAAATTCATACTTTGGATACGTATGCAACTTGTAGAAATCCTAGGCTCAGTCTAAATCATACCCTCAAAAATCCTTCCCCCAATTCATACTCTCTTGTTTTTCATCCTTAATTGAATTACCTTTAGATTAAACAACCCAGATTTTGTACCTGATGGATTCTGCTTCGTCAATTAGCGCTAGAAGGAGGGCCTGCTATTGGTGATTGGTTAAGGTTTGTTCTAAATACTATCTAATTGCAAAGACACGCAAGCAAAAGCTGCAGAAAACGCCCAGAATACCCACAACAATGGCACTGAGGAAGAAACCAACGTGGATTCAAAGGACCCCATGCAACAATCCGAGGAAATGTCTCTTAACTTAGAACAACAAGCAGTAATTGATGAGCTGGCTACCATGGACCCAGCCACCAGGCAGGCTATCCTTCAGGTGGTACAACCAGAGGGTAGTACTCCGCCATAAGAGAGCGGGGAGAAAATGCCTTCTGGTCCAACACTAACCAAGTACGAAGAGGAGGCATCTACCTCAAACAAAGGAAAGAATCCCTTGAATGCCCGGGCTAGAGAAACAGCTCGAGCCGAGATCAATGCCATGATGGGCAAAAAGACAGATGTGTTCTCATTTGCCTCACCTTTCTCAAGGAAAATAGATGAGTATGAGCGACCAACCGGGGTCAAGGTCCTGAAATTGGATCCGTATGATGGGTCCATGGATCCGTCAGACCACCTTTTTCAGTATATCACACATATGAACCTATTTAACACTGGTGATGAGATGAAGTGCAAATCCTTCCTTATGCTGCTAATGTGCAGGGCCTGTGAGTGTTTCTGAAAGCTTCCGCTGAGGTTGGTTTCTAAGTTTTCTGAATTAGGCAGGATGTTTGTTGGTCCCTTGGAAAGGCTAACACAGGTTTAGGGAGGGAATAAACTTGTCACCAAAAACTGGATTTTAGACTTTTAAGGTTCAGTTAAAACATGTGTGGAGTTAAGCTGACTAAGCTGAGTCTAAGTCAAACTGACTTTTGGAAAACTGAGTCAACCGGCAGCGGATATAATTCTAGCCTTTTTTCTTGCTCCTGCTATTCTATGTGAAAGCTGTGTGTGTAAAACATAATTCTGGTGAATGTCAGTTTGTGAGCTGTGAGTGTGTGTAACAATCAGTTCTCAGTATGCTGTGTAAACAATAATAAAAGCTGTAACAATAAGTAATAGAATATAAATGCGTAAAGTAAATGAAACAAGAGTTATAGAGGTTCCAGGTGGTGTAATCCTGTCAATCCTCTCTTCCCATGTGGTGTAGGAGGAAAACTTCCACTAGAACTTCTTGAGGTGAGCTATTACAAAAAGTCCTAAACAATAGTCCTTGGCTAATCCTAGCTTCACGATCTAAACAATCAAAGAAATAGGTTGGATTGCTGCTCTTCAAGTGCTTCAAACACTGGTCCATGAAGGGTTACGTATGCCTCTTCACCAGCTACCACCACAAACACAGTCTACCCGACTGCTGATACAATTGTCCTTGGTAAATCCTTCACCAGATTGCTTCACAGTCTTGACCTTTGATTAAGAATCAAAGTTGGGCTGAGAATAAATAAATTGATTATTTTTTGTGGTTCTTCAAAGTGTCTAATTCTAGATAAGTTTTGTGTAGCTTGAACACTTGATGAAATTCTTGATTGATCTTGTTAGCGCTGAGATGATAGCAATTCGAATTATGTTAATTCGTTAGTATTTTTCGGTATTTAATCCTTGGTGCAAAGTCCTCTATTTAAAGTGTAAGGTCCAACGTTTATCTTGCTTGAATTCGAAATGTATCAACGTCTATCTTGTAACGGGTATATTTTGTGACCGTTCTTACTTGTTAGTATTTCATCCAATAGAATTGCTTCCTTTACCACGTTCAACTGTACTATTAGTTTGTTGGATGAAGGACTTATAAAACTGGGTTTCCTTATCAGTTTTATACTGAGTTTGTCAGTTGTCAGTTTCTTAACTGACTTGGGGCATTAACTGAGATTTTACTCTTCTTCAAATATCAGTACTCGAAATTTTTATCTGATTATAATTGACTTAACCAGAGTATAGCATAAGCATATATCTTAAGAGTTCATTGTCCTTATGACTCTTAGGTCTTCATACAAGATCCACAGAGTCAGTTCAGGTCACCACAAACTTGCCTGAAGTCTTACTTTACAGTCTCAACTTTCATAACTGAGTCTGAGCCCTCGGTCTTTGAATCTTCTGTAACTGAGTCTGTGTCCCTCAGTTCTTCTGTCTTCTAGATAAGCCAACAGAGTGTGTTCCCTCTGTGAACTTGCCTTCTTCAGTTCTATCTTGGTGTAGTCTGAGTCAGTTTCAGTTTAGATGACTTGTCTTTCCAGTTTCTAAGATGATTTCCAGTTTTCAGTTTTACGACACTTCTATCTATTACAGTGCTTGTTTGATGTAACTTATACAAACATCAGACTCTAGTAAAACCTATACATTCAGTTCTAGACATCTTTTAGTTTTTCACTATAACAGCTAGCTTCAGCACTTCATCAATGGGGTTAAATAATTACTGAGTGAATACGATGAATAATCCTGAAAACATAAATTTTATTTCCAACAATTTCCCCCTTTTTGATGATGCCAAAACCCTCCTTAAACGAAAATCATAAAGATAAATAACAATTCAACCAATGTAAAACTGGAAACTGGTTTTCATTAAGAATAAGCAAAAACTGGAATAGTTACACAGTTGATAATAAACTGAAATAAGAGCTAAACTGTTTCATGTGCTCTTTGTGTAACTAAGGTATATTTCCTTTCCTTATCATGAAGTTGATAAGCTTTTTCTAGCTTAGTGTCTTCCATGGATAATGTCTTGAGATAATCTACTTGACTGGAACACTTCCATTTTCTCCACAAGACCAACTTTGGAAAGGCTGTTTCATCCTTGTAATAGCTTTCAACTTCCGCAACATCAGCTTTCATTTGTTCAGTCTTGTCTCTAATTTGCAATTTTTCTTCAATCTTCTTGATCTTCTTATAGTGTGCCATCCTCTGATTATGATACTGATCAGAAAAGAAGTAACAAGAGATTCTTCATAAGTATTGTCCTGTATTTGAGTTTGATATTGCTGTGATCATTGACAAACTTTAACCATAAATCCTTTGTAAGAATAGCTCTCATTTCACCAGGTTGACTGTAATTTTGAATTAGCTGATCTTCAGTTAGTTCTTGTATATTTCGAACATAAGGATCTGCTGCTGACTTGCATTTCTTCTGTTCTTCTTCAAGCTTCTGTTTTTCGTTTTGTAATCTCAGCTTTTCTTCTATAGCTTCCCCCTTTTTGGCATCATATAACTGATTTACCAGCTGATGGATGGCTTTTTGGTCGGCTGAGATACTCTTTTGAGAATTAAGCACTTCTTTCAGCTGATTTTGTAAGAAATAAATGCGCTGATTTAAATACCAATATGCTTGAGCATGCGTTTCTTTGTCTTCCAAAGTTGTAACTTCAAGTTTCTCCTTGAGACTGAGAATTTCTAATGCTGAGCTTGAAGATGATTTGTGAATAATATCCAACTTGGTCTGGACTGAGACGTCCATTTTCTTTCGATAATCCATGTATCCAGAAATGTTTGACAAAAGGCCATTGTTCACATCCTTTTGGTTGAGCATAATCTTCAGATTTTCTTGTACTTTGCTCATTTAATCTTTTGTCAAAAATTCAGATGGATCCGTTGCTTCTTCTTGTTGAATCTTAGGCTGAGTATCATCTTCAATTACCATGAGTTGTTGATTCTCATCATTTCCATCTGTTTGCTGGTTGTCAGTTGGTTGGTTTCCAAAAACTTCTTGCTGATTAGCAGTTTGGTCAGATTGAACTTGAGGTTGAATTTCAGTTTGCATTTCTGTAACCTTATCAGCTTCTTTCTTAGATTCATCATCTTTGTCATCATCCTTCTTCTTTTGATTATCTAAAGCTGATGACGTGGCTGATTTTCCTCGTTTAGCTATCTCAGTGAATCTTCTGAAACAATTTGTGAGAAACTCATTTATTGGAAATAAAGTATATAAATCCTTGAATTCAAGTTTTTCCAATAATGACTTTTCTTCACTTGCTAGAGTAGTTTCTCTACAATCTTCAGTTTTGAGTTTCATCTTCATCAGCTTGATGATTCTTTCAGCTTCAAAATAGTAAGATGGTTGCTGAGCTGGTTGCTGCTGAAATTGTTGTTTGTCATTTTCAACATGCATAACGGAAACTTGTTTCTTTGAAATCTTCTGTTGTAAATGAGAAACAATTTCAGTTGGGATGACGTCATGTCTAGTGGCTCTAGTTGTCCGTTGTTGTTCCCCCTCATTTTGTGCTGACTGACTTGAAGTGCTTGGGAACAAACATTTGCCAACTGACTTAACTATCCCGAGTCAGCTTTTTGCTTGACTCCTTTCTGTTCAGCTGATTGCTGAAACACAGTTTTCTCCTTGACTTCAGGTTGAGATATCTTGGAGGTTTCATTCCTAGAATGAACTAGAGTAACATTCCCTGTGGATGTATCCATTCTTCTTACAGATCCACCAGTTCGTTCTACTAAATTTCCTTCCTTGATTCTTTCCAAGTAATGTTGAATAACGCCACTGAGTGTTTTCTTCAATCGAAATCTGCCAATAAGTGGTCTACCTTCAGCTTGAGCATTTCGAACACTTTCCAATTCAGCTAAGTGTTGCTCTTTCATCTGGTTAAATACATAACCTGCCCAATTGAACTCAAGTTCATCCCAGATTATGTTCATCAGATAAATGTTGTCTTTATATAAAATGGCAATTCCTTTGTATCTTCCAATAACACGCATGCTGAGCCATTTGTTGAAGAGTCCAAATTCAGGATTCTAATCGTTGAAATGGGTGCCGACAGTTTCTGGTTACTTTCTTAAGGAAATTTGCTTGAGAAAGACATCTATTTTGAGTGGTAAACAATTCTAATCTATTGATTTCACAAGAGGTTCCTTGAAATCAAATAGCATCCTGATGACTGATTCATTGAGAATAATCATTTCTCCTCGAACTTTTGTTTTGAGAGATTGTCTACAAATCTCATGTTTTCCCAGAACTGTAAAATTCCTTCTACATCACGATCTTCCTTGAACTTTACTTCAAGGATGTCTCTTAATCCTGGCTGACGCTTGATCTTCTCGTATATAAGACTTGCTAACACGGTATTGCTGCAGAGTTCTTCATATTGTTCGAATGATAAAGTATCCAACTCAGTAATAAACCTTTCTTCTTGCGATTTCTTTGAGGCTGCCATTATATAAGAATTTTGCGCTTTTTGAGAGATATAAACTGTGAATTTTTTTTGGAGAGTATGGTAAGTTATGAAAAAGGATTGGATATATATATAAGGGGGTGTGCTGACGGTTCATATATCTTGCACGATTTTGTAAAGATTTTGTACAACCTTTCCAAATTCCATGATGGTTTGTGGAACGATGCATGTACTGTTCTAACAATAGTGGGGGAGTACATGCAACAGGTTCTGACATAATCGGCGCTAATTAAATGCGATATAACCATTGTCGGTTTTATCCTTTCAACCGTTTGACGGACGGAATCCTAAGATTGTTCCTCGAGGCAAATACTTTTATGCATACCTCTTCTGGGTGATTGACACCATACTCTATTCTCGTAAGATGATACACACTAGCTAACAGCCCGCCCGGCGCTACATCATAGGCGCATTGGGAGCGTAGATAATTGTAACCATATACATATAAAATGACAGCAACTTTCTTTGACTGGGTAAACTGATGCTTGAGGTCAGTTAATAAAATATTTAGTTCCGTCAATTCTTCAGTTTCAGTGAGTTAGTTTGATATTGTTGATGTCAATGACTAATCTATTAAGTGAGCGCAGCCAGCATAACAAAGATAAATTCGATTGACGAATCTCTTGGCTTAAAATGACTTAACTGACTTTGATTAGGCCTAACTCAGTTCTCAGTTTGGCAAATCTCTCTGTCCAGAGGCTTGGTAAATATGTCAGCCAACTGATCTTCAGTCGGGACATAGAGAATTGTAATATCCTTCTTTTCCACATGATCTCTTATGAAGTGATATCTCACATTAATGTGTTTTGTCCTTGAGTGCAAAACTGGGTTGTCAGTTATTGCATTTGCACTTGTATTATCACACATTATAGGAATCATTCCCTCTTCTATTCCATAATCTCTCAGTTGTTGTCAGATCCATAAAACTTGAGCACAACAGCTTCCAGCTACTATGTACACAGCTTCAGCTGTTGAAATGGAAATAGAATTCTGTTTCTTACTGAACCAAGACACAAGCCGATTTCCTAGCAACTGATTTGTGCCTGAGGTTCTTTTTCTATCCACTTTGCATCCTATATAGTCTGAGTCTGAATAGGATATCAGGTTGAATTCTCCTTCTCTTGATTACCATATTCCAACTCCTTCTGTATCTTTCAGATATTTTAAATTTCTTTTGACAACAGTGAGATGACTTTCCATAGTTCTCGTTTGAAATCTGGCACAAACACCAACAACAAAGGATATATCTGGCCTACTTGCTGTAAGATAGTGTAAGCTTCCAATCGTTCTTTTGTAAAGAGTTTGATCCACATCTTTGCCTTCTTTGTCTTCATCTAATCTGATGTTAGGTCCAATATGTGTTGAAATGCCAGCTGATTTTTCCATTCCAATCTTCTTGATCAATTCTCTGGTATACTTAGTTTGGTGAATGAAATTCCCATTCTCCATTTGTTTCACTTGTAACCCTAGAAAGTAACTTAGTTCTCCCATCATGCTCATCTGAAATTTGCTCTTCATTAAACTTGCAAATTTCTCACAGAGTTGTTCATTCTCTGATCCAAAGATAATGTCATCAACATATATCTGGACAAGTAAAGTACTTTCTTCAACTTTCATTCTGAATAGAGTCTTGTCAATGGTTCCTTTGATAAATCCATTATCCATTAAAAACTGAGAGAGAGTTTCATACCAAGCTCTTGGTGCTTGCTTTTGTCCATATAGCGTTTTTCTCAGTTTAAAGACTTTATCTGCTTGATCTTTGATCTCAAATCCAGGATGTTGTTGAACATAGACTTCTTCTTCAAGTATTCCATTCAAAAAAGCACTTTTAACGTCCATTTGATATACCTTGAACTTTTTGTGAGCTGCAAAGGCAAGAAATAGTCTGATTGCTTCTAGTCTTGCAACTAGTGCATAAGTTTCATCAAAATCTATGCCTTCGGCTTGAGAATATCCTTAAGCCACAAGTCTGGCTTTGTTTCTGATGATATTCTCATCTTCATCAAGTGTGTTTCTGTAAACCCATTTGGTGCCAATGACGTTTACATGATCTGGTTTGCTTATTAGTTCCCAAACTTGATTTCTTTCGAACTAATTCAGTTCTTCTTTCATAGCTAAAATCGAATCTGGATCTTTCAAAGCTTCATCTATCCTTTGAGGTTCAGATTGAGATAGGAAACATGCAATCATTGCATCTTGTTGATGTCTTGTTCGAACACCAGCTTCAGTATCACCAATCACCTGTTCTTCTGGGTGATTCTCATCCATTGATGTACTAGAGGTTGCATCAAGGGATCCAAATTTTGTTGAACTGGTTCATCAGGAATTGGTTCTTGATTTTCTTCATCTTGATCGTCTTGAATTAGGTCAGAATCATGTTGTTCAACTGTAGGTGGTTCAGCTGTTGGAAACTGAGGTTGATCTTGATCTGATGATTCTGAAATCCTTAATCTTCCAATATCAACAAAAATAGATTTTGGTAAAACTGGCAACTGAGGTTGAGAAACCAGTTCTGGTCTGTTTTCGGTTTCTTCACCAGGAAAGTTTGGTTCATCAAATACTACATGTCGATTCTTCATGCTTGAGTGTCCTCTTGTTCAGTACTCTAAATGCTTTGGTGACACTTGAATATCCCAAAAATATTCCTTCATTTGCTTTGGGGTGAAAAACATGAAGTTGATCTTTTCCATTATTGTGTATGAAACACTTGCTTCCAAAGACATGAAAATATTAAACATTTGGTTTTCTTCCATCCAAATTTCATAAGGTGTCTTCTCATGTCTCTTATTCATAAGCGCTCTGTTCTGTGTGTTGCAAGCTGTGTTAACTGCCTCTGCCCAATATCTTTCAGGCAATTTTGCTTCACAGATCATAGTCCTTCCTGCTTCTTTGAGTGTTCTATTTCTTCTTTCAGCTACCTCATTCTGTTTAGGCGTTGTTGTGGCTGCAAGTTGATGTAATACACCATTTTATTCATAGTATTCGATAATCATATTGTTGAGAAATTCAGTTCCTTTATATGATCTTATCTTCACAACTGATACACTCTTCTGATTCTGAAGTCTCTTGAGGAGTTCTGTAAGTCTTTGTTTGGTTTCACTTTTCTCTGTTAAGAAAATAACCTAAATTTATCTTGAATAATCATCTACCACCACCAATATATACTTCTTCCCACTGATATTGATTGGTGTGATAGGTCCAAATAAGTCCATATGTAGTAGCTCCAGGACTCTTGCTATTGAATGCTGAGATTTTGTCTTGAAACTGGCTTTTGTTTGCTTCCATTGCTGACAAGCATCATATAAGCTATCCTTTTTGTAGGTAATCTCAGGTAATCCAATGACTAACTGTTTCTTGACAAGGGTGTTGATGTCGTCGAAATTAAGATGACTCAGTTTCTTGTGCCATAACCAGCTGACTTCTGATTTGGTATGCACAAGTGAACAAGTTTCTGCAACTGTTGTAGTCCAATATACAACATACATATTTTCTTTTCTTCTACCAGCTAAAATGAGTTGAAATGATGTTTCGTTGACGATAATGCAGAATTCTTTATCAAACATGACTCTGCATCCCATGTCACAAAATTGACTGGTACTCAGTAGATTGTAATGCAATCCTTCTACATAAGATACATTTTTTTATTGTGAGTCCATTTCTGATCAAGGTGCCATAACCTTTGGTGTATCCAGGTTTGTCTTTACTTCCAAAATTGACTTTTGGTCCATCTTTGGCAATAAAATTATTTAGACAGTCTTTGCTCTTTGTCATGTGTCTTGAGAATCCACTGTCAAAGTACCAAATATCCTGCAAAATAAATTAAACCGTTTTAGGTACCGAACTTTGTTTGGGTCCATGAGGGTCATTTGTCAGTACAACCTTGGGAATATATCCTTTAGGTATCCTTTGGATATTGTTGCACTTGTTTTATATATATAAGCCACACTCCTATAGTATCTATGCTTGGATTGTGTGTTATTTATATGATCTCTCAGGTCCTTTGGCTACCATGATGCTTTCTATTATTGAAATTTGAATAATAACCATCATTTCGTTTGTACTGAGGTCTGTTCTGACCTTGGTACTGAGGTTTCTGCTGAGAACATAAATGATTCCTCTGCTGACCTTTAGACTGAAACTTGTGTAAGTTTTCTGTCTGAAATGATTGCTTCTATCAACTTTAATAGTATATTCAGATAAATTCCAGTCATCGTCAGTTGGGAATAGCCTGCCTTTCCCCCTGACATTATGAATCTTTGAATAACTGATATTCTTGTATTTACTTTGACTAAAGTTTTTCTGGTTCTTAGCCTGATTAGCTTTAGTAGACTTAGCAGTTGATCTACCTTTTCGATTTTCATGATGTGCAGCTTTTTACCTTTTTGATTGACTCTATTGTTTGCAGCTGACTTCTTTGAAAATTGATACTGTGACTGATTTGATTCACGTTGAACTAGTTTCACTGGTTCAGCATGCTTCTCAGTTTGTGGACTTTGTTCAGCTACGAACTGAACACCAGTTTTGGTATTAGGTTCAGCAGCATTACTTGTTCCTTCCTTTGAAGTTTGATGTGTATCAAATCCTAAGCCAGTTCAATCTCCATATGGCATGCTTGATTTGAGTACAGTGGCTGAACTAGATTGAACAAAAGATTCAGTTGTTGCTGCTGATGCAGTAGGCTGATACTAATTCTTTCCCTTATCAGTTATGCTTAGTTTTAACGTGTTCAACTCATCTTTCAATCTTTTGACTTCAAGAAATAGAGATTCTTTCTCAGTCTTGATTGATTTATAACCAGCTTGTATGGTGACAAGCTGATTCATCAATTCGTCAAGAGTTTCTTCTAATTCTAAGTTCTTTGGATTAGTATCAGCTGTTGAAGAACATGCATTCTGTATGGAAATTTGAGCTGAGCTGTATTTGGAATTTGATTCACATACCTCATTGGAATCTTCCATGTGAGCCATTAAAGTTGTGTCATTAGATAACCTTTCTGTACCAGCATCGTAGTTTGACTCATCTCCAGCTGACAATGCTCTTCTGCCAGTTCTTCATTGCTGAGTCTTCTTGGTCAGTTCTTGACACTTAGATTTGTAGTGACCAGGCTTCTTACAGTTGAAGCAAAGATATTCATCATCTTTCCTTTTCTCAGGAGTCTTCTTGATATAATTTTGTGTTACTGGATGACCATTCTTCATCCTTTTGATTCGACTCATCATAAGGGCCATTTGTTCTTCCATTTCATCCAACTGTTGAAGATTATTTGTGGAAGTTTCTTGAGTATCATTTGATGTTGCTACGAGTGCTGTGGTATTAGGTTCTTCCTGAGCTTTGATTATTGCAGTTGTGCTAGTAAAATCTTCACTGAATTCGTAAGCTTTCAGATCTGAGAAGATTTGAAAGGAATCATGTATGTCAAGTCTTCTAGATTCTTCCATAGCAGTGACCTTCATCTTCCAACACATGGGCAAGGCCTTCAAGATTCTTGTATTGATTACATTCTTTGTATATTCAATCTTGAGTAGGTCCAGTTCATCCATGATTGCGCTGAATCTTGTCTCCATTTGGTCAATGGTCTCTCCGGATTTCATCTTGAAATTCTCAAACTTCTGCTTTGCAACTGAGATCTTATTCTCCTTGATGGAGTCAGTACCTTCTCAAACTAACTGAAGTTTGTCCCACATTTCCTTAGCAGTTGTGTAATCTTTCACCTTTCAGTACATGTTGCTACCAAGAGTTCTGAGGATATAGTCCATAGCAATGTTGTTGAGATTGTTTCTCTTGCGATCATCACTGGTCCATTCAGGCTTGGGCTTTGGAACTCGAACTTGATTTTCACCAATAGTCTGCATGTGGGTGATGTGGATTGGTCCATCAGTGAGCACATCCATCATCTCGTCATAAGTAGCAGCAAGAAAAGCCTTCATGCGATGTTTGTATTCGTCAAATCTATCCATGTTACACATCAGCATTTGTCTTGCATGCTGATTGTTATCCATTGTAAGTGAGTTAAAACTGATTATATAAATACTAGAAACTGATCTTTCTAATGAGAACAACTAGAGGAGGAATAGAGAAAATGATTTTTTAACAATTACTTACTCTAAGTCAGAACAGAAAACTCCGCTCCGATATCAATTGTTGGTCCCTTGGAAAGGCTAACACAAGTTTAGAGAGGGGGTGAATAAACTTGTCACCAAAAACTGGATTTTAGACTTTTAAGGTTCAGTTAAAACTTGTGTTGAGTAAGCTGACTAAGCTGAGTCTAAGTCAAACTGACTTATGCAAAACTGAGTTGGCAGCGGATATTAATCTAGCCTTTCTCTTGATCGTGTTATTCTATGTGAAAGCTGAGTGTGTAAAACTTAATTCTGGTGAATGTCAGTTTGTGAGCTATGAGTTTGTGTAACATTCTGTTCTCAGTATGTTGTGTAAACAATAATAAAAGCTGTAACAATAAGTAACAGAATGTGAATGCGTAAAGTAAATAAAACAAGAGTTATAGAGGTTCCAGGTGGTGTAATCCTGTCAATCCGCTCTTCCCCTGTGGTGTAGGAGGAAAAATTCCACTAGAAATTCTAAGGTGAGTTGTTACAAATACTCTTAAACAGCAGTCCTTGGCTAATCCTAGCTTCACTATCTAAACAATCAAGGAACAGGTTGGATTGCTGCTTTTCAAGTGCATGAACCACTAGTCCTTGAAGGGTTACGTATGCCTCTTCACCAGCTACCACCACAAACACAGTCTACCGGACTGCTGATACAACTGTCCTTGGCAAATCCTTCACCGGATTGCTTCACAGTCTTGACCTTTGATTAAGAATCAAAGTTGGGATGAGAATCAATAAATTGATTCTTGTTTGTGGTTCTTCAAAGTGTCTGATTCTTGATTGATCTTGTTAGCGCAGAGATGATAGCAATTCGAATGATGTTAATTCGTTAGTATTTTTTGGTATTTAATCCTTGGTGCAAAGTCCTCTATTTATAGTGTAAGGTCCAACGTTCATCGTTCTTGAATTCGAATTGTATCAATGTCTATCTTGTACCGGGTATATTTTGTGACTGTTCTGACTTGTCAGTATTTCATCCAATAGAATTGCTTCCTTTACAACGTTCGACTGTACTATCAGATTGTTGGATGACTGACTTATAAAACTTGATTTCCTTATCAGTTTTATAGTGAGCTTGTCAGTTGTCAGTTTCTTAATTGACTTGAAGCATTAATGGAGATTTTGCTCTTCTTCAAATATCAGTACTCCAGATTTTTATCTGATTATAATTGACTTAACCAGAGTACACCATAAGCATATTTTAAGAGTTCATTGTCCTTTTGACTCTTAGGTCTTCATACAAGATCCATAAAGTCAGTTCAGGTCACCACAAACTTGCCTGAAGTCTAACTTTACAGTCTCGACTTTCATAACTGAGTCTGAGCCCTCAGTCCTTCAATCTTCTATAACTGAGTCTGTGTCCCTCAGTTTTCTATCTTCTAGATAAGCCAACTGAGTCTGTTCCCTCAGCAAACTTACCTTTTTCAGTTCTATCTTGGTGTAGCCTGGGTCAGTTTAAGTTTAGATAACTTGTCTTTTCAGTTTCTTTGATGATTTCCAGTTTTTAGTTTTACGACACTTCTATCTATTACAGTGCTTGTCTGATGTAACCTATACAAATATCAGACTCTAGTAATACCTATACATTCAGTTCTAGACATCTTTTAGCAGCTAGCTTCAGCACTTCATCAATAGGGTTAAAATAATTACTGAGTGAATACGATGAATAATCAACAAAACATAAATTTTATTTCCAACAATGTTCCTTAATGCTTTCATCATAGCTAAACCATTTTAAAGAAATGCAACCCACCTACTCACCATCAAGAAAAAGAAAGTGGAGTCTGTCCTCAAGCACCTAAAGAGGTTTAAAAAAGGAGTCTGTGCAAGTAATAGACATAGATGATCCCCTATCGATTGCCACATTTGTAGCCGGATTGCACGAAGGGATGTTGAACGCCAAGCTAAACAGCAAGCTCCCCAGTTCCATGGAAGAGTGCATGGATGCAGTGTACAAACATTGTCAGGGAGAAGAAGCGAATATGATGATGCGTGAATCAAAAAAGAGAGGATCAATGAGAGAAAAAATAGAGGATAAGCCTGACAGGGAAGAGAAAAGTGGTGTGGGACCGAATGACGGCCCTAATCTTAGATCGGCTGAGGAAGAAAAGAGCCCTGCATGAGAGGGATTTTATTCCCCTAAACCGACCTCGAGCGTAGGTTTTGGCAATTATGGAATGGAAAAGGATAGCTCGGACACCACCTCCTATGAGAGGTCCTGTAGAGAGGAGGGATCAGAGCAAATCTGTGCTTACCACGAGTATGTGGGACATTATTCATATAAGTGCACATATTTGATAAGAGACATCGATGCAGCTATAATGGAAGGGAAGTTGGATGAGGTCGTAGATCGATCTCAAAACCCCAAACCCTGAGGTTGAAGATAATTCACGTGTAGGCCAGATAGGCGAGATCGGGATAGGCAAGAGGATCCCCGAATAAGAAGAGACAGAACTCACAATGCAAATCGGCAGATAGACAATCACCCGATCAATACTATCAATACTATTAATGATGGACCTAGCCCCAATTTGGAAAGTCTGAATGGCCATGTCAGAAAGTCTTTGGTTTATGGTCCAAAGGATCCACTTCCCATGGTAACCAATAATGAGGCCTAGTCATCAAAGCCGTGGTGCATAAGAAACTGGTGAAATGCATATGTGTCGATACATGAAGTGCGGTTAACGTGCTATATCATTCTGCCTACCAATCAATGAATCTGAAAGACTCGAAATTCACACCCGTCTCCGCCCCACTTTTTGGTTTTACAGGGCCTCTAGTGCATCACCTAGGAATGATAAAGTTGGCAACAACCTTTGGGAAAGAGCCAAGGGTCAAGACATTGATGAGACACTTCATGGAGGTAAAGGCTCCCTCAGCCTATAACATCATTATGGGAAGGCCTGCATTAATCGACCTCTGAGCTGTGATCTCGCCAGCCCACATTAGTTTGAAGTTTCCCAAAGTGGAAGGTTTGGTGGAAATCAAAGGAGATGTAGAGACGGCCACGAGCTGTTACACATAAATGACTAACAGGAAATGGATCGAGCCAGCACCAGCGGAGACGAGTTACATGCACTATTGATTCGTATATGCTTTCATTTTGATACATTCCTCATTTATCCTCAGTACTTTGTTACTTTTACTTTGTTGCTGTTTTGATTTTGCGCTTGGCGGGTGCTTTTTTAATAAAACTATAAGTTTTTTCTTTATTGTATGCTATAATACTTGTATGAACTGTAGAAATCCGGTGAAAGTTCACATAGTGTAATTCATTTTCAGTCCGCAGGATGGACCTACAGAGATCTGCCGGTCGGACCAGTGTAATCCATTTTGAGTCCGCAAGACGGACCCACTGAGATCCGCAGGTCGGACCAGTGTAATTCATTTTAAGTCCGGACGCGCTAAGATCCGCAGGTCGGACCAATGTAATTCATTTCAAGTCCACAGGACGGGCCTGCTGAGATCTATAGGTCGGACCAGTGTAATTTATTTTAAGTCCACAAGACGGACCAGTGTAATTTATTTGAAGTCTGAATGACGGATGCGCTGAGATCCGAAGGTCGGACCAGTGTAATTCATTTTAAGTCCATAGGATGGACCCGCTGAGATCCACAGGTCGGACCAATGTAATTAAGTTTTAGTCCGTAAGACTGAGGCGCTGAGATCTGCAGGTCAGGCCGTAATTCATTTTAAGTCCGCAGGACGGACCCACAGAGATCTGCAGGTCGGACCAGTGTAATTTTTTTTAAGTCCACAGGACAGACCCACAAAGATCTGTAGGTCAGACCAGTGTAATTTATTTTAAGTCCGTCGGACGGACGTGCTGAGATCCGCAGGTCTGACTAGTGTAATTCATTTTAAATCCTCAGGACGGACCCGCTGAGATCCGTAGGTCGGACCAGTGTAGTTTATATTAAGTCTGCAGGACAGACGTGGTGAGATCCGCAGATCATACCAGTGTAATTTATTTTAAGTCCGTAGGACGGACGCACTGAGATCCGCAGGTCGGATTCGATGTAATGTACAAAGCGCCGTTAACAAAGCTCACAGAGTGACCTTAGAAGAGCTGGAATCTCAAAGACAAAAGGCAGACATCAAGTGTGCCACTAAAAAATCACTAATGATTGAAGGACACTCTGTTGGGGCTAGGTCAGAAGATAAGGAAAGATAATCCAAAATGCTAGGATGAGAGTCAACAGGCGTAAGGATGGGAGTCCTCCGAGAGGTAGGAATAAATACGTCCCTATCTGTCCCATACTCTTGACAGATGTAGCCTATGCTACTTTGGACAAGGATAGACTCCATTCCGCAACTACCTATAATTTCCCTGGTCCTTTCCCGAATCCTAAATCTGAAGGCCGGGTCAAAAGTATCAGAGGAAGGATGGGTAATAAGAACCTGATTTGGGTCGGATCTGGGACTGCCTTCTTCAGAATGAGGTGAAAGTTCCTCTTCCACAGAAGAACTGGAGGGGCTTTAGGTTCTCAGTTGTATGAATACGAAGAATATAAGCGTGGATATAAATAGAACCCACTCGGAAAGTTAAGAAGAGTGTGCGACAAGATAATATAACTCTTCTTTGATCCTTAATGATGAGAGGAACGCCTGAAAGGACAAGTGGAGCAACGGTTGGTGTGAGTGGGGCCTATAAGCCCATACACGTTCTCAATAACCGTTCCGTATAATGGGCAGGAAATGCCTCGGTTTTTAAAAACATTTATGGAGAGAGTTATGATCAGACGACGCCATCTAGCGCAACTGGTTTTCTCAGACCCGGTAAGGTAAGAGCCGAGCTCCATAAAGACAAAGCTGGATGAATGCATAAGACAGTCAACGCAGACCTGACCTAACCTCCAGAGCTCACGTAGATCTGGGAGGCTTTTGACGGTACCGGATTCCACCACGCCACGTTTTACGATAGAAATAGGGCTAGAAACTTAACTTCAAGGACCAAGAGTCCATTTGGAGGCCTAAGGGGCTGACCTCCACTTTCAAATAAGGGGACGACTCAGTTCGTCTCTCGGTCCACCGAAGGTCGGTCAGGATGAAATAGAGGCAAGAGCTGCCCGGCTCAGCCATACAGACATCGGCAGCTCGCCACAGGGAGGGTAGAGCATATAAAGATAAACATACGTCTGTCATGATAATTATGTGAAGTATCTCGAGCCATTAAGGCTCTGATATTAACCCCTGGATACCGAGATTATCTCCCTAAATTAAGGGATGATATTACGGTCTAAGTTATACTTGTGAAACACGAAATAAAGGTCCATGATGGACACGGCTCATGAAGGCCTGAGGCACAAATGTTCATCTACAAAAGTTCACAAGAACTACAACAGACTTGATTCCAATTCATACTTCGGATACGTAGGCAACTTGGGGAAATCCCAGGCTCAGTCTAAGTCATACCCCCCAAAATCCTTCCCCCATTCATACTCTCTTGTTTTTCATCCTTAATCCAATTGTCTTTAGATTAAACAGTCCAGATTTTGTACCCAACGGATTCCGCTTCATCACGACACCTCCGCCTTGCAAAAATGCTAAACCCTGGAAAACCCTAGGTCTTTCCGAAAGGTTTGACTTTCTTACCTGATTGAATGCATTTATACGTGACAAGCTTGCGAAAATTATGGAATGTTTCAATTTTGAATAAGCGTCTAACCGGCAAATGAGTTGGATGGTGACGATACGGGATTTCACCCCTCCACATGGAATTATCTAATTAGTCCAGCTGGCGTGTGGGGAAGTCCGAGCCTCTGATATACACATCGGGTCGAATAAGAGACGTGCCAATGAAGACCACAGCAGCCAGCAGATCTTTCAAGTGTCCCATATCGAGCACCCATGTCGGTGTGATATGAGTCGAGACCAGGGTTCTAGGCCAGATTCCAAGCCCAATATCCATGGGTTACTTCGGCAAGGGGCAAGGCCCAATAAGGGTTATTTATGTCAATAGACAGCACCGCCTTAAGTTTTAGGGCAGGAGGTGGACTTATACCTATAAATACACTATACCAGGAACTACGTAAGGCTTGATTCCTGGACAATACACAGGATACATAGGCAATCCAAGATACATTCTTGGACTCAGCCATAAAACACTAAAAACACCATTTTTACTACAGTCCGAGCCGTGCATATTCTTCTTGACTCACCCTTAGATTACACGTGGACCTGTTAAACCGGAGGTGCTTAATTCAACATCATCATTTGGCGCACGAAGGAGGGCCTTCCACTTGTGAGTTGGTAAGGATATTGCAATGGCACCACCACCAAGGAGGCAGAAGCCTACGGGCAGCAAGAATTTGCCGATTGAAGAGCACACGGATGTAGATCCAGCAGGGTTTCAAACCCAGGCTCAGGAAATCCCCACTGGATCTAGACCTATAGTTGTACAACCGCCAAGGCCTCAACTTCCCCTACAGTTGCAAGACATGGCTGGTCACTTGGCATCTTTGGATGAGGACGCCCTAAAACGAGTGGTGGCATCCGCATTTATAGATAAAGGGATCTATAACACCACTGATGAGCATGACCTGTTGGACCCACCGGGTCGAAAGGAGCTCGGGAACACAAGGGGAAAAAGGCCTATCGATCCTCGAGAAGAGTATGAAGATGAAGTAGAAGTCAGTGTCACCAGCGCCAAGAACCGTCCTGTGCTTGAAAAGCACCAAGGGCAAATTGAGGATAGCATTCGGATGAGTTTAATCACATCGTAGGTAAGGATCAGGTCATAGAATGGCTCGAGTCACCCTTCAGTTCCGAGATATAGGAGTTTTCGATGCCAGAGTCCTTTAAGCCACCAAAGATGGAACCTTATGATGGAACTACAGATCCAGAGGATCACCTGTATTGATACATATCATTGATGAGATTAAGGAATGCCAACGATTCCATGAAGTGTCGTGCCTTCGATACCTTGCTTATGGGTCGAGCTCGGGAGTGGTTTCATAAGCTACAACCTGGGTCGATTGCTAGTTTTCTATAGTTGGGGCAGAAGTTTCGAGATGCTTTCATTGGGAATAAAAAGTTCCACCT
Organism: Gentiana macrophylla; assembly: GCA_026214975.1. NCBI lineage: Eukaryota > Viridiplantae > Streptophyta > Magnoliopsida > Gentianales > Gentianaceae > Gentiana > Gentiana macrophylla. Next base: position 42,623,161 of record CM047816.1, on the reverse strand, counting down.
CAGTGCCACTCATCTCATGAACACCAAGCAAGAAAAAGGAGAGTCAACTATTGATTTCGTGAGGTGCTTTAATCTCGAAGCTATGAAGGTGCATAAGGCCAGTGACGCACTTCACGTCAATTCTTTTGTTGGAGGCCTGTGCAATATGAAGCTATACGACAAGCTTTCTAAGAAGATGCCCCAAAATATGGACGAATGTGTGAACATAGTCCACACGTTTTGCCAAGGTGAAGCGGCAGTGCGTCTGCACACCATTTCACTTGGCCACATCTCGAGAAATGATACCCGAGGCCAGACTACGGGTCAGCCTAAGGATTGAAATGATGAAGGAAGGTCAAATGTGTTCGATCAATTAACAGCACCGATCATAGATCGGCTGGGAAAGAAGGGGAATTTAAAAGATCGGGATTTCGTCCCTCTCAACCGATCTTGAGGGGAGGTGCTGGCCATCATGATCAAGAAAAAAATTGCACGAACTTCTAAACCTATGTCCAAAGATTCAGAAAAGAGGAAGAATACCCACAAATATTGCGACTATCACAAGGATGTGGGGCATGACACGGAAGAGTGTTTCGACCTGAAGAGAGATATCGATGCATGTATTCAAGAGGGTCGGTTAGATGAGATGATCGACAGATCACAGAAGGACGAACCCAATGGTCATCGAGAATATAAGAGAAATATTTACAACGGGGGGGAGACAGATCGCCACGTCGAGATAATCAGAGACGTCGTGATAGGTCGTCGGAACCGACTCACAGAGATAACCGTAGGGACGATCGTAGGGAAGATCAGAATTGAGACCCCTAGAGTGATAACCGTATCGGATATGGTGTCAACACAATTGTTGCGGAGCACGAGTCGAATCGTCCTCGATCTAGTCGACAGTCTACAGACAGACCGAGGGAAGCAAAGAAGCTTAGATTGACGACAGAGGTAAGTTATGGAACCAAAGACGATGTTCCAAGCTCTCATTGTCACAGTGAAGGTGTTAAGGGTGATTTTATATGATTTATATCGTTATATTTTGTAATAATTTCCCTTATATTTGTATAATTTGCATAGAAAATGAGCGTTTAACTGGTTTATTGAGCAAGTGAGGTTTTAAATGGTTTATTCGCAAAATTGGCTAAATTATGTGTTTTAATGATGGTTTTATGTTTATTTGGATTATATTACATTTTTGCGATGTTTTAATGACTTGTAGATGCATATTTTCGATTCAAAAGATGATCAAGTCGGATTTAATTGATGAGAAAGAGATAAGGATGGAATTGGCTAGAAGAAAAGAGATAAAGTTGAAGATTTAATTTGGATTACATTGGACGAGCGCCCAAGTCCCGTCAGAGTGGATGGCGTCCAAATAAGTGGATCAAGCGTCCGAGGAGGAGTTTTTACATTCGAGAGAGTTTGGACGTTGCATGGACGCGGCGTCGACCGAAGCGCCCAAAGCAGTGGACGGGCGCCCGGGAGGGCTGGGACGGGCGCCCGCGGCCGACTTTCTTTGGAACCGACTTATTTTTCTATATATAGTCGCGTTTTCTCACACAAAGGATCATATATTGAACCCTAAACCCTAGGGGCGGCTCACTGCGTTTTCTTAGTTTACATACAATTTTATCATCTTTTATTCCATGTTTTCGAATCAAGCACTTTCTTGGTTCCTTATCATGTCTAGAGGCTAAATCCTCTAGAACAAGCGTTGCCAGAAGCCGTTCTACCAACACTTCGATTTCGTTTCAGGATTATCTTGTGAGTATTTTATTCAAGTTGTATCTTTATTATCGTTTATCATTGTTTATTGCAATTTTATCGAAAGATGCTTGCATGTGTGATGTTTATATGGATGAAAATCTTGTTAAACCCTAGATCAATATAATAAAGATTAGATTTTTAACCTATAAAATAATGAGAGTTAATTAGGTTGAATCTCTAGGTTACTAGATTGAGAAATCTTACGCCTTCGCTTTGAAAATAATAATCTTTACTCGAGAGATAGAAGATTAAGAAACGAAATTTTCCAAGAAATTAGGAGTTCATGCCTTGGTTAGGTGAATCACAACTTGGTTAAAGATCACGAGATAATCTGAATTGAAATTGAATGTTGTAGGATAGGTGGATCAATTTCTTGTTCGTTCGTAACTTTATTGATTAAAAACCCCTTGAATTCGAAGTGTTTAGGTTAGTTAGTCTTTATTGCATATTAGGTTTAGTTTAGTTTAAATTGGTTCGCAATTATCCTTCCTGGCTTTGGACTGACAATCCTCTGTCCAGTTTATTTTATCGTTCTTAGTTTCGTTTTAGTAGTAGCAAAGTAGAAGAAGTAATAAACTAGATTAAACAACCTCGATTCCCTGAGATCGACTCCGGTATCAACCTCTTTACTATGATCCCTGCACTTGGGGAATACCGGATTTATAAATATTATTACTTGTTATTTTCATTAGATAAAATCCGAGACAAGTTTTTGGCGCCGTTGCCGGGGAATCGGTACGGTTGTCTAGTTTATCAATTTTTCTGATTTTTTTTGTTATAAGTTTGTATAAAAGGGTTAGTTAGGGCACACGGTAGTATTTTGGCGTAACTTTCGGCTCGAGTGTCGATTGCGTAGGACCCCAATTCGAAAGCTCTTTCCGACGCCGACGACGTGGCGAAAGCCTATGGCCGTTCGACACCGTTTTCGAGGTCAAAATCTGCTGTTTTCCCTTCCATTTTGGCCCCAGAAGATTTCAACACATTTTTTTTACCGACTTAGTTTTTTTTTTTCTTTTTTCTGTTTTAAATTTTTCGTAGGTAGATATTAATTAGGTAATTAGGGTTTTAGTTAGGGTTTAAGGTCTTCTCTTTATAGTTCCCTTGTGATTAGTTTTTCCTTTCTATCTGTTTTCTGTTTTTTTTTTCTGTTTTTCTCCCCATCTTTTCCTATTGTTTTTTCTCTGTTCCTGCTTCATTTTTCTGCTTCCAAACGGGCGTCTAGACCAGTGGACGCCCGTCTGTTCTAAATTTCTCGACTCTGAATCGTTTTTAACTTGTCGGACGAGCGTCCATCCAATTTGGACATCCGTCCAGTTCATCCTCCAGGCAGACGCCCGTCCAGGACCTTGGACGCCCGTCTGCCCTCTTTTATTTTATTTTATTTTATTTTATTTTATTTCTTTTCATAGGTTTTAACCTTTAGTTCTTAGTTTAACCTTTAGTTTTTAGTTATAGCTGTGCTTGAGGATCGGTTAGCTGAGGAGGTCAAAGACATAGTCATTTTGGTGCGCAGAAGATAGAGCGTCGTTCGTTCGACTACGCCATGCCTGGCGAAGTCAAAGTCAACCCGGCTATCGTCTTACCAACCATAAATGCACATACCTTCGAGCTCAAACCCGGGCTCATTCAAATGATGCAGCAAGCATCAATCTTCCATGGTTTTCCTTCTGAAAATCCTCATACACACATACACACATTTCTGGAGATATGTGGTACGACTCGCATCCAAGGAGTCAGTGAGGACGCCATAAAGTTGAAACTTTTTCCGTTTTCCTTGAAGGGAGAGGCAAAAGAGTGGTACAACTCTCTCCCTGCTGAATCCATTACCACCTGGGCTGGACTCGAAAAAGAGTTCCTAAGCCAATATTTCCCACCTTCCAAGACAGCCCAGTGCCTAAGAGAAATATTTAATTTTTATCAGACGGAAAACAAGTCATTCTTTTAGGCATGGAAGAGATTCAAGGCTCTTCTTCGTAAATGTCCCCACCATGGTGTGGACTTGCAGAGGCAAGTCAACACGTTTTTCAGTGGAGTGACCGAGCTCACTAAGGGCATGGTCAATAGTTCTTCTGGTGGGGCATTTTTAAGGAAAACACCGGAAGAGGGGTGGGCATTATTCGAGGATATTGCCAAATACAATTATGCCCCCTCGTATCAAGCTATTCAAGCACCACCTCCCCCTCCTAGGATCGAGGAGGTGAACATGCGAGAATGAAATCGCCATCTTTGTCAAACAAAGTACCGCCACTCTTACCATGTCTCCAAAGCCGAGTTATCGACTCCCTCATTTCCGCAGAACTCTCAGGTTCTATATTGTGACAATTGCTGTCAAACTGGCCACATGGTTGGCCAATGTCAATTCATTTCCCCATCGACCTATCCAGTCAATGCTGTCCAGAATCATGGACAGTACAATCCAATCACATGCCAGGTATGTGATGATATGGGGCACACTGCTCGTTTCTGTCCCATGATTGGACAGAATGCAGAAATCAATGCTTTTAATGGCCAACAGAATCAAAGATTCAATAATCAGTTCTCTGGCCAAGGCAATCTCCAAAACCAAGGGTTCAATCAGTCTTCAAGTTTCAATCCAAATTTTAATCAGAATCAGAACTTCAATAGAAACCCTGGTTTTCCTCAGAACCAAAATAATAATTTTTCCAATTCTAATCAGAGGTTCAATCCAAATTGGACAAACAATTCAAATCCTTCATTTCATAATAGTTCCGGTAATCTTTTCCATGAGCTTTGAACTCTCAAGGCTCCTTGCACTTTAATGATCTTGAAGCTAAAGTGGACTCCTATAAGATGGAGATAAAAGATGATTTCCAATCCTACCAGAAAGAGCAAAATAATAATTTCCAATTGTTGCGGAATACAATCAAGAATCTTGAGAGGCAGCAAGGGCAAAATGTTGGTCAGATAACTCAAACTGATTTGAATTACGGCCAATGCACTGACCTGGTTCCCTCAATTCCTTACGGTGGAGAAGAGGCCAGTGCAATGAATTTAAGGTCTGGTACTCAAATGAGTGGTCCCCTTCACCAGGGAAACCACTAGCCCCTCCTGCCAGAGATAGGGCAGGAGGGGAAGCTGAGCACCTACACTCCCCTCTGTTGCAAGAGAAGACCCAGGTGGCTGATCCCCTGAGAGGTGAAAATGTTGTAAGTCCTCAGGTGGCTGATCCCCTGAGGAACGAAGAATCAAGTAGAAGTCAGGAGGCTGATCCCCTGACTAATAAAAAGATTGAAAAAGTTGTGAGGTGGAAAGATTTGGAAGATAAAGCTATTAGTTCATCCTCGAAGAAAGTCTTTTCTGAGAGTGATTTAAAGAAACTTCCATTTCCACCTAGAAAGAGCAACATCTCCTTGCATGAGGACAAGAAATATGAAAAAGTGCTTAACCTTCTGAAAAATACTCAGGTTAATCTTCCACTCTCTGATGTTTTGGTTGAGATGCCTAAGTATACCAAGTTCATCAAGGATGTTGTTTCTTCTAAGAAGAAGTTAGAAAACATGGATCGGTTGATTGGTGAGGATTGTTCTATGGTAACTTATGATGATCTACCAATCAAGAGAGGTGACCCTGGGAAATTTGCGCTCACATTGCTGATGGGAGGCTTAGTCTTCCCGAATTCCTTATGTGACCTGGGTGCATCCATCAGCCTGATGCCATTGTCTGTATGCAAACAGCTAGGTTTAATTGATCTTCTAGAACCCACTACCATGAATCGCAATTATTGATAGATCTTCTAAGAAAAAATGGGAGTCTTAAAAGACATACTAGTTCAAATTGATAGGTTTACCTTTCCCGTTGACTGGTATGTCTTAGACATTGAAAAGGATGAAAATGTCCCCCTGATACTTGGAAGACCTTTTCTGTCTACAGCTAGAGCCCTCATTGACTGCGAAGGTGGGCAAGTGACTATCCGAGTTGGTGACCAAGAGGTGAGTTACAATGTCTTAAAATCCATTCAAGTACCCTTTGGCCCTCCAACCAGCTTTTCCATTGATTATATGACGGACGATTTCACCAATTATATGGATAAGCAAGTCATGGCTGTAGAAGCAGAATATGAGCGATTAGTTGACAACCTAAATACCCATGGTGTGGTTAATCTAGATCAATTAGCAGCTGATTTTGAGGAAGAATTGTTGGAAGGAGAAGCTTTGGCAGTGGGACCACAGAGTAAACTCAGCGATATTGAGTTGAAAAGTAGAGATCTCAAGTCGAGTTTAGAAGACCCCCCCTACAGATTTAGTGTTGAAGCCGTTGCCTAAACATCTTAAGTATGTGTTTTTAAGAGAAGGCGACAAGCTTCCTTTAATTATTTCTGCCAAACTGTCTCGACTAGAGGAGATGAAATTAATCAACGTCTTGAAAAAGAATGAAAAAGCCTTTGGTTGGCAAGTTGGAGATATCAGAGGGATATCTCCGGACATCTGTATGCATAAGATCAAGACAAATGAGGGTGCAAAGTGTATTAGACAGCCCCAGAGGAGGCTCAACCCTCATATGCGAGAAGTTGTTAAAAAGGAAATCATCAAACTTCTGGACATGGGAATCATTTATGCCATCGCGGATAGTGAATGGGTTTCCCCGACTCAAGTAGTTCCCAAGAAAGGTGGAATTACGATTGAGAAGAATGATAAGGGATAGGAAATAGCATTGAGACTTGTCACTGGTTACAGAGTCTGCATCGATTATCGAAAGCTCAATGAGGTCACAATGAAAGATCACTTTCCCCTTTCATTCATTGATCAGATGCTTGAGCGTCTGGCGGGACACGCATTCTATTGCTTCCTAGATGGATATTCAGGATACTTCCAAATACCCATAGATCCAGCTGACCAAGAAAAGACCACTTTTACCTGCCCTTATGGTACATTCGCTTACAGGCGAATGCCATTTGGTCTCTGCAATGCCCCAGCTACATTTCAGCGGTGTATGCTAGCTATCTTTGACGGGCTTGTAGAGAAGTGTATGGAGATTTTTATGGACGACTTTTCGGTCTTTGGTCAATCCTTCGATGATTGCCTTGACAATCTTGATCACGTGTTATCCAGATGTGTGGAAAAGGACTTAGTACTTAATTGGGAAAAATGCCATTTCATGGTAGACGAGGGAATTGTTCTTGGCCACAAAATCTCCGCCAAGGGTATAGAAGTTGACAGGGCAAAAGTGGAAGCTATTGAGAAAATGAGCTTTCCTAAGAATGTGCGTGAAGTTAGAGGTTTTCTTGGACATGTCGGTTTCTACCGAAGATTCATTCAGGACTTCTCCAAGATAGCCAAGCCCCTGTCCACTTTACTAAAGGAAGACGTTGAGTTTAATTTTGATGAGAGCTGCAAGCAAGCATTTGAGGAGCTTAAGGATCGTTTAATATCTGCTTCAATTCTTATCTCTCTTCATTGGAACTTACCCTTCGAGCTTATGTGTGACGCACCAAACTATGCAGTTGGTGCAGTTTTAGGGCAAAAGCTTAATGGAAAGTTCCAGCCTATCTATTACGCCAGCCACACACTAAATCCTTCTCAAGTTAACTACACGACCACTGAAAAGGAATTATTAGCCATAGTATTCGCTATGGATAAGTTCAGTAGTTACTTACTTCTTTGGGTGCTCAAGTGATTGTGTGGGTGATCACGCCGCTGCGGTATCTAATGACTAAGAAAGAAGCCAAGACACGTCTACTACGTTGGATACTGACCCTACAAGAGTTTGACGTTCAAATTAAGGACAAAAAGGGCAGTGAAAACGTAGTGGCGGATCACGTTTCTAGAATGTTGAGTGAGGAAAAGGATGCTCCAGATGATATAGATCTTTACTTTCCTCTAGAAAACATTATGTTGATAGACGGTTGTCCTCCTGATGTCCCGTGGTATTCTTCCATTGTAAACTACCTTCATGGCTGTTATCTCGATCCAGAGATGTCTTATCAGGAGAAGAAAAAGTTCTTCTCTGATTTGAAATATTTCGTTTGGGATGAACCTTATCTTTTCAAGATCTGTAAAGATGGTCTGCTTAGAAGATGTGTTCCTCAATCTGAGCAACGGGATATTATTGAGCAGTGCCACAGTGGACCCACAGGTGGTCATTTTGGTCCGTGGAAAACCGTTGCCAAGATCTTTCAATCCGGTTTCTATTGGCCTACGATCTTTAAAGATACAGAAGCTTTCTGTAAAGCTTGTGATAGGTGTCAAATAACCGGAACTTTGACAAGGCGTTTTGACATGCCTTTGAAACCCATCCTAGAATGCGATGTCTTTGATGTGTGGGGTATCGATTTTATGGGACCGTTCCCATCATCTTGCGGTAACAAATACATCTTAGTCTGCGTAGACTACATGTCTAAATGGGTGGAGGCTCAAGCCACTCCTCACAATGACCATAAAACGGTCATGAAATTTCTAAAGAAGAATATCTTCGTGAGGTTTGGATGTCCACGTGCCTTGATCAGTGATGAAGGGACGCACTTCTGCAACCGACCCCTATAGAAAGTACTTGAAAAGTATGGTGTTCGTCACAAAACTGGCACACCATATCATCCGATGACTAGTGGTCAGGTTGAAAGAAGCAACCAAAGTATCAAGAAGATCCTGGAGAAGACGGTAAACAGTCATAGGAAGGACTGGAGTTTGAAGTTGGATGATGTACTTTGGGCTTACAGAACTACCTATAAAACTCCTATGGGTACATCTCCATATCAAATGGTCTATGGTAAACCATGTCATCTGCCTGTCGAGTTAGAGCACAGAGCTTATTGGGCTACTGTTGGGAGGATTTTTGCATCATAAAAACAAAAGAAAATTTATAAACCTATACTACCATGCAAAACTACCTCCTAACCGGCCGAATACCGGGTAGTTGCTAGTAAAGTTGGATAAGTACGGGTATCGATCCTCAGGGAATTGGGATGTTGACTCTAATTTCACTAATTCCTTTCAATTGTTACTCAAGGAAACGAATAAACGAAAAGCAAACATAAGAACGTAAAGAACAATGAGAATAAATCTAACCTAGGAAAACAAAATAAAACAATCTAAACTAAAAAGACATAGGATCAAACAAAGCACAAACCTACGTGATCTCAATCCTAGTTCAATTCATGATTCTAATTCAAGTTGTGGTTTCACCTTATCACGAGATATAAACCCCTAATTCCTTAGTGGATCTAATTTCTCAAGCTATGAATTCCTAATTCCTTAGTGAATTCAATTATCGATCTCTCCTCTTCCGAATGTTGAGAACGATTTTCCATACAAAACTAAGGTTTAGATTCAAGTTAACTTCCGTATTTTAGAACCTAACAACCTAGAAATCTAACCAATTAATTTGTCACATAATTAATGATTAAAGATCCTATCTTTCTATGGTGATCTAGTATACGCAACTTCCGTATGTTGTAAACGTATCAATAGCAAACTGATCTCTCGATCTAATTCACATCATAGCATCAAAATCATAGAAAGATACAAAATAAATTAAAGCTCATGAAAATAAACTAGAGATTGAATAAATTAAAAGATTAAACTCACATAGTTTATACAACGGTTGATCTTCAAGCATCAACGATGGAAAAAACAAGAAAAAGACATCCTAATCTAACCCCGGATCACCCGAGCACAAGGCTCGGGTGACCGGCCTTGAAGCCTCAAAGCTGCCGCTGCTGCTGTCAATAATGCGGCTGAATGAATTTTGTTATGAATAATTGTGTTCTGAATTATTATTCCATGCAAATATATATATATATATATATATATATATATATATATATATATATATATATATATATAGGAAAGCTAATGGCAATTTGCTTTGTTAATGTCGGCTGGGACAATCCTTTTCCAAGTAGGGTATTGCATGCGGCTGAATGATCCTAATTTAATTAGGGTTGCATTATGGCGGCTGTACATAATAAAACAAAGTCGGTTTCCGGACGCAGCTGAACGTTCGTTTGAACTCCGTTTGAACTCTCTGTATCAATTTTGGACCTTGGACGCTAGTTCAAGTCTGGACTCAAACTTCTAAAATTTATATCTTGAGTTGTAGACCTCCAAAAATTATGATCCGAATGTCATAATTAAGCCCTCGGAAAACTCTACAACTTTCATTAAGGACTCTTCTTCAGAAAACGCCTTTTTGATTAGCCCGTCGCATTACGAGTATATTACGACATTTTCCAGTAGTTTCAGCAACAGCATCCAAACTTGTAACACTCATATCTTGGGCCTCGTAAGTCGGAATGAAGTGATTCAAAATCCTGTAGAATCCTCTCTTCAAGTACTACCACTCGTATCTTGAGGTCCAGAGTCAAATCGGTTGTTATCATATCAAGAACTGCATCGGAAGTTCGGCTACTTGAAAGCTTCATTCCAAGCTTTATCTCCATCTTCCTTCCATTTCACTTCTCTTCCATGCAGAACCTCATCATTTAATCCTCTTGCATGCCAAAATATGTATCTACAATATAGGAAAATATACCAAAGCGTAACACAATCCCAAAATAACATAAAATCACAATTTAAGCACATAAATCGTTACATTTTGCAATTAACCTATTAAAAACACCATTTACTCAATATCTCAATATAAGGCTCGATTTCTATGAAAAACATCCATATATGGGGAAATTGATATAAAATATATCCTTATAAAACGTATAAAATCACCCTTAACAGCTACAAAGTTTCTGAACTTTGATTCCCAATCTTGTGGAAAACATCATCGCAAAGTAGATATACATGAGCTAGGCAATTCGGACTCCAGGCCTATGAAAGTGCCAGGATTAGTAAAGATAAGATGAAGCTACTCCACGATGATAAGATTAAGAAATGAGAATTCCAAGTCGGAGAACAAGTTCTTCTATACAATTCTAGGTTACATCTGTTTCCTGGAAAGTTGAGGACACGTTGGTCCGGTCCTTGAAATTCTCCAAATCATTCCCGAGGCGTTCTAGAAGCTGCGAGGTTATGGTGACCAACCGTTTGAGTGAATGGTCAAATGTGCAAGCACTATATTGGTGAGCCTAAAGAGAAACCTTTGAGTGTCCGTTTCCTCGATATCCTCGGGTGTGGTGTTACGGAAGTCGAAGAATTTGACGAGTTTTCACCTTACCTGTTTTCAGAGGATGATGGTAGTGGTCAATCTGAAGAAGTTCTAGCATGTAGTTGGGATATGGAAGAGTATTGGAGGGAGCGTCAACTGAAACGTCATCAGGAGACCCAGAAAAAGAAGAAGTCAACCATGGGGAAGTTTAAACGTGTGTGGATGGCTATCAAAGATTTAACCCATGTGTTAGATGTTGTTTTCTCTGACCACACTCATCGATCAAAGCCTACACGAGGTAGTGGCTGGCAGAAAAGTTAAATGGCCTGATCCAGGCTGAGCTTAAACAGTGTCGAGCTAACGACATTAACCAAGCGCCACTAGGAGGCATCCTAGGTATCCCTTATTATTTTAGGACTCTCTTTTATGTTATTTCTTTTCTTTGATTTAGTTTTTATCTTAAGCCTAATTAAGATTATGTTTGTATCCGTCAGTTGAGCTGTGTTTTATTGTGGTGAATGATTACTCTTTTATCTTAGTCGATTTTATCTTTATCCTTCTTTTTCATTTTTGAGATAATATCCCCCTATGTCCCCCGAGGTACGTTTTGTTTTGTTTGTTCAAGTGTGCAGGATATTTGCGATAGCAATTGTGAGCTTTTAGATGAAGTCAGTTTTCCGGTGGATGGTCCACAGTCTACTGGTTGCCTCAGGCATTTCTGGATCTGATGTCGACCACTTCCAGACTTGCACCTTCGAACTACAATCAGCTAAGTTCTTTATTTTTTCTTTAATTTTGCACAACATGAGGACATGTTGATATTTAAGTGTGGGGGAGGGGAATGATTTGATATGTATCTATACATTTCCTTACGTTCGTTATGTTTCTATGCAAAAAAGAGCTGAATTTTTCAAAATTTTTGTTTTGTCCCGAGTGAGCAAATGCATATTTTTGTTCGGTTTTTTTAGCTATATATCATATGTTTGGTAAGTTAGTTGTTTCACCTGACACTATTTTTCACGAGCCATAGTGACGATGAGCTATTTTATTAAGCTATACCCCGTTTTGGATTAGTGATTTCTGATTTTCTTATAAGTCATGTGCTTAGTGCTACGTATATATCGTGAGATTTATGATAGTTTGTATTTAGTTCCGAAGTATGACATACTGTGAATATCTAGAAGTTTGAATGTGATAAGTACACGTAACTATTGTCCAAAGTGAAAAAGTTGAATTAATGAATTAATCGTGTGTGTCGAAAGCTAGTCAATGATTTGAGTGAGGTAGGGTGTACCACGTATGTCCTATACCAATATGATGACTAAAAGCTCACGACAGTTAGGAAAAGCTGCCTTATGATTGGAGTAAGGTAGGGTATATCTCGAATATCCTATTCTGCTATGACAGGGCAATAGCTCATTCTGATGTGTGTTTAAAAGTGAAAAAGTTAAATCAACTAGTGAAGTGTTATGAAATGTATATAAGACTAAGTTATCGTCTACCTTATCCCCAGTAGAAACTGACAGATATGTTGTAGGGATTATCCTCTGAGTATTTCAAAAAGGCCCTAGATATATTCTATCATCTTTTTCAGGATATATCACGTTTGTAGGGTGCATCTTATGAGTGTCATTTATTACTAGTCTACGAGGGGGTATTAGCTAGTTTTGCTTTGAGTTTCTCGAGTTTGGATATAGTGGAAGTTTTCTATGGCTATGCACACACACAATGGTGAACTTCTGATTTATAGAATATGTGTTATATGTGCTGAGATGTCTATCTTTTCTCGAGCCTTTATCTTGTTTTGTTTTGCTCGGGACGAGCAAAAGATAAGTGTGGGGGAGTTGTTAAGGGTGATTTTATATGACTTATATCGTTATATTTTGTAATAATTTCCCTCATATTTGTATAATTTGCATAGAAGATGAGCGTTTAACTGGTTTATTGAGCAAGTGAGGTTTTAAATGGTTTATTCACAAAATTGGCTAAATTATGTGTTTTAATGATGGTTTTATGTTTATTTGTATTATATTACATTTTTGCGATGTTTTAATGACTTGTAGATGCATATTTTCGATTCAAAAGATGATCAAGTAGCATTTAATTGATGAGAAAGAGATAAGGATGGAATTGCCTAGAAGAAAAGAGATAAAGTTGAAGATTTCGAATTTGGATTACATTGGACGAGCGTCCAAGTCCCGTCCAGAGTGGACTGGCGTCCAGGAGGAGTTTTTACATTCAGAGAGTTTGGACGTTGTTGCATGGGCGGCGTCGACTGGCGCCCAAAGCGGTGGGCGGGCTTCGGGAGGCTGGGCGGGCGTCCGCGGCCGACTTTCTTTGGAACCGACTTATTTTTCTATATATAGTCGCGTTTTCTCACACAAAGGATCATATATTCGAACCCTAAACCCTAGGGGCGGCTCAACTGCGTTTTCTTAGTTTACATACAATTTTATCATCTTTTTATTCCATGTTTTGAATCAAGCACTTTCTGGTTCCTTATCATGTCTCAGAGGTTAAATCCTACAGAACAAGCGTTAATGAAGCCGTTCTACCAACACTTCGATTTCGTTTCAGGATTATCTTGTGAGTATTTTATTCAAGTTGTATCTTTATTATCGTTTATCATTGTTTATTGCAATTTTATCGAAAGATGCTTGCATGTGTGATGTTTATATTGATGAAAATCTTGTTAAACCCTAGATCAATATAATAAAGATTAGATTTTTAACCTATAAAATAACGAGAGTTAATTAGGTTGAATCTACAGGTTACTAGATTGAGAAATCTTATGCCTTCGCTTTGAAAATAATAATCTTTACTCGAGAGATAGAAGATTAAGAAGCGAAGTTTTCAAGAAATTAGGAGTTCATGCCTTGGTTAGGTGAATCACAACTTGGTTAAAGATCACGAGATAATCTGAATTGAAATTGAATGTTGTAGGATAGGTGGATCAATTGCTTGTTTGTTCGTAACTTTATTGATTAAAAACCCTTTGAATTCGAAGTGTTTAGCTTAGTTAGTCTTTTATTGGATATTAGGTTTAGTTTAGTTTAAATTGGTTCGCAATTATCCTTCACGGCTTTGGGTGACAATCCTCTGTCGCTTTATTTTATCGTTCGAGTTTCGTTTTAGTAGTAGCAAAGTAGAAGAAGTAATAAACTAGATTAAACAACCTCGATTCCCTGAGATCGACTCCGGTATCAACCTCTTTACTACGATCCCTGCACTTGGGGAATACCGGATTTATAAATATTATTACTTGTTATTTTCATTAGATAAAATCCGAGACAGAAGGATTGGTAATAGAGGCAGTGATAAGCCGAGGCCTGATAAAAAGGGTTTGTGTCTATAGTGGAAGTACAGTCAACATCCTCTACTACTCAGCCTTCAAATCCATGAAGTTGAGAGATGAGGACATTGTGCCGTTATAAACCCCGTTGTTTGGATTCTCAGGGTAGGCCATCCATCTTGTCGGGTCGATAAACTTACTGACAACAGTAGGAGAGGGAGAAAAAGGCAGAACGATGGAAATGACTTATGTCGTAGCTAAGGCCCCATCGGGTTACAACGCCATATTAGGTTGACCCGTCTTATACGACCTGAGAGCCATTATTTCAACCTTCCACAACAGCATGAAGTTTCCCACCTGGTATGGCACCCATGAGGTGCAGGGAGATGTTGAAGTTCCAAGAAATTGTTGTTTGGTTACGATAAAAGGGAAGGGCGTCGGATAGGTACTGGTCGAGGAGCTAATCCCTGAGGAAGAGAAAGATAAGAGATGGGTCTCTGTCGACCCGATGGAGGAAGTTCGTGTGTGGAAGGAGGAAGAAGTCCAAGGGGTCCAAATCGGGAAGTGGATACCACACCCCGACATGCAAGCCTTTGTCGACCTCCTGGTCGAATATTGAGATGTGTTCGCTTGGAAGGCCGATGATATGCCAGGCCTGTCAGCAGATATAGCAGTGCATCGACTCAATGTCGACCCGAGAAAGAAGCCAATACAGCAGAAAAAGAGAAACCTCTCCCATGAGAGGAAAGAGGCGGTAAAAAAGGAAGTGGATAAATTGTTAGTTGCTGGAATAGTCAATGAGAAATTCTACCCGGACTGGTTATCCAATCTAATCTTGGTAAAGAAGCCAGATGAGAGCTGGCGAATGTGTGTGGATTTCACAGATCTAAACAAGGCGTGCCCTAAAGATTCTTATCCACTCCCTAAGTGTTGGCTTATTTTTAAGTTTTTGTGATGAGTGCCAGACTAACTATTGTAGAGCAGAGGCAAAAAGATGTCTAGATCAAATGTATAGGTTTATTAGAGTTTGATCTTTGTATAGGTTTGATGAAACAAGCACTATAAAGGTCAGCTGACTAGTCTAGATCAGTAGGGTAGTTAGGGCAGTAGACTTATCAGGAACCTGCTGAAGACTGAGGCTGAGGGCTCAAACTTAGTTAATGAAGGCTAAGGGATCAAACTTAGTAATTAAAGTCAAGGATATGGAATCAGAATTCAGGGAAGTCTGTGATGACCTAAACTGATTACATATACCTTGTGTACAAGGTCTAAGTTCCATAAGATGGATGATAACTGGAACTTAGTTATATGCAAAAAGGTGTAATCTAACTTCATAAATAAAAGTTAGATAAAAGACAGTTAGCAAAATATGGTTCAGCTGACTGATATGTATCTCAACAGACTTATAAACCTACTGATACATATACCTCGATTTATTCAAGATTACATTGGTAGAAAACATGGGTAAGGACAGCTAACAACCTCTGATTTTATCAAACAAATCAATGGTTGAGATTAAAAGGACGTTGGGATGATTCAGGACTTTATCCAATGGTTACAAGTCAAAGGGTGGACAGACTGTACACTATCAAAAAGTAATCTGACTGTGTCAGTACTATGAACAATGACAGAAAGCAAGTCAAATGGGACAAAATCTGGAACGGCTATATTTGAATTTCAAATACAAGTCACAAGGAATCCTACCTATAAATAGAGGACTCCCAATTCAGATACAAGTGATGAACATTGATGAAAAATAAGAATCTATCTTCAGCAATCAGAATTTAATCAAGAAAAACACCTGCTGAAATTACTGAGCTTAAGGCTACTGATCCAGTGAAAATCTTCAAGTGTAATCTGTATTCAAGCTACATCAAGTTTACACACTTGAAGACTACAAGCTGCTGATTATATCATCCTGATCAAGCTGCTGCAACTGAATCATTTACATGATTCAAACTTTCTTTTACAAGAATTACATTGAAGACAAGTGAAGCACATCTGTGTGGAAGATCGTTGTTTGTGGTGGAGTGGTGAAGAGGCAATCCTACCCTTCAGGAGGAGTGAAAGACTTTGGAGCGACAATCCTACCTGCTTCTAGTTTTCGATTTGTGAAGCCATAGCTATTGGTGAAGGACAAACATCTTAGGGATTTTGTAACAACAATCTCAAGAATCTCTCCAGTGAATTACCTCCAACATCACAGGAGAAGAGTGGACAAACAGGATTACACCACCTGGAACCACTATAAAATCTGCCTATTTACTTTCTGCATTTATATTCTGCATTTAGTTTATATAACACATCAGCCTACTGAATCTAGCAACTGAATTCACACACATACACTACTTTGTATCTAATACTTGGTATCATATTTAACAACAAGTAATAAGGCTTAATTTTTGATATAATTCCGCTGCACAAATTCAGTAAACTCAACAGTCAGCAAACTACTGAGTATCAGCAGACTGCTGAAGTTACTGAGTTTGTTAACTCCAAAAGTTTTAAGTTTTAAGTTTATTCACCCCCCCCCCTCTAAACTTAACCAAAGCCTTTTCAAGGGACCAACACTAAGATTGATCAGATGGTCGACTCGACACTGGGTTTCGAGGTTTTCGTGTTTCTAGATGCTTAAAGGGGATATTATCAGATCTTCATGGATCCCCAAGACTCGGAAAAGACCGTCTTCATCACAGAGTTTGGCATGTTCTGTTTCGTGACCATGCCATTTGGTCTAAAAAATGCAGGAGCCACTTATCAGAGAGCGGTCAACAAGATCTTCAAGGGGCTGATAGGTCGTAATATGGAGGTGTATGTCGGTGATTTATTAATCAAGAGCAAGTCCATGGGACAGTTTCTTGTTGATGCTAAAGACGTTTTTGAGGTGCTCCGGGCTGCAAACATGAAGGTCAATCCGAAGAAGTGCACCTTTAGGGTTCGATCTGGTAAGCTTTTGGGGTATATGATATGGAAAGATGGAATTCGAGCTAACCCGGACAAGACCGACGTGCTCAGGAATATGCCTGCACCTCGTAGCATCAAAGAGGTACAGAGGTTGACAGGTCGTATGGCGGCTCTCAATCGTTTCTTATCAATATCAGCGCAAAGAGCACTTCCCTTTTTCAAGATATTGAAGAAGGTAAGTCCTTTTCAATAGGATGACAAGTGTCAAAAGGCATTCGAGGACCTGAAGAACTATTTATCCGATTTACCCACGCTGTCTTCACCCCGAGAAGGAGAAAGACTACTGGTTTATTTAGCCATTTGTGAGGAAGTAGTAAGTGCAGTGTTGGTTCGAGAAAGGGAGCATGGACAGGTTCCAATTTATTTTGTGAGTAAGGTGCTACATGGAGCAGAGATTAGATACTCGCGAGCAGAGAAGTTAGCACTGGGTTTGGTTCACGCATCGAGAAAGTTGAAGCCTTATTTCCAGGCACACACAATTGCAGTGGTAACTGACCAGGCTTTGAAATAGATTTTGACCAAGCCTAAGACATCGGGTCGGTTAGTTAAATGGGTCATGGAGTTAGCTGTGTATGACATTAAATTCTTACCTCGAACAGCAGTTAAAGGCCAAGCTCTGGCCGACTTCATTGCTGAGGGATTATCTATTTAGCTAGAGCAGGAGAAACAAGCACCAGGAGAACAGTGGACAATCCACATCGATAGAGCATCCAGTAAGCAGGCGTCGGGAGCTGGTTTACTATTGATCAGTCCTAAGGGGGAGGAATTCCCCTATGCGCTTCGATTTAAGTTCAAGGCCACCAACAATGAGGCAGAGTATAAAGCCATGATTACGGGTCTGAAGCTGGCATCCAAGTTAGGGGTCAACAATCTCATAGTATATAGTGACTCTCAGCTCGTAGTCAATCACAAACGAGGCGAATATGAAGCTAAAGAGGAGGCTATGAAGAGTTATTTGAAAGTGGTTCAAGGGTTGATGTCGAAGTTTAAAACAGTTCACATCGAACAGGTACCTCAAAGCGAGAACAAAAGGGCCGATGCGTTGTCCAAAATCGCATCGGATTTCAAATCAAAAAGGAAGGTCCTAGTCGAAATGTAAGAAGAACGGAGCTACAACGAGGTCGATGTGCAGCCAGTTACTCAGGGGTCAACATGGATGGACCCGATAGCTTTATACTTGAAGGACGGAATCCTACCGTCCGACAAGTCCCAAGCCAGAAAAGTTCGACTACAATCCACCAGGTATGCTCTGTTTTGACTACGTTCTTTATCGAAAATCTTTTGTGACCCCATGGATGCGTTGTGCCTCGGAAGACGAAGGGGCATATCTTCTCGAGGAAATACATCGGGGAGTTTGTGGAAATCACTGTGGAGCTCGGATGCTGGCCATGAAATGTAAACTAGCAGGTTACTTTTGGCCTTCGATGCAAAAAGATGGCAACCGTCTGGTAATGAGATGCAGAGCTTACCAAGTGCATGACGTGGTAACACACCAGCAAGCACAGGAAATGAATGCCATCGAGTCGGTATGGCCGTTTGATGAATGGGGAGTGGACATAGTGGGGCCTTTACCTGGAGCTCCAGGCAATTTCAAATTTGTAGTGGTGGCAGTTGACTATTTCACCAAGTGGGTCGAGGCCAAGTCTCTTACCGACATCAAGGCCTCGACCATCAAAAAATTTCTCTGGGAAAGTATTTTATGCAAGTTTGGGTTCCGAAGTATCTGATCTCGGACAATGAAAGATCGAGCACAGAACAACCTCAGTGGCCCGACCTCAGTCCAATGGGCAGGTCGAACAAATGAATAGGCAGATAAAGTTTGGTTTGAAGAAGCGACTGGAGGATGTGGGTCATGATTGGACAGCTCAACTGCCTAGTATTCTATGGGCATATCGAACAGCACCTAACGTGGCCACAAAAGAAACTCCCTTCGCCATGACTTACGGATGTTAAGCAGTAATACCTGCGGAGATCGGGTTAGCCTCGCCATGAATCTTAGCCTACAATGTCGAGACAAACGCTGCCGATCTACGACATGAGAAAGATAATGTTGAAGAGAGAAGATAGATCGTCGCGCATCGAATGGCTAACTACAAGAGGAAGATCTCACAGTACTCAATGTAGAGTGAAGTATAAATACTTCCAAGTGGGCGACCTCGTGTTGAGAAAAAACGAGACAAGCAAGTAGGATCCAATAGGCAAACTCGAGCCGAATTGGGAGGGTCCTTATAAGATCCTGAAAGTCCATCCAAAGGGATCGTATCAACTTGGCAGGTCGGATGGAAGTACGGTGCCTCGAACTTGGCATGCCACCAACCTCAGAAAATACTATGTTTGATCTGTTTGTTTCTCTATTTCATTTATAGTTCTACTTTTTTAGTTATTTGTAACAAGTCGATGCGACTATTGATCTCGATGCCTTTTATCTAAGTGATTTTCTTTTCAAATTATGCTTTACTTGTAAGTTATCTAAAGAAAAAAGAAGAAGGAAAAAGAGCAAAATTCGACCGCAACAACAATTCCTCGACACAATATGGAGTTGGAATAAGATAGTGAATAAAGGCAAGTAAATGACAGTGCTTATATCACTCCCGACCTGCCTATAAGCCACGATGCGAGGCGGTTGGAAGATCCCACGACGGATACCTTATTCGACCAGTTCATAAGCATCACGAAGTGCGACAGTCGAATAAGGAGTTTTCAATTCGACAAGGTTACAAGCCTGACGAGGCCTGACAATCGAATCGAGTTCCGACCAAGTAGCCAAGTCAAGCCTATAAGGCAGCACAATGCTCAATCGACTCATTAAAGTGTACCATGAGTCATGTACTCATACTACACTTCGAGGGGCCCAGGGGAAATAAGTCCAAAGGACTGCACCCGATAAGGCAATGTTCGCAAGGGAATTAAGTCCAAAGGACTACACCCTAGGCAAATAGTTAAACAATGCGAAAGGCATTCAATGGAAAAGCATAGATTGAGATTCAAAAATCAAAGTGCAAAATTGTAAAGTCAAAAGTCAAGTTTTAGAGATCGAATCGATTATTTGTCTCGACAAAAAGATCAAACAGAGAAATAAAGGTTCAGTTAAAGTTATTACAACCGAATTGAATAAAAATTGTGCAAAAACAACAACAAGAAATAAGATCAGGCAGCAGGCTGATTCGATGTGGATGCTTTCGGGTCTTCTGGCTCCTCCAATTCGACATGCTCCTCTCCATCCCCATCCATTGCAGGAGCAACGTACTTGTCATGCAGAGAAATACCAGCCTTGAATTGTGTGAAGTATCGGCCATAACGAGGGATGGCCTTAGGATAGTATAAGTGGGCCTTGTCGATGCTGGATACTTCAAAATCCGGGACGACCGCCTTGACTTGATCGAGAGCATTCGAGAATCCCCCCTTTATAGCCTGACTCATCAGCAACGTCAGGTCATTCTCAAGCTCTACAGAAGCCAGGAAATCCTTTTTGGCCGACTCCAGGCGAGTCGTGAAGCTATCGACCTCGAACTGAAGGTCATCTCGAGCTTTGAGAGATCCAGCCAATTCAACCTTCATTTCATCGAGCTCCGATCTCACCTTCGCCAGCTCAGCATCCCTGTCATATATATCTTTGTGCGCTTCGGACAGTTTGTTCTGAGAGGTTGCTAGGTCGGCTTCAAGTCTGAGACGTCGACCATCCAACTTTTTCACGATAGATTTCTGCTTCTCGATCTCTGAATTTAGCCGGTTTATCGTCTCTTTTTGCTCCTCGAGAATAGCAGAAGGGGACTCGATCCGGGTTCATGTCCACTTTGGCCGTTAGACAAGCCTGCAAAGGTATTAATGTTAATTCACGGAATAGACAAAAAATCCAAAAATTAATGGAGTGAAGTGAAAACTTACAGCTCGGATGATTTTTGGAAAATAATCACTCAGCTCCTCAGGAGCCATGGTTTCCATCTCGGCAACGCTCGCGCCAGGGATCATCTCGACGCCCCTCGGGCTTTGAGGAGGGATGTTGCAAGCTTCTTTTCCGACTCCATGCCTCACCTCTGTGGTCTTCTGACATTTTCTCAAGACGAGATTCCCCTCCGTCTGCTCAGTCACCTGAGCCTCGTCTGGTTGCTCTCTCAGAATGTCAGATGTCGACGCAGGGGTAGAAGCTCGGGCTGGAGTCTTTTTACCCCCAGAGATGATTGTGCCCAACACGGGCCTCTTCGAACCGATACCAGCTAGACGCTGGATTTCCTTAGGATCAACCCTCTTGGGGTTAGGCACTTTACCAACCTCTTCCAATTTTGAGAAAAATTCCATTGAAAACAGAGAAAAATCGACATCAATATGCAGTCAAAACAGAAGCAAGTATAGAAAAAGAGAAAATGCAGAAGTGTAGCAGCTCGACAGAGTGGATAAAAACCCTACACAATACTCGAACATCCTCATCGAGTTCCAAATAAGCACCCAGACCCGCTGTCTCGATATCGGCGAAAGGATGTAAAGAATGTAGGTTTCGAGTTGTGACATCGGGACCAATTCTCTCGAGAATCTTGCACTCGCTGGGGGCATCAGAGTCCAGTTTATCATGCCATTTCCTAGGTCTTTTGTACCAGGTATGGATGTCGACATCTTCCAACCCGTCACGGATGAAGAAAAAATGAGGCTTCCACTCGCCCTGAGACGAGGTCACTCTTCTCACAAATTCCGAGACCAGAGGGCGCCTCTGGAAAGTGTACCATCCCGCATCTTGCAGGCCTTGGATCGAATAATATTGTCTGAACAGCCAGACTGTGAACTCGACCTTGGCAATTCGAAACGCCAACACGAAACCCATAACGCTCCTAATTCCATTTGAAGCGAGTTGTGTGGCACTGATTTGGTAATCGCGGAGGATTTTTATGAGGGCCGGGTCGAAGGGAAACCTCAATCCCTCTTTCAGGTGTGCCTCCTATATGGCACAAAACCCAGGGGGGATCACAGGCATATTGAAATCGACCATGAGACATCTTATTGTTTTCAGAGGAATAAGGAATACCATACTTTATATAGGTGGCCTTGGCTTTTTCCTGGGTTAGGTTGGATATGCAACCATAGGGCCCTTGGCCTTTCATCCTGGTTTTGCGTTTGGTGGTAACCGGTCGAGAACTCGATTCTTCTTCTCTTCCCTCTTCTTCTTCTCCGGCTGCTCTCTCGCCGGAAGCAAGCGGTTGATCAAAAACTGTCTTCTTTACTGATTCTTCTTCTACCACAACAAGTTCTTCCCTATTTTGAGAATCGCTCTCACTCCTAGACATGGAATTGAGAAAAGGTAGAGAAATAAAAAACAAAGGAAGAATTTGAGTAAGATTAGGGCTTACTTGAGATTTTCAGATAAAGCGGAGAGTTGGAATAGCAATTAAGAGACTTCGGTGTCTTGGACTCCTTTTATGCTCCACAATCTTGCAAATGATTTGAAAGGGCAGGATTTGGGGGCAGTTATAGAGTTTGAAACACGGTAATCAAGGATAGAAAACCCGTGTGGACCAATAAAGACGCTTCGTTTCCTGCACCCATTAATGCTGAGACAGTGACGTCACCCTACGACAACCTACATCGATTTAGAAGACAGCTGTATTGCCGCCTAAAGAAGGCCACGTATCGAAAAGATAATGAAAATTTTTAGATCCGACTTCAGCATACGAGATAGGCTTTTCTCCGATCTGGGGGGCTTATGACGATACGGGATTTCACCCCTCCACGTGGAATTATCTAAGTAGTCCAGCTGGCGTGTGGGAAAGTCCGAGCCTCTGTGGTTAAATCTGTGTGGGCTAAACCAGAAGTTGGTCAAGGAATGGGGCTCATGGAAACTAAAATGAAGAAGCTTGGGTATAAGCTTACTGAGTGGAATCACACTGTTTTGGGAATATTTTCGATAACACACAGAAAGCGCTGGCGGAGGTCATTGTTAAAATGTTGAGGCATGATCAAGTCGGGTCTCTTGATACCCGTGTGGATCTCGATAGGGCTATTATGGACTATGAGAGATGCAACAATATTAAGACTCGATTTCTGCTGTATAAGCAGCAGATTAAATGGATTGAGGCGGGGGACGCCAATAGTAAGTACTTCCATGCTATTTGCAAGCAAAGGCGGAATCAGAACTATATCCATCGTATTAAGGCAGAGGCTGGTAATTGGATTGACAATCAAGACGAGATACGGATTTCTTCGAAGACCTTCTTTGAAAACCTTTTCACGGCTAGTCGGACGGGGATTGGTGCTCCTTTGAAATCGTTTATCCTTCCTCAAATCTCTGAGGATCAGAATGCGAGCCTTATTGCGACCCCTACGAGTGAGGAAATTCACAATATTATTCTTTCCATTGATCCGGATAGTGCTGCGGGTCCTGATGGCTTCACCTCTCACTTTTTCCGATCGTGTTGGGACATCATTAAGCATGACATGACTAATGCGTTTCGGACTTTTTCTCGGTGGTCACCTTCCACGTTATTTTTCCACGTCTTCGATTATTCTTCTTCCAAAGAAGGTGGGGCTGATTGTTGGAAAGATTTCCGCCCTATTTGCTTGTGCCTTTATTTTCTCCAAGATCATCACTAAGATAATCACTCAACGGTTGAATGCGTATCTCCCTATGCTGGTGGCAGACCACCAGTCGGGCTTTGTGTCAGTCGTTCCATTACGGATAATATTCTTTTAGCTCAAGAGGCTTGTGTAAGGATTGAATAAGAAGATCCGCAGCCCTAACATTTTGCTTAAGCTTGACATGGAGAAAGCTTATGATCGAATGGAATGGGGTTTCATTATGCAGATTTTGAGGATGTTTGGCTTTCAAGAGCCCTGTGTGGATCTCATCTTCCGCACTTTGGCGGATAATTGGTTCTATATCCTTCTGAATGGCATTCCGTCACCCTCCTTTCATGCGACTCGTGGTGTCAAACAAGGTGACCCGCTTTCTCCCGCTCTTTTTGTTCTTGCAGCAGAGTATTTTGGGAGGCTTATTAATGATTTCATGATCTCCAATCCGGGTATGCATTATCATTCGAAAGTAAGGGGATACATTACTTGGCTTTTGCGGATGAAAAGATTCTTTTTACTGGATGCAATAAGAAAGGTCTTAAGCGTCTTAAGGAGGTTTTTCAGCATTATGAAATTGTTTCGGGACAACGAATAAATGCGAGTAAGAGCATGTTCATTGGCTATAAGTTGCATGCAACTCAACTTCGTTGGATCCAGAATGCGTTGGGTTTTATGAGGGAGAATATGCCTTTTCGTTATCTTGGTGCTCCTCTTTTTCGAGGACGGAATAGAATCAGCTACTATCAAGACATTCTTGACAAGGTTCATCATCGGCTTTTCATTGGGGAAGTCGGTCGGCATCGTTTGGAGGTAAACTTATATTGCTGAGGCATGTGTTAACTTCTATTCCGATTATTATCCTTCAAGTTTTGGTCCCTCCTAAAGAGGTTATTCATCGGTTACATCGTCTTTTTAACAAATTTCTTTGGGATGGCTGACCCAACGGGAGCCATATTCATTGGATGTCGTGGGAGAGTGTTTGTAAGCCTACGGAGGAAGGGGGTTTAGGGGTGCGAAATCTTTTCGAAGTTATGGATTCCTTTGCGGTTAAATTATGGGTTCGTCTACGGATGAGACAGGGGATTTGGGCCCGGACTATCTATAGTACTTATGTTGCGGATCAGTCGCCCCTGCAAGCTTCCCTCCCCATGAATCCGACGCAGATGGTTAAGAAAGTTTGGCAAGTGCGTGATATTGCTGAATATGCTATCACGTGGAAGGTCAATGCCGGTAATATAGATTTTTGGAGAGACAAATGGATGAACATTGATTTGGGCGATCCTCCGGACAACGAATTTAGGAAGGTGAAGGATTTCTTTGTGAATGGGAGGTGGAATGTTCCTCTTTTACAAGAGCTTCTTCCTCTACATATAGTGGATGAGATTCTATGCATGCCATTTCGACCGACTCAGACGACGAGTTGATCTCGGATTTTAAATTCGGGATGGGCATTTCGGTACTAAGTTGGCGTGGAATATGCTACGGTCTCACAAACCGGTTCGCCCTCTCTTTAAGTTAATTTGGAACAATATGTTACCTCTAAAGATTTCTTTCTTTCACTGGAGACTAGTCAATAATGTTCTTCCTACTGATTCGAACATTCGGTGGCGTGGTATTACTTTGGTTTCTAAGTGTTTTATGCGTGCAAACAAAGGGGAAGATCTTCGTCATATTTTCATTGAGTGTCCTTTTTCCCAGTCTATCTGGATTCACTTTATGAGTCAATTTGGCCTTCGTTTCACTCCTACTACTGGGATTGTTCCTATGTTTAATTTCTGGATCAACTCTTCGGCCCACATATATAATATGCGCCTTCTTGTACCGGTTATTGTGTGTTAGGGCATCTGGACGGAGAGGAATAAGTGTAGACATGACGATTTTTGTCCGTCCGTTCAGCATACCAACATTCTCATTAAAAGGATGATTAGACAGGAAGCATTCCGAAAGGTTGTTGATCGTAAACATATTGGGATTGATTGGGATGTTCCTTTTTTCAAGCCTTTCAAGGTGAAAACTCGGCCCAAGCATCGACTGATCCAATTACGGTTCAATCCTCCCCATGTCAGACGGGTGAAGCTCAATGTAGACGGTAGTGTCAGAAATGGAGTGGCTTATGGGGGTGGAATTATTCGAGATTCGCATGGAAACTTTGTCGCTGCGTTTCATGCTTGCTTCGGCCATGGGAATGTTCTTGATGCTGAAGTAAAGGCGCTGCTCTTTGGTATTCGGTTGCGTCCACATGCTTTGCCTCTTGATATTGAGACTGACTCCATTTTTGTTTCTCGTGTGATATCCAGAAATCATAGTGGAGGTTGGTCCCTCTGCATCTCGATTGGTCAGATTTTGTCTTGTCTTCGGGACATACCACATAATATCTCTCATGTGTTTCGGGAATGTAATAGAGTGGCGGACAGCTTCACCGTTATGGAAGGAGACGATATGACGTTTAATCATCTTGACGATGTACCTGATCATATTCAACAGCTTATTAGTGATGATTTACATGGCCCTCCTCTTATTCGACATGTTGCAGACAACTAGGGAAGCACTCTTCACTTGTTAAAGAGGGGAGACGACTTTTCCACATCGACGTTGTCATGTTTGGATGCGAATGGCTCCTTCAACCTGGAAGCACCCCTCCTATTCTAGTTGGGGTGCAAATCAGGTGTTTTCTATCCATCGTTTATTCATTACTTGGCACGTAGAACACTTTTTCACCGATTTTTATGCTTTTATTATGTCATGGCGATTCAGGCACCTCTTCCAGGGACATGGTGGCGTCGATTTTCGAAGCACCCTATCATGATGTTAGGGGTGCAATTCAGGTGTATATGTTCCTTTATTGGATCCTTTGTATAATGATTTATTTTTTATGGCTCTCTGATTTCTATGCTTTAACCGGCGTTTGCATTTTGAGGATTCATGTTCGGCTAGCTTGGACCGGGCATTTTTATTTGAAGGGGACGCATATAAGCAGACTGCTGGCGGTCAACGGAAAGGGTTCAATGCATAGAACCAGGATTGGCATTCAACTTTGGAGGCACCCCTATCATCCTGTTAGGGGTGCAATCTAGGTGTCCTTCTTCCTTTCTTGGGTTATTATCTTCTTTGGTTATTTTTGGGGTTATCATCTTTCTCCTATGCCAGGTGTAACCATCCGGGTTGTAACAGCAAGGACAAGGTGGAGAAGGAGTGTTACCGTTTTCGTGCTTCAGGCGCTTGTTCGGAGGCTTTGGCTCATACCTTGGTCGGAGACACGGGCTATTTTTTCCCTTGGAATTGCTATGCGGATTCAACCGTGCTATCTTTTGTGCTTAAGCAAAGACAAGTCTTGAATGGAGGATAATTATGATGTGTTTGACTGTAAAATTTATGGTGTCGGGATTTTGGGGGTGCATAGAGCGAGTACTCTTCCTTATGTGCTGGATTTTCCTACACTGGGTTTGCCACGCATAGGGTTTAAGGAGGCCATGCTATGCACTCTATCACGTACTTGGGGCGGGCCGGGATGTGGCATTGACTTTGTAGCACTTTATTATTTTCCATTTTAATAAAAAAAATGTTAATTAAAAAAAAAAGTCCAAGCCTCGGATATACACATCGGGTCGAATAAGAGACGTGCCAATGAAGACCACAGCAGCCAGTAGATCTTGCAAGTGTCCCATCTCGAGCACCCATGTCGGTGTGATACGAGTTGAGACCAGGGTTCCAACCCAGATTCCAAGCCCAATATCCATAGGGTTACTTGGGCAAGGGGCAAGGCCCAATAAGGGTTATTTATGTCAATAGACAGCACCGCCTTAAGTTTTAGGGCAGAAGGTGGACTTATACCTATAAATACACTATTACAGGAACTACGTAAGGCTTGATTCCTGGATAATACACAGGATACGTAGGCAATCCAAGATACATTCTTGGAGTCAGCCATAAAACACTAAAAACACCATCTTTGCTACTGTCCGAGCCGTGCATATTCTTCTTGACTCACCCTTAAATTACACGTGGACCTGTTAGACAGGAGGTGCTTAATTCAGCATCATCAGATGGATTGATTTCTTCCTTTGCTATTATTTCTTATATTGAAACATTGTTATCTTAAGTTGTATAATAACATAGACAACATGAAATAATATTTAACTTAAATACTTATCAACATAGCACATATTAAAAAAATTCAAAAATAAAATTATTTAAATAGCATACATGGAATTGAAGCATTCTTTCTTTTAATTTTCTTATCTACTAATAAATAACTGAAAGCGATAGATTGTAGAAAAATAAAACATTTTAATTAATATTGCATCAAATTGAAATAAATAAATAATTTTAACAACGGCATGAAGAGATGTGGGAGCATATTCAATTTTCAACTCATTCTCGTAACAAGGACGGTTTTTTTTATTATATATATATATATATATATATATATATATATATATATATATATATATATATATATATTTTTTTTTTTTTTTTTATTATCTGATACGAAAGGAGGAGAGGATTCAACCCTGTGACTCTCCCAATGAAAGCCAGTAGAAAGTTCTAGCGGCAAGACTAACTACTACCTAGGATGAGCCATATGCTCACAAGGACAGTTATTCAGTCTAGCGTTTATTTTTTATTTTTTATTTTTTATTGTTTCGTACCTTTATCTCCCGTTGAATTTGAATACTCCGTTTTCTAGTCTTACATGGTGTGCCGAAACTTAATTTAACTTGTCTCCTATATGGACAAAGCAGACGATATTATTCACCTAATTCCCAAGACATTTCCACCACTATATTACTATTCTCAATACTCCTACCTCCGTCGCCTAATATGTAACGTTCCCAGATACCGGTCTGAAAAGGCTAAATGAGTCATAAATGATCCGATCAATTACTTATACCGTAATCCTCGATAGGTCTAAAAGGGCTAACCCGAGTTAACAATATTTTTATTTCTCACACTTTTTTTTTTTTTTTTTTCCTTTTTTTTTTGAAACTCAGTAATTTTATTAGATGAAAAAAACTGAAGTTTACACGGCCAACCCCTGACCTTACCACCAAGAAAAATTGCGTCATCAATACATGTTCATCACCTCCTTAAAACCTTAGTCCGGAAAACCCGTGTGGGAAAACCCGGGTGCTAAGGAAAGAGTGTGATCCCCCATGTATTGGTATGAAAACTAAAGCAAAGGAATACAATAGGAATCAACAAACTAAAACAACAACTAATGACTGTCTGTATGTATAAGTGCACTCCCAGCTGCAAGGTCCCCCAGGCAATGATCCAAATTCTTCTAGGGCAGCTTAAGATCCAATTCTGGCACCTACAATAGGGGTCAAGAATCTGCAGCATCCAGTTTTCAAGAGAAATAAACCACAAAAACCAAAAAGAGAGAAACAACCTGTTTGCACCCCTCAGCTTAGTGAAGGGTGCTTCCAAGGTTGCTTGGCCTTGCCATATAGGCTCACTACTGTCCCAGATAATATCTTCAAGCCTGCAACACATAATAACTCCACAAAGTAGCAGCAGCAGACACATCAAGAACCAGAAAGGATAAAGATGATAAATGGTAGAAGACCACCTGCGATCCCAGAATTTTGAGTAGTGCTGCCAACTTTAGCAAGATAATCAGCAGGGGCATTGGCTTCCCTGTAAATATGTTGGATCTGATATCTTTGGACAGAGACAAGATGTTGTATAAGCTCCACATCCTGCTGATACTTCCAAGGGATCTGGTACTTGCCTTTAATCATATGCTCTAAGGATTGAGAATCAGTCTCAATAATAACATCCTGAAGCTGTAGCTGAATACAGACTTTAATACCAGAAAACATGGCCGAGATTTCAGCTTGCATATTATTGTCAATACCATAAGCTTCATAACCAGCTTTGAGAACCTGACCAAGATGATTCCTAATAATGAATCCCCCACCTGCAATACCAGGGTTACCAATAGAAGACCCGTCTGTATTAAGTTTATAGCTGTAAGCCTGAGGGAGATGCCACTGAACAGGTATATGAGAGATTGAGATATTGTGAGTGAAATGTTTGAGAATGCCAGCTTGAATCAGGACATCATCTTGATCATTAGACCTTATAATTTGCATATTAGCACATATCAAATGTAGATTATCCAGAATAGCAAAGATGACAGCATTATTCTCAATCAGAGTGTCCTCAAAATACATCTTATTCCTAGTTTTCCAAATTTCCCAACAGATCAAGCAGGGTAGTAAAGGGAAGATCTTACCTCTAGCACCCTTTAGCTGTGGATTGAACCATTTGAGAAGAGTTTGATGCAAGGTAGATGAACCATGACCCCACTGTAAGATGCTTTGAAAATGTCTCCAAATCTGTTGTGTTTTTTCACAGCTCCAGAACACATGCTCCATAGTTTCTTCCTCATGACAGAACATACACTTAAAAGGGCCATTAATACCAAATTTGGCAAGCTGATTAGAGAAAGGAAGCAGATTATTATAAAGCCTCCACATAAGAATGGAAATTTTTTTAGGAATATAAGAACTCCAGATCTTCTTAAGCACATGATCAGTCTGATTTCTGTTTCTGAGAATGTTGTAAGCAGACTTGATAGTAAATTTACCATTAGAAGTACATATCCAGACCCATTTGTTTCTGCCAAGATATTTCATGTTATCCTCAGCAACATCTTGCACCTCAGCTAGGAGCTTCCAAGCATACAATTTGTAAATGGGATAATTACCTTTCATCACAGTGTTAGCCCACAGACCTTGACCAGTTTTAAGCTTCCACCACAACTTGCAAGAGAAAGCTTGCTGCAAAACAGAAAGATTCCTGACCCCAAGGCCATTTTCATCACTTGGAAAACAAACTTTCTCCCATTTTCTCCAAATATGTTTTTTGTTATTATCAGTATTCAGCCAGAGAAAATGAGAAAGAATTTGTTCAATTCTTTTGAAGACAGAGACAGGAAGTTTTAAGGCAGCCAGAATATGTATAGGGATGGCAGACAGAACATGTTTGATAAGGATGAGCCTACCCCCAGGTGTAAGGAATTTGGCATACCACCCTTGAAGCTTGTCCTCCATTTTATGTAAAAGAGGGAGAAAGTAACTATGCTTAGGTCTTCCCACATAAATTGGGCAACCTAAATAAGTAAAAGGAAAAGAGCCTTTATTCATGCCTGTTATATGCTTGACCATATTATGTGTGGAAACAGGGGCCTGTTTAGACAGAAAAAAGAAACTTTTACTGGCATTGATTTGTTGTCCAGAGGCCAACTCATACTGGTGCAGAAATAGGAAAAGGTTGGTGAGGGATTTCTTGGTAGCTCTAGCAAAAACAATCAAGTCATCAGCATACAAGCAATGTGTCACAGGGGTGAATCCTCTAGGCATTGCATAATGCTCCACATGAGTTTGGAATATGTGCTTAAGCCCTCTGGTAAGTGCTTCAGAGACAAGGATAAAGAGGTAGGGAGAGAGAGGATCACCCTGTTTAATGCCTCTAGTATTTTGGAATAGACCAACAGGGGAGCCATTAATTAAAATTGAGAACCAACTGAAAGTCAGATTGTTCATAATCAATTTTACAAAGGAGTCAGGGAAGCCAAATTTCAGGAGAAGGGCTTTCAAAAAAGGCCAAGAAACTCTATCAAAAGCCTTAGTCACATCAAACTTAAAGATGATATTATGGCCTCTAGTTTTTTTATGCAGGAACTGAACAAGTTCTTGAACAAAAAGGACATTATCTGCAATATCCTTACCCTTTAAAAAGGTAGATTGCTCCTTGGAGATGAGATGAGGCAGGACAGTGGACAATCTGAAGCACAGGACCTTAGTAAAAATCTTATTAATAAAATTGCTGAGAGCTATAGGCCTGAAGTCAGCAAAGGTGGCAGGAGAGGCTTTTTTAGGTATGAGGGTTATGACAGTGGAGCCAATAGCTTGGGGGATGTATCCACCAGAGAAAAAATGTGTGGCAGCTTTGTAGACATCAGGGGCAACTATATCCCAACAAGCTCTATAAAAGGAGCCAGAAAAACCATCCATTCCAGCAGCACTGGAAGGATCTAAATCAAAAACAGCCTGCTTAACTTCATTAATAGTAATATCTTCAACAAGAGGAGCAATAAGGTCTTCAGTAAGGATAGAGGGAATGAACTGGAGTAGGTCATCTATAGCATTGTTATCAACATAGTTATCTCCTCTGAATAAGTTGCTGAAAAAATTGACAGCAGCCTGTCCAATGGATTGCTGAGTAGTACACCATTGACCCTCAGTGTTCTTTATTTTATGAATATGTCTCACACTTATATAGAATGATCATTCACTTAATTTACCGATGTAAGACTTTACATTCCCTCCCCAATTATAAGGGACTGACGTCCTCGCCAGGACGGCCAGGACTTGTTCTACATAGACTTGTCCCAGTTTCGTCCTTACCCGAGGAGTCTAGAGGTGACCCCACCGACGTCCCACACAGTCACACGCTGTGGCACTTAGATCCGTCTAATAGTCGGCTCTAAATACCATCTGTAACGCCCCCAGACCCCGGGCCTGGAAGCGCAAAATGTGTCATAAATGACCTGGTCAACTACTTTGACCGTCGTCCTCGCTAGGTCTTAAAAGGCTAATCCGCGGTGATAAGACCTTTATGTCACTTATGTGTGGGTGATCATTCACTTACGATATGGGATCATTCACTTATTTTATTGATGTGAGACATTACATAATTTGAATTCACTTTAGCATTATGTTTTTCCACCTTAATCCCGATGCATTAATCACACTCAAATAAATGACATATAATTGTGTGTGCATTAATCACTTTCTTGATCTGTGTGAAAACATATAAATGCCTTTTTGTAACGCCACCGATTTGTAATTAAGCTTTTTAGGTCTTTCTAGCCACACACAATTAAAACTTTAGTACAACAAAGGTGGCCGGCACATAGCTGAGGCAGCAGGCCCATAGTTGAGTCGGTGAAACCGAACCCAAAAAAGTTTCAACGACTCCTAATTTTACAATTTCACATCATAATACATCATGAGGCTTCTATCGGCACCACAGTTTATTGCTTACGGCATCACATTTACTCCCGACAATCTTGAAATAGTCCTGGCACCACAATAATTATTTTGTTATTTTTTTCTTCAAGCACCACAAAAAAAAAAAGATTACTTCTTATACCACAAATCTAAAAAAATGCAATTAAGTCCTTTGATAAATAAATTGAAATATTATAATCCATTACAATCCACAAACTTAATTTTCATCCAAATCATCATCCAAATCCACGAATTCATGTTTATATTCATCATTGTTAAAGAAAGTTCATAGATAGGCTCGATTCGATTAGCTTAGCTTGCTTTACTTTTCTTGCTCACTAATTTGTATGTTGCTATATA
Source organism: Gentiana macrophylla (assembly GCA_026214975.1). NCBI lineage: Eukaryota > Viridiplantae > Streptophyta > Magnoliopsida > Gentianales > Gentianaceae > Gentiana > Gentiana macrophylla. The sequence goes on along the minus strand of CM047816.1, from coordinate 42,590,161 downwards.
TATTTCCCTATTCTTGTACCAAGAATCATCAATGAAATCAATGAAAATATTCTATCATTATAACTTTGATATGGTATCAGAGCCATAGGCTGAATCCGCCCTTTCATTCCGATCCCCTTCCTCCTTCATATTTCCGGCGTTCCTCTCCCTCCAAGCAAACAAAACCTATTCCCTCTCCTTTTTCATTCGATTCTGCAACCCACATAAAAAAACTCTCAACTAGCAAAAAAAACTCTCCGACATGGCTGATGATTCTTCCCTCACAGCCACCTCCCCCAAAAGTGCTTCATTCTCCCCATATCCCTCATTCATTGCTTCAAATTCAGTCAATATCATCAAACTCACACAAACGAATTATCAAATATGGTCGGCCTAGATCGTTCCCTATCTACAAGGCCAGGATGTTTACGGTTTCATTGATGGCACCATTCCATCTCCTACGCAACAAATTGATGGAAAACCCAATCCGGATTATGCCAAATGGGTTAAACAAGACAACTTAATTTTAAGTGCGATCACCTCCTCGTTCTATGAAGACCTTCTGATTCACGTTTAGCATGACTTTACCTCTTCTTCTATTTGGAAAGCCATTGAACGTTGTTTATCTTCTCAATCTCGGGCCAAAGTTGTTCACATCCGATCTCCGCTTGCCACAACCCGGAATGGTAACTCCACCGCCACCGATTATTTTATGACTATCAAGCGGCTAACCGACGATCTTGCTCTTTCAAGTCAACCTCTTTCCGATGATGATGTAATTAATTGTGTCCTTGTCGGTTTGGGATCTGACTATGATGCTCTCGTCGCCATGGCGTCCTCTCGATCTAACATCACTATTGAAGAGGTTTTCTCCATACCTCTAACCATAGAAGCCCGAGTTTCCCACAATGCTGCTGCTCCCACCATCGTTCCTTCACTGCCAGCCCACCTTCTGATCTTTCAAGGAATTATGCAGCTCGGCCTCAATCAAATCGTGGATGTGGAAATCAGAACAATAATAATACCAATCATCATGGATGAGGCCGCGGTCGTTCTCAAGGTTCCATGCCACTATATAATTCGTAACAGCAACAATATAATCAACAACAACATTACCCTCATCCGTCTCCACCCTCCTTGCAATGCCAATTATTAAATCGGTTTGGTCACATTGTTCATACGTGTTGGTACATGTTTGATTCCAATTTTAACCTTTATGCTCCTCCACGTCCTCCTTCATCTAATTTTGTAGGTACTTTTTTTGATTCCTCCTCCTGGCTTCCTGACATAGGTGCTAGTCATCACATGACGTCCAATCCTCATAGCTTCAACTCTCCACTCATCCAGTACCATGGTGATTAACAAATTTTTGCCAGTAATGGTAATGGTATAGCTATCTCTCATGTGGGTTCTATTTCCTTTCCTACACCCTCCTCTACCAATATTCTTCATGATGTTCTCATTTCCCCTACCCTTTTCTAAAAAAATTACTTTGTTCAACACTTTGCTCGCGACAATAATTTTTACTTTGATTTTTACACATCTTATTTCCTTGTGAAGAATTACTCGGGCCAGGTGCGTCTTAGAGGATATGTTAAAGACGGCCTATACCAATTCACTCACCATCTTGCTTCCTCAACTGGTCCCTCCTGCTCCGCTACTCACGCTATTCTCTCTTTCTTGCATCGTCGTCTAGGTCATTGGTCCCCGCGTATTACGAATTTTGTTCTTCGCCAGTTAAATATCCCCTCTCCCCACAATTCCCCCTCTTCAGTTTGTTTTGATTGTAAACTTGCTAAGAGTCATCATTTACCTTTATCTACTACATCTTTTACTTCGTCCAAACGTTTAGACTTAATCTATACGGATGTTTGGGGGAGTTGTGCTGAGACTTCAATTTATGCTCAAGATACTATGTTTGTTTTGTTGATGATTGTGCGAAGTTTATTTGGATTTATCCTATTATTTTGAAATCCGATGTTGAGACTATTTTTGATAAATTTGAAGGGATTGTTGAACGTTTATTTAATGCAAAAATTAATGCTATTCAAATTGACCGTGGCACCGAATATAGTAAGTTAAAGGATTATTTTTCTCGTATTGGCATCTGTCATTAGGTAGCATGTGCTCATACTCATGAGCAAATTGGTGATATACAAACCCGAATACGGTCCGATAAACTAATATGCAGACCTGAGCCAGGGACACACCTCAGCTCCCGACCTTCTTCGCCTCCAGTCTGCCTGATCGTAAGCCGAACAACAGTTCACTCAGTTAACATGCTCACGTAAACTGATCAAGACTGGGGACCGAACACGCTTCTCCCAGCCCGCTGTCCAATTATCGAACCATGCCCACAACTTTTTCCAAGCAAGATTCACACTTGACATTAGCAAAGGAAAGACTAACTAGCGGACAAGAGGACGCTGTCACGACCAACGAGCTTATCGGTCCGATTCATTTATTTACTTATACTCTTGATTGTGTTTAATTATGTCACATCATAGTTAATTATATCTTGTCACAATTTGCCTAATCGTCATTAACAATCCGTCTATATATAGGGGCACCCATGTAACTCATAAATGATCCAAGAATTAATATATGCAGAGCAACTCTGCTAATTTGTCGACTAAAGTGTCCGCATTCATCAGCAAGTAGTCCAACAACCATATATTCATCCAGTTCATAACTTCCGCCACCTCCTACAGGAGAAATCATACATAAATAGCCAATATCACCCTTAAAATATTGTATTATTTGGTCTACGTACCGGAGCGGATAACATTCGAGATTATGCAGGATTATACACGAAAGATCCTTTTTTGGCTCTCGCTTTAACCCTATGTTTCTTATCCCCTGTTAACGCAACCATGATATTTCTGTCAATATCAGTTGATCTATTACCGGGAAAATCATCAAGATTCAGCCTTTTCCGGTTGCTTGCACCATCGCGGATACAGCTCCACGACGGCTCCAGCGAGATCCCTTAGCCACCTTCAAGCTCTAAATCAATAAAAGATTTGATTTTTTGGGTTGTACTGCCTAGGAATCATAAATTTCAACATCTTTGACGTAAATTCAGTGATAAAAGCTTTGGTTTCACAGATCGTTGCTCCAACTTTTGTCAAAATCACTTCAAGTTTGAAGACCACCCCTGCTGGCATTTTCATAGCTCATACACGAGCTCCTCACAATTTCTAGGTTGGTAAACAAGTTTAGAAAGCTCAGCCCTTGATACATTAAAAGGATTGTGTTGTTGGAACAATTTAGGGAGTGCAACACCGGAGTTTCTATCGGATTATGTGTTTAAGAGTTACTCCGGACAGCTCCGCCCACTTTGATTTCTCTACAAGTTACCTATCAAAATCAACATGACTAGCGGGAAGATATTACATCTGAGACGCCGACCAAGTGGCCAATCAAGATGCTCCACGTAGAAGTGCTTCACATCATAGTGGACGTAGCAGGGGTGCGCGATCCATCGGGGGCAACTACGTACGCGAGGAAGAGGCGGATATACGAGGCGTGTTGAATGAAAGGGCTAACACTGTACTAAAATTCTTTGACTTTATATCGGGGAATTTGAATCTATGTAACAAAAAACTTGAAAAGCTAAACCCTAGCGAAAACGAGCACCTCTTCACCCTCCATTGACATCCACTAGCACAGCAGGATAAAAACCCAAAATTATCCGCACCATGGCCAGCAAAATGTCAAATCATGCCAGGGAGATACATGAGGTGGAAATTAGGCAGGGCCGTGGGAAGCATGTCGCTAAAACTTTTCATTGGAACTTTTAGCATAGGAAAAATCTGGACTTGGAGGCGAACTTAAACCCAAGTCTTCACACTCTGGCACTTAAAGCCCATATGGAATATATGGAGGACATGCGGCTATACTACTTGCAACTCATAGCTGAGGGACTACGTCCTCAACAGTTCAGCAAGTTTATCCCACCATTGCTAGCCCCTACAGAGGTACACCCACCATTGGATCCACCGAGGGCTGCTCGTTCTCGTCATACGGAAAGAGAAGAGAGTAGTCACTGTAATATCCCGAAATTTTGACTCCCTATTTAATTGATAAAAAAAAAGGTTCAATAACTTGGGGAATTATGTGTTTAGTAATTATTTGGAAGGGTGATTAATAATTAAAATGGAATCTTTAGAATTCTTTAATTAAAAGGAAATACATTGGTTAATAATTAAAAGGGAGGGGACTTTTTATTCCTTCTCCATCTTTTTCCCAATTACACGTGAAACCCAAACCCTCCCCATTGCCATTGTGTAGTAAAGAGGAAGGAGAGAAAATATCTCTCCTTGGTGTTTAGGAATTCGTGCCGGTAATCATTGTTTACTTTTATAGATTCGAGCTTCGTTGAGGATCGTTTTAGCTTAGCAAGGGCTTTCAAGAACGCAGCAATTCCGGTAAGGATAATTCTATTTGTCAAAAGTTTAACTTGATGTTGTAAAAGTTTAATTTAATACTTCTATGCTTGTGTGCCACGGTTTTGGTGTGTTAAACGCGTTCCTAGTAGTGTGTTGTTGTGTTAGTTAAAATCTCTGATCTATATGATACCTTTGTATGGAGTTTTCGGGCCTAAAGTGTTGTTTTTGTCTTTGTGTTGTGAAGAAACGGCTCGTAAATCGCGTAGAGAGCTTCTAGGTTTTAGTTGAAACTCAGCGGGACGGGCGTCGCTTTGAGAGGACGGGCGCCCGGTCTTGTCTCAACTCGAGGGGCGTCCGGATTCTCGGACGGGCGCCTCAAGCGGCTACTTTTGATTCAGGATGTAAAGTTTTACGGTGGACGGGCGTCCAAGTATAATGGACGGACGCCCAGTGCTAAAAATCGATTCAGGATGTAACAGTTTCACTGGGCCGCTGCTCGAGATCTTGGACGGGCGTCTACTTTTCCAAACGGGCGCCCAACATTTCAGACGGGCGCCCGCTTTAAATGTTCTCTTCTTTGTTAGTTATGGATAAACCTTACGAGCATGTTTTGTAAGTTGTGTTTGGATGAGACAACGGTATTGGTAACATTGGGTTTTGGATTTTGGGCATTGGAGATCGTAGACCCGTAGTGGTTGGGCCGGATAGGGTAGCTCCCAAAGCCGTAAACCCGGAAGGTTTTCTTACGACTTCAATGACCCTACGTGTTTGGGGAGTTGCGAGGCGATGATGTGGTCGGGCCGGATAGGGTAGTACCCGAAGCCGGGAACCGGGAAGGTTTCCTTGCACCCCAGCACGTGATGGTCCATCTAGTATGGTACCATTGGATGACCTTTAGGACCCTCCTCTCTAGGGCTTTACCCTTTGAGGGATGTGCACATTCGGGACCTTTAGGTGGCTAGTTGTGATGTTTGGTAGCTATTGTATGGGCAGTCGTAACTTTTATAGATTGGTTGGGTCCTTCATAAATTTAGTAGTACCTTTCTTGAGTTGGTTTTACTTTTGTACACTAGATTTATTCTTACTCAACTTTATAGTTGACGGTTTGTACTTTCGTCTGACCCTGCTATGATCCATTTATGGGGAGCAGATTCTTAGCAGGTACTTCTATGGATGTTTACTTGTTGCTGGGATGTCGCGGGGTTTGAGAGCCACGTAGTCGCAGTCACATGTTGTCTACATTATTTGAATTTTAAAATCTCAAGATTTTGATGTTCCGCATAATTACATTTTCTTTCGGATTTGTACTCACTTTAATATTTTCTTTCAAAATAATAAATGGTGAATGTTTATTTTCTTTCTGCTGTGGAATGTTGAATGTTACCGCCACAACTGTGTGTCGCGATGAGTGGCACTACGGTGACCAATACCGGCGGCCGACGGGATTGGAAACCGGGGTGTTACAGTCACACAACTACCCAGCCCAATAAGGGAAGAAAATCAGCTTTGGCTCGCCTTGGGCCTACGGATAACGTCCGCGGTACAGCCAACGAGCGAGGAAATATTGACCGTATCGGAAACACCAGACAGGTTCGGACCCATAGAGAGAAAAGTGTTACTCGGCCTCAATTGTCCCCGAGGTCACAGATGAACTGGGACTGATGAAACAACAAATAGAGGAGTTACAAAAGGGAAGGACAGTTAAGGAGGTCAGCCCCACCTAGGGTACAAGCCTCCTTCATCCAAACATCTTTAAGGAGGATCTAAGGTGAGGTACAAATTACCTGAACTTTACCAATTATCATGGTACCAAAGACACCCTAGATTGGCTCTCATCTTTTCAAAGCAAGATCAAATTGTGCACACCTAGTGAGGATGCATAGCCTTTGTGGGCACCATGCAAGATAGAGCGGCCTCATGGGTCCGCAGCCTGCCCCCCACATCAATATTATATTAGGACGATCTGGTCAACAAATTTTCAGAAGAGTTCAAGTCAGCGGGCAGATCCAAAAACACACATGTTGAACTTCATGAGGTTAGACAGGGTGAAAATGAGTCTACCCGCAGCTATTATGAGTAGTTTTACAATGTCTACGAGTTGACAAGGGGTCTTACGGATAATGTAGTGATGACCAGCTTTGAGACGGGGTTGAGTCCATGTTATTTAAAGTCTTACTTCACCCTCAGTCTGCCAGCCAACCTATAGGAAATGTTGAGTTGGACCAAGGAAGTACGTCGCGACTGTGGGGAATGAAGGATTGTCGTCATCCTACAATGGCAAACAAAGAGTTGAACGCAGCCCGCCTAAAGAAAGCCACAAAAATTGGGATCAGGATATCAGAAGCATGAGTAATTCAAGGAGGAAAACTAGACTCCCCTTAGGGTCTCATACACCCAGATAATGAATGAGGTAAGGGACGAGCTTCCTGACCCTTACCTGAGGAAACCGGACAAGCGTCGTGACTAGTCCAAGTATTGTGCATTTCACCCGGAAAAAGGTCACACCACTGAGGAATGCATACAACTGAAAAGGGAAATTGAAAAGTTGTTAACCCATTGTTGACACGAACATTACAAAAGAGATGGTGGGGGCATGAATCAGAATGATCGACAGGCAACAATCAGATAAAGCACAAAATTGCTCCATTAACAAACACGTCGAGAAGCCAGTGGTCCTGCGTGGGAACGAGCAGCTGCTCGGCTTTACCCGTAGTGAGCTGGTGACTTCGACTAACATGGAGGATTCGTGTCTTATCATTTCAGTGGTCATCAACAAAGTGTGTGTAGGCAGAGTTATGATAGACACTGGTGCTTGTAGGGAATTATGTACTCTAGCTATTTCAAGGAGCTCGGCTTCGGCCACTCCAACTTAAGGCCGTACAACGGCACCCTTGAGGGCTTCACCAATCACAAGATACATGTCAAGATGGCCATTGATCTAGATTTGCTGATTGGGGATTATGCACCCTTCCGGACTGAAATGTCACATTTTATGTGGTCGATCTCCAATCAAATTATAACATGATCTTAGGAGCACCAGCCTTGAGGTAGTTTCAAATAGTTGTTTCTATCCCGCATCAATGGGTGAAATTTTACGTCAGAGACAGAATTGGGGTTTCACTCATTGAGCCCGCAACGATCCTCACTTCTATTTAAGATTCGAGGGCAGAAAGTAAGAGGGCCCACATCGAGCAGCCTGGTATAGCAGCGGGCACGAGCATGATAAGAATGGTAAAGTAGAACATCCCTTCTAAATTGGAGTGTGAGACTTTACAAGTCAGAGATGAGCCGGACTTCACAACCGATGGCGAGCTGGTCGAGGTAGTCATTAACGATTCCTACCCTGACCAAAAAATCAAAATTGGGGCTCACCTAGCCACAACAGAAAAGTAGGTTTTGATTGCCTAGATAAAGGCAAACATTGACGCCTTTGCGTGGGTAGTGATAAATATGAGAGGCTTCGAGTTCGAAGTCATGCTACATCATTTGAACGTCGACCCTACCTTCAAGTCGTGTGTGATAATTAAAGAGTTGGCCTATCCCACTTGGTTTGCCAACATGGTGATGGTAAAAAAACACAATGGCAAGTGGAGAATGTGCGTGGACTTCACAGACATCAACCAGGCCTGTCCAAAAGATCCCTACCCACTTCCCAGGATCGATCGGCTGGTCGACTCCATTGCTGGAATTGATACTCTCAACTTCTTGGATGCGTACTCTGGATATCATCAGGTTAGTATGGCCGAGTCCGATAAAGACAAAAAGGCCTTCAGAGAAACTGGGGGTCTATAGTATTACGAGATAATGCACTTCAGGCTGAAGAACACAGGTTTGACTGATTAGAGGATGGTCAATAAGGTCTTTAGTTCATAGATCGGGAAATACATAAAGGCCTACATAGACGACATGGTCGTGAAATCTACAAGTGGCAGCCATGCCACCGACCTCAAATAAACCTTCAAGAATGTTCAAAGACACTCAATGAAACTCAATTTAGCCAAATGTACATTTGATGTCCATGCAGGCAAGTTTCTTGGGTTCATGGTCAGTCACTACGGGATCGAGGCTAATCCCGAGAATATACAAGCACTTCTCAACATGAGGGAGCCGACTAAAATCAAGGAGGTTCAGAGACTTAAAGGAAGAATAATTGCTTTGGGCAGGTTCATATGAAATTCGGCAGAAAAATGTCTCCCGTCTTCAAGATCCTCAAGGGAAACAAGATGTTTACATGGGATGAAGAGTGCTCCAAGGCCTATCAGGCTCTCAAATAATATCTAGGCAAGCCACATATTATAGTTAATCCCGCAGAGAGGGATGTTTTGTTTTTGTATTTGGCTGCCTTTGATCAGACTGTAGCCGCCGTGCTTGTAAAAGAGGCCGGACCCCTCTCATTCCGGTGGATCGTCGTTATTTTAATATGGAAAAATTAGTCTACTCGCTTGTCATAGCTGCACACAAACTCAAGGGCTAATTTACTTCGCACACAATAATTGTTTTAACGGATAGCCCTATGTGTAAGATATTACACAAACCCGACCTTTCAGGTCGTCTACTTCGATGGGATATTGAGATTACTGAGTTCGATATTCAATATCAGCCCATGAAAACGATTAAGGCTCAAGCTTTTGTAGATTTTATCGTTGAGACAAGTTTCAGTTCGGTGCAGCCAAGCTCACCGATATGGTCTGACCCTGCCCCGGCTTCACAGAAACCGGATAACTATTTTTTGGTCCCAGAGAAGGGTGAAACTATAGTCGAGGGGGGGTGAATGACTATAGTGGAGTTTCAAAACTTTTCTTTTATTTAAAAGCTTTTGGCAAATGGATAAGTCCCTTCTTACTATGTTGTTTTCAAATCAGTTTAGACAATCACGTAAATAAGTTATGATGTAGGCAAATTAAATAAATGTCAGAAAGTAAATTGCAGAAATTAAATTGACACAAGGCTTATAGTGGTTCGAGGGTGGTGTAATCCCTTAATCCACTCTTCTCCCGTGATGATCGGAGAAATTCACTATTGTTTTCACAGATACAATAGTATGATTGTCCTTGGCTTCCCAAGCTTCACAATCTACAAGACTATCACTCCTTGACTGCAACAGCTTCAGTGATTCAGTCTCCTTTGCTGCTCCTTGAGATCAAAATCCTTCAACAGACTATCACAGATTCAACTCCTTCTCGATTGCCTCGATTCGCTTGTTTTACTTTGATGAGAATGTGATTCACAAACTTGCTTGATCAATCTCGGTCTTTGAGTATGACTTTGTAGCTCGATGTCCGAGTTGATAACTAGATGTGTCTTTTAAGTTCAGAGAGAGGGCTTTTCAAATTGTGGGTTTTTGCTTGATTTTCTCTTGGATCGTTCCTCTCTTTTCTCTCGCATCATCGATTGCCTTCTATTTATAGCCTTGAATAACCTTGATTTTGAAATTCCGTCCGTTATATATATTAATGAGGGAATAATCCTTGATTTTATTCTTCATTCCCTTTAATTGCATTCTCCTTGATTTGTTGATCGGATTCTTTCTTCAATCGCATGTTAAAAATCATCCTTGATTGAACCTCTAATGATTGTGCATTTAATGCATGATCTTACGAATCTTCAACGTATATTAAATCTGATCTGGTAAGTGTTCCTTCGCCGTTTTCAGAACGGTCGAGCGATCCTTCTGACTTAGCCGATTTAAATCTTCCTTCACCATTTTGTCTTCACTCAGCCGAAAGTCAGTTTACTTTGCCGATTCACAGTTTTCTTCTTTGCTTCAGTTGAAGGAGAATCTTTGTACTTCACTAATCTTTGATTGGGGTGAGATCAATGTACACCATATTCGAATATTAATGTACATCACTTGTAGTATAACTTAGACTTGTCCAAGGTCATCACAGACTTCCTTGGTTACAAGTCGACCTTTAATGTCTCTGCATTGCTTCTCTCTTTGGTGCTTGGTCGGCTTCACTCTGCCGAATATCTGCTTTTGCTTTGCCGTCCCTACCAACTAGTACAATACTTGTCCGACTCAACTTATACAACATGTCGACTCTAAGTAAAGACTTATACAGAGAATTCTAACTTATTTCGAAGCTTGCTATAATAACAGTTTAGTATGGCCATCATCAAAACATAATAAAATGTTCCTAACAATTTCCCCCTTTTTGATGATGCCAAAACCCTCATAAGCCTGAACATAAGTAATCGAATTAATAGAACAAAAATTCAACAGTTTTATTCATCCATCATAGGGCAATAAGATCAAAAACTTTATTCAAAGGTTACAAACTACATTTTGCTTAATTCAACCTTGTACCTCTTGAACTTTGTAGTCTGAACCTCTTCAATGTCTTTCCAATCAATTTCTGGAAACTTCCACTTCCAATATGCCATAGCTGTGTATTCAGATACACCCTGAAAGACTCTTTTGGCAAAAAGTCTGTTGAAATCCGGCATGGTCTCATTTTCCTTAGGTTCTCCAAAATGTTTTTCAAGTCTTACCCTAGCCTTAGCAATATGTGAATCTGCAAACTTGAGGCTTTTGTAGAGACTCCACTGCTCCTGTTTCTCCATTCTTCCCATAGGATTGAAGAATTTTGCCATATATTTGAATTCTTCTTGTTGTTCAGCTGGCAAATCTTCTGGTCCTTTTGCAGATAGTGGTATGGATGAGCTTGGTTTGTTGTTGGTTTGTTTGAGAAGTGCAAACTCTCTTTTGACTTCATTGTAGAGTTTGGCCATATCAGTTCTCATCCTTTCATCCTGATAGCTTAGCCAATCAGCCCAAGCTTCATCTTGTGAGGAGTGAGGATAAAGTCCTTCCTGTACTCTGAAAAATTCTCTTACATGGTCCAGTACATCTGCATCATATTCTGCTTTGCTTTGGTGACCAGTGTAAGTTCTGTGTTCCCTAGTATGTCTGGAGCTGCTGCTGCTTCTGCTGGTGTTTCCTCTGGTGCTGAGTCTGTGTTGACTAGTTGATCCTCTTTGCTGACTAGATCCAAGCCTTTGTTGTCTGCCGGATCTGTCTCTATCATCATCTTTTCTTTGCATATGAAGAGGAAATCCAATGCAGGGTTCCTTTAGGGCCTTTTCTCTTTCTTCTCTGACCCTTCTTTGCTGTTCTTCTGCTTCATTTCTGATTCTTATTTCTCTGTCTCTTGCTCTCAGTTGTTCTTCAGTGAAATTTGGGGGTCTGATTGTTGATCCTTCAGGTTCAGGCTTATCCCGATTTTCCCTTTTGGCAAAGATCATCCTTTTTCTTTGGAGTAAGATGCTATTTGTGGCCTCTGCCGTGCCGATAGAGAGTCAAGCTTTGATTCAATAGATGTGAATCTATGGTGATGATCATTCAGTTTCTCATTCACACTACGATGTTTTGTGCCAAAGGCCACTGCCATTGATTCATTTTCTTGGGAAATATGCTGTCTGAGCCCTGCAAGATTGTTGGTGATATTGATATTAAGCTGCTTCATCAGATTTCCTTGTTGTTGAACCACAATGTTTTGTGCATCAATGTACTCTGCAATGGCCTGAAACTTGTGTTCAATGGAGGAGCTTTTGTCATTAAATGCTGAAGTCATGGATCTGAGATACATGGCTTATTGCTCCAATTCTTCAGCCAGCAGGTCTGCTGCTTTCTCAAAAGTTTCATTGGTAATGCCAGTGGCCAGCTGAGAGAGTTTGTGCCTTATGTCAGCTGGTTCTAGATCTGTTTGTTGTCCCTTGTCTTGATGTTGAGTGACATCTGCTCCAATTTCCAAATCGTCAAGAATGTGCGTAGATGTGTATGCTGGAGTTGCTTGAGCTGCAGTTCCCCCTATCTCTGTGCCGGGGGTTGCCTTGACTAGTGTGGCAGCAACTGAACCAGTGTCCACAATGTGTGTGTTGTCAATTTGGAACATTCACGATCGGTGGTTGAGTGGTCTGTCTTTCTTTGGAGTTGAAGACTTGTTGGATGCTTGTGGTTTCAAGAATGTACGGAGAAGAGTTGTATCATCAATTGCATCTGGTGCAGGAGCATCCTCTTCTCTGTCTTTACCAAAATCACCATCATTATCATCATGATCATCACCATCATCATGATCATCATCTTCCCCATCGTCTGAGTCATCACTCTGTCTCCCAGAGGCCTGGGGCAGTTTTGTCTTGGTTGCATCAACCAAGTCCTATAGAGGCGATTCATCAAGTACACCTACCAGAGTTGTGATTCCCAGAAAATTAAATAGCCATGCTTCTTCAGCAAGCATGCGGTCTGAGTCTTGAAGTTATTGTCTGGAATCCCCCTCCTTCCACTCAAGATAATCTGCAATTCGATCATCTATATCGTTTGCAGACAATTGTGCAGCTTCTTCTGGAGATGCCTCATCATCTCCAGTATCTTCCCTATTAGGATGTTGCTCATCCTCACTGTCATTCTCTTCTTCCTGTTGCTCCACCTCAGTTTCAGAATCCTCTTCCTCTTTATCTTCATCAATTAATTTTCCAAAGTCTGTCTTGTCCAGATTTTTGAACCTTTGCTTCTTTCTTTGACTGGTAGTGATTTGTGTGAATTTCTTCCTTTTTCCGTCTCCTGTCTTCTTTTGTTGTTTAATATAGGTAAACATAATTTTGGATTCATGCAGTTTGTGGAGTTGAACAGTAGGGACTTTAAGACATTGCATTAGATAGTGTAACTGAATCCCATATGACTTTTTTCACCGAACTGGCCTTTCTTTGTCTTTCCCTCTTTTATCCCCTTCTTTTCCGCTTTTACTTCCCCTTGGATTTGCTCTTTGATTCTTAGGAAGAAGTATTTTGCCCAATTGAATTGTAGATTGTTGTAAATGATTCCCATTAGCCGCATTCTAATTTCTGTCATGGCATTATTTGCGCCCAACTTTCCTTCAATGGTTTTGCCAATTAGGGCACTAAATTAATTGAATGGTTTCTTCAATGCAGATCTCAGACAGTTGACTTTGTAGATCCTGGGTTTGCCGTTTTGGCGATAGTTGCCCAGAAATCATCCAAGTTTTGTGATACCAATGTTACTTTTGCTTGACCTTTATTTGAAAGTTTGAGATGTTTTCGAATTACCTTTTCTGTAATCACCACTTCTTTGCCGTTGACAGATGCAACGATCTTGTCCGCTTCCCACTCGTCACCTTCTTCAGCAAGGAGCCCAGATACGTATTGTGCAGATTTCCAGAAGGATATGAGATTTTCATAGCACACCTCGGTTATTGGAGGGTTGAGAAAGGTTGACAAATTTAGATTTTCGCAGCCTGCTGCCAATCGTTTGGCATGCTCGTCATTTCCGCACAGTTTCAGGTAGTGTTCTGCTTGGAAGAATGAACCAGTGGCAATCGATTTTTCATACCCAGCTTGGGTGATTGAGGAAGATGATGCCATTGTTCAAAAAGAGATGGGGTTTGAAAATGAACTTGAGGTTGCAATAGAGAGAAACAAGAGTAGGGTTTGTAATTTTCAAGAGAGCGTAAAGATTTCTGAAAATCTTTAAGTCTGGTTTATATAGTGTGATTTGGGTAGTGTGAACGTGGTTTGAATATGGAAGGATTTTGTGACATCATGGCGTGATTTTGTGTATGTGAATTGCGATATTCGAGCGTAATGGGGGAGTGGTTTGAGGTAAGTAATGATAGAGCCCGGGAATCGAGGAGTTTACAATTCGAAAAATAATACAATTACCTCCATGATCATAAATTGATCTCCACGTGTGTAATCTTTCATAGAATAATCGTCCATAATCTCCTTATTCTCCACATGTAATCAGAATTGATTTTGTTCACACTTTTAATTTATCCTAGTCTTTATTTCGGTGAAGTGCCTTGGCTGGTCACTTAGCCGATCAAATGAGTTCTTCACTGAGCTGCTCCATTTAACTGTTCCTAACAATCAGTTAAGTTACCTTCACTGGATACCAGTGCCTTACCTGCTACACCTCCTGTAACGGAAAAGATTGTACCAGTTGATGAAGTCACTTAGCGATTACTCCAGTTGGCCGCTCCTTGATACTTAGTCGATTTCAATCATTCCTAACTCAGTTCTCAACATACTAAATCTTTCATAACTGAGTGGTTTAGTGAAGATGTCAGCAAATTGATCTTCAGTAGGTATGTATTTTAGGATGACATCTCCCTTTTCAACATGGTCTCTGATAAAATGGTGTCTCACATCAATGTGTTTTGTTCTCGAATGCAATACTGGATTTTCAGTAATAGATATTGCACTTGTGTTATCACACATGATTGGAATTGTTTTCTCTTCCATTCCATAGTCCCTTAGCTGTTGTCTTATCCAAAGTACTTGAGCACAACAACTACCTGCTGCTATATATTCTGCTTCAGCTGTTGATGTAGATATGGAGTTTTGCTTTTTGCTGAACCAAGAGACTAGTCTGGTTCCTATCATTTGACATGTTCCAGAGGTGCTTTTTCTATCTATTTTGCATCCAGATAGTCGAGTCCGAATATGATATCAATTTAAATCCTCCATCTTTTGGATACCAAATTCCAACATTTATAGTGTTTTTCAAGTATTTGATTATCCTTTTGGGTGCTAGAAGATGTGATTCTTTTGGTTGACCTTGAAATCTTGCACACACTCCTACTGCAAATGCTGTATCAGGTCTGCTTGCGGTTAAGTATAATAAGGATCCAATGATTTCTCTATACATTTTCTGATCAACATCCTTTCCTGCTTCATCTTTTCCAAGTATGACTCTAGCACACAATGGTGTGTCTGATGTGCCACTTGTATCCATCCCATACTTGTGTATCAAATCTCTTGTGTACTTGGCTTGACTAATGAAAATGCCATCCTTCATTTGCTTTACTTGAAGGACAAGGAAATAGTTTAATTCTCCCATCATGCTCATCTGAAATTTGCTCTTCATCAGGTTTGCAAATTTCTCACAAAGCTTTTCATCCTCGATCCAAAGATTATATCATCAACATAGATTTGTACCAAAGAATGTGCTTGCTCCTTCCTCTAGTTTGAATAGAGTCTTGTCAATAGTTCCCTTGTTGAATCCATTCTTGATCAGAAATTGTGATAGTGTTTCATACCAGGCTCTAGGTGCCCGTTTGAGGCCATAGAGGGCCTTCTTGAGTTTGTATACTTTGTCTTCTTTTCCTTTGATTTGAAATCTAGGAGGTTGTTCTACATAAACTTCTTCTTCCAAAAGTCCATTTAGGAATGCACTCTTGACATCCATTTGATAGACTTTGAAGTCTTTGTATGCAGCAAAAGCTAGAAAGAGTTTGATTGCTTCCAATCTTGCTACTGGTGCAAATGTTTCATCATAATCTATTCCTTCTGCTTGAGAATAGCCTTTTGCAACTAGCCTTGCTTTGTTTCTGACAACAGTTCCTTGCTCATCCATCTTGTTCCTGAATACCCATTTTGCACCAATGATGTTGGCCATATCTAGTCTGTCAACAAGTTCCCTGGACTTCATTTCTTTCAAATTCATTTAGTTCTTCTTGCATTCTTTGTGATCCAATCTACATTTTGGATTGCATCATCTATGGTCTTGGGTTCCACTTGTGATAGAAAGCAAGTTAGCATGTGCTCCAGTTGTCTTCTGGTTCTAACTCCTGTGTGAATATCTCCAATAACTTGTTCTTCAGGATGGTCTCTTAGCCAATTTAGATCTGGTTGAAGTTGTTCTTCACTTGGTGCTTCCATACCTTCATGCTGAGCATGAACTTCAACTTCAGGTGCTTCTTCTGTTGTATTGATATGTGGCTCCTCTTGATTTTCAAAGTGATGATTCAGGATAGTAGCTGGTATGGTTGCATTTGTATAAATTTCCCTCTGTGCTGCTTTCTCTTCTTGGTCTTGAAGATCTTCACCATTTGTATTTGGTTTCATCAAAAACCACATGTATTGATTCTTCAATCACCAATGTTCTTTTATTGAGTACTCTGAATGCTTTCTTTGGTGTCCGAGTATCCCATGAAGATTGCTTCATCACCTTCTCATCAAAGGTATGCAATTTGGTTCTGTTTAAGACAAAACATTTTTATCCAAACATATGAAAATATGAGATATTGGGTTTTCTACCATTCCATATTTCATATGGAGTCTTTCCATGATATTTGTTGATGATTGATCTGTTTTGTGTATGACATGCTGTGTTTGCTGCTTTAGCCCAAAATCTCTTTGGCAGGCATGCTTCAGCAATCATTGTTCTAACTACTTCTTTGAGAGTTATGTTTCTTCTTTCTGCTACACCATTTTGTTGTGGAGTGCCTGCTGCAGATAGTTGATGTAGTACTCCATTTTATTCACAGTAGGTTCTGATGATTTCATTTACAAATTCAGTGCCTCTGTCTGATCTGATCTTTATAATCTTTAGTTCTTTCTCATTTTGGAGTCTTCTCAGCAAATCTGGCAGCTTTTTGAGTGTCTCTTTCTTCTTGTTCATGAAAATGGTCCAGGTGTACTTTGAGAAGTCATCCACCACTACAAGGGTGTATTTCTTACCACTCACACTTACTGGTGTGACTGGTCCAAATAGGTCCATGTGTAACAGATGTAGAACTCTTGTTGTAGATTGATAAGGCTTTGACTTGAATGAACTTTTGATCTGTTTTCCTTTCTGACATGCATCACATAGACTTTCTTTCTTGAATGTGATCTCTGGAAAACCTTCAACTAACTTGTTCTTTGATAGTTTGTTGATGGTCATGAAATTCAGATGATTTAATCTTCTGTGCCAAATCCAGCTTGTAGATTGTTTGTTTTTGACCAGTAGATATGTTTCTGCCTTGGCTGTTCTCCAGTCCACAACATACATGTTGTCTTGTCTTCTACCTGCAAGAACCACTGTGTTGGTTTGGCTGTGAATCACTTTGCATCCTTCTTTGTTGAAGTGCACATTGTAGCCTTTGTCACAAAATTGACTAATATATATATATATATATATATATATATATATATATATATATATATATATATATATATATATATATATATATGCATGTGTGTGTGTATATATATGTATGCCTTCCCCTTAATCTTGCCAGGGTTTTCTTTGCCTCCAAATGTGACTTTGGGTCCATCAAAAGCCTTGAAGTCAGTGAGCCATTTCTTGTTTCCTGTCATGTGTCTGGAACATCCACTGTCTATGTACCAGACATCCTCAGATTTATCTGATTCTTTAGCCATGAGACATAGGCTTGCTTCTTCAGTGTCTGAACTATCACTTTCATCTTCATCCAATTCTTTGGTCATGAGGCATATGCATGCTTTCTCTTTTTCTGAGCTGTCTTCTTCATCACTATCATCTGAATCATTATCAGATGATTCTTCATTCTTCTCACTGCTGGATTCTACCTTGAGTGCCTTCTTGCTTTTTCTCTTTTCAAATGCTTTGTATTTCTTCTTTTCATCATCTTTGTCATTTTCTTCAGGACAATCTGCCTTGAAGTGACCTTTCTTGTTGTAGTTGAAGCATCTGTATTCATCATCTTTCTTCTTCATGTCTCTGTTTGAGCTTGACCTCTTGTTTGATGATGAATTTCCTTTGAAGGGCTTCTTTTTGCTAAACCTGTCAAAGCGTTTAACCAATAAAGCTACCTGTTCTTTAAGTTCATGTGTTTCTTTGCTGATGTAATCGGCAAAGTTACTTTGCTGGGGTGTAACCAGTGCAGTGAGTTTTTGTGTCTCTGCCGGAGCACCATCTTCACCGTTCAATTCGAATTCATGAGCTTTTAATTGAGACATCGATGTCAGTGTCGATTGCTTGCAAGATTTGTTGTTACTCGATTCATCGATGTTATGATCTTCCATCTTTCGTAGTCCTCTCAAGATCTTCAAGCATACTTCTTTTGGGGATATTTGTGTCCAAGGCATTGCGATTCATCGATGATGCTTGAGGATACATTGTCCATTTGATCTATGGATTCACCAGTCTTCATTTTGAAGTTTTCAAACTTCTGTTTTGCAACAGATAATTTTTTTCTTTAACTGCTTCAGATCCTTCATTTATCAATGATAGCTTGTCCCACATCTCCTTTCTTTGTTTTGCGATCTTTGATTCTCATGAACATGTTGCTATCTAGGGTCTTCAAGATCATGTGTTTTGCAACAAAGTCCAGGTTTGCTCTTCTCCTGTCATCCTTGGTCCAATCCTTTTTAGGTTTGTCAATTTCCTTTCCTTGATCTGCTCCTGTGCCTACCACAGTAGTGATTGTGATTGGTCCATCATTAATTACATCCAGCATCTCTTCATGAGTTGCTGCAAGATGAGATAGCATTCTTATTTTATATTCATCAAAATTATTAACATTAAAAACATGTACTTTTGACAAGAAGTTTGAGGAATCCATCAGTGCAAATGAAGATATAAATGTAAATGTATAGAAACTCAGATTTGAAAACTACTTTGAAAATATGTGATCTCCTTGTTACCAGAATTAGATTTGAACAGGTTCTGATACTAGGAACACTGCTCCGATACCAATTGTTGGTCCCAGAGAAAGGTGAAACTATAGTCAGAGGTGGGGGGGTGAATGACTATAGTGGAGTTTCAAAAACTTTTCTTTTATTTAAAAGCTTTTGGGCAGCGGATAAGTCCCTTCTTACTATGTTGTTTTCAAATCAGTTTAGACAATCACAGAAATAAGTTATGATGTAGGCAAATTAAATAAATGCTGTAAAGTAAATTGCAGAAATTAAATTGACACAAGGCTTATAGTGGTTCAGGGTGGTGTAATCCCTTAATCCACTATTCTCCTGTGATGATCGGAGGAATTCACTATTGTTTTCACAGATACAATAGTATGATTGTCCTTGGCTTCCCAAGCTTCACAATCTACAAGACTATCACTCCTTGACTGCAACAGCTTCAGTGATTCAGTCTCCTTTGCTACTCCTTGAGATCAAAATCCTTCAACAGCTATCACAAATTCAACTCCTTCTCAGATTGCCTCTGATTCAGTTGTTTTACTTTGATGAGAATGTGATTCACAAACTTGCTTGATCAATCTCAGTGCTGAGTATGACTTTGTAGCTCTGATGTCTGAGTTGATAACTAGATGTGTCTTTTCAAGTTCAGAGAGAAGGCTTTTCAAATTGACGGGGTTTTTGCTTGATTTTTCTCTTCAGATCGTTCCTCTTATTTTCTCTGTCTGTCAATGCCTTCTATTTATAACCTTGAATAACCTTGATTTTGAAATTCCGTCCGTTGGCTATATTAATGAGGGAATAATCCTTGATTTTATTCTTGATTCGCCCTTAATTGCATTCTCCTTGATTTCAGTGATCGGATTCTTTCTTCAATCGTACAGCATAAAATCCGTCCTTGATTGATCCTCTAATGATTGTGCATTTAATGCATGATCTTCTGAATCTTCAACATATATTAAATCTGATCTGGTAAGTGTTCCTTCGCCGTTTTCAGAACGGTCGAGCGATCCTTCTGACTTAGCCGATTTAAATCTTCCTTCACCGTTTTGTCTTCACTCAGCCGAAAGTCAGTTTACTTTGCCGATTCACAGTTTTCTTCTTTGCTTTAGTTGAAGGAGAATCTTTGTACTTCACTGATCTTTGATTGGGGTGAGATCAGTGTACACCATATTCGAATATTAATGTACATCACTTGTAGTATAACTTAGACTTGTCCAAGGTCATCACAGACTTCCTTGGTTACAAGTCGAGGACCTTTCTTATCTCTGCATTGCTTCTCTCTTTGGTGCTTGGCTGGCTTCACTCTGCCGAATATCTGTTTTTGCTTTGCCGTCCTACCAAATAGTACAATACTTGTCTGACTCAACTTATACAACATGTCAGACTCTAAGTAAAGACTTATACAGAGAATTCTAACTTATTTCAGGCTTGCTATAACAGCTAGTATGGCCATCATCAAAGCATAATAAAATGTTCCTAACAATATTGGCAGATATATATCGACAGAGCGTCTAATATGAATGGGTGTGGGTCCGGTGTTAATTTTTTCCAGCCGGGCACGATGGAAGAGATAAAAAAGGCTCTCAGGTTTGAGTTCCTGGCCACAAACAATCAAGCTGAATACGAGGCGATGATCGCTGGGCTTGGCATCACAAGAGAAATGAGGGTGCAGAACATTGATGTCTGTTACGATTCTCAACTCATAGTTAAACAAATCTCAGGGGGTATGAAACACGATGCGGCATTCTGGAAAAGTATCATGAGATTGCCCAACGAATGAGAAGCAACTTAAACTATTGCAAATACATCAAAATCTGTACACAGAACAATGAACGGGTAGATTATCTCTCCAGACTATCTTTAGAGGAGGAAATTGTTGATCCCTCGATCATGGTAGAATATCTATTAGTTCCTACTACATAGAAGACTGAGATCATGGACATCGATGCACCAGCACCGGTTCCATGTTGGATAGAGGAGATTCAAGCATATATTTAATCGGGCACACTGCCCACAGACCAAGACAAAGCTTGTGCTCTCAGAAGTAGAGAAGCGAGATACATCATAGACAATGGGATACTTTACAGATGATACATCTATAACCCGTTGCTCAGGTGTGTCCGCAAGGAGGAAAATGAAAAATTTATGGTAGAACTCCACCAGGGAGTGTGTGCAGGCCACCCCGCTAGTCGCTCAATGGCATAAAAGGTCATGACCGCAGGCTACTACTGGCCGTCAATAATACGAGATTCAGAGAATATACAGAATGTCAAATACATGCAGACATACCAAGTGCCTCCAGTAGAGCAGAGCATTGTCATTTCCACATGGATTTTTGACATGTCGGGACATGATCTAATCAGCCCATTCTCAACGGGAAGAGGTACCTGCAAGCATGTTATGATGGCAGTTGATTACTTCACAAAATAGATTGAGGCCAAACCTTTGGTGATTATAGGAGAAAAGAATGCAGTCTATTTCTTACACGATCAGATATGGTCACGATTTGGGTCCGCGAGCAGTGGTATCGGACCATGGACCACAGTTCCGGGATGAGTTTTCAGCTTCTGTAGGGAGCACAACGTGAAGCACTGGAAATCATCTGTAGTCTACCCGCAGGGGAATGGTCAAGCCGAGGCCGGCAACAAGCAGATCATTAAGATGCTGAAGAAAAGTATAGGTGAAAAGGCAGGTGGATGGGTCGACGAGCTACCCGCCATACTTTGGGCTCTCTGCACTATGATTAAGACACCCACAGGAGAAATGCCTTTCGCTTTGACTTATGGATCAGAGGCCATGACTCCATTTGAAATGGCCCTCCCAAGTATTAGAGTTGCTATGTACAATTCGACAGAAAACCAACTCAACTGGAAGATCAAGCTCGACCTGCCAGAAGAAAGTAAAATAGCGTCTTACCATTGGCTCCTAAAATACAAGCAAATGTCCAAGCGACATCACGATAAACGATTCCGTGACCACTCATTCAAAGTGGGCGACTTCGCTAGTTGGAACGTGAAAGCCGCTGGCCATCATCCCGACAAGGGCAAGCCAACAACGAACTGGGAAGGTCCTTATCAGGTTGCAAGAGAGGTGAAAAAAATGGACTTATATTCTCAAGGATCCAAACGGCTTCGAGCTTAATCGACCATGGAATGCGGACAGTCTTAAAAGGTACTACATGTAGTGATCGGCTTGAGTCATCACGCCATTTCTCTCTTGTTTCACGAAAATGCACTCGCTTTCTTTTTGGGTTTTGGCTATCCTCTCGTTTACGATGTGAGTGGTTAAGCTTTCATGTTATTTTAAACCGACCAAACACGGTGGAGCGAACTTAGTATAAGCCCGATTCTACATTTCATCTTTTGTGCCTGATTATTTAATTTTGGTCATCATCGAAGTGTGCCCTCTATTGTGCAAGTTTCAACTTTTCAACAACGTATTTGTGCTTTCGGGGTCCAACCTTGTTTAAAAGGGGGACCATAACTTGGCAAATTTATAAGTTCAAAACGGACAGTTATTTTCAATAAGACCGCGATTATATGATCTCAGGCCTTGTCAAAAACAAGGGGCCGCATACTCCACACATCGGAATCGAATGATGCAATATTTTCGAGCAAAAGATGCGATATTTTAGAGAAAAATAGTAAAACAACATGTTAAGAGCGAGACCGACAACATACAACTAGCGAGCAAACTCAACACTTAGCAAAATTCAAACTGAACATCACAAAGGGGCACACAGTGGCCACAAAAGTCATTAAATTATAATAAAAAAATATTGTTTAAGATTACAACAGGCTTTGAATCAAAATAAGGAAAAAACGATCACTACTGAACAAATTCATCTTCAGGCCATATGCTGTGATCATGAACTTTCTCTTCATTCAAAGTAGGATGCAACATAGAATCAACGGGATCAACGGTCAAATTTTTAGTAACTGGAGGAGCTACATAGGGTCCGTTAATCATGGCCTATAAGTTTTCAACAAACACAAGGCGGAGGGTGTAACGCCCGCATTTCAGATAATCTGGCTTATCAGGAAGAGAACGTTAAGCAGCGTATAAGATTAAATAAATCTAATATTATATGTAATATTCCGATTTTTAGGAAATGGCAGACGTGTCATTTTGCATAAAACGAAATATTAGGTTCTGATTCCTTTTAGTGGAGTTTAATAACATGGATATTTATATATATATTTTGAGATATATATATATATATATATATATATATATATATATATTTTTTTTTTTTAAGGAAAGAAAATCTGATTTAATAAGGGCGATTAAGGAAAATCACTGAGGTAATTTTGGGATTTTTCCTATTTAAGGAAAAATTAGCCTAATCAGTCCCTTAAACTTTTAATCAGATTTTCCACCTCCAAAACTCATCTCCTGCGTGTGTGTGCAAGAATTAGGGTTGAGGGATTGTTGTCATCGGTTCTAAGTCAATTCTTGACGGTTTTCAGATCAGAGTCGAGCACCGGAATCGTTGTGAAGAAGGCAACGTTTTGATTGCAGAAAGTTGAAGCTTAGATAAGGTATGTGTAAGCCCTAATTTAGTTCATCTTCGAGTTTGATGGATTCAAACTCATCAATTCGTAGTTTTTTGTCATTTAGAAGCGTGTGATTGAATCTAATCTAAGTTTGGATTTATCACACATGTTCTCTGTAGAAAAGGGACTGTTTTAGCTGATGTTTTTCTGAGTTGGGACTTGGATTTAGCTGCTAAAAAGGCAAGAAGCTCTTCCTACAATTTTAGTTATCGTTATTGAGGTTTAGATCATGTTTTATTATGCGTAGATGCAAGAACATTGTGCTTTTCGTTGATCAAAGGATCATAGACGTTTAGATATGTTTTCTACGTTTCTCTGTGTTGTAATTGATGTCAATTAGGTTAGAAACGGATCAGAAATCGCATTTTTTTTTTCAGATTTAGCGTTTTGGGGAAAATCCAGGCGGACGGGCGTTTGCATTAGGCAAACGGGCGTTCGCAACCCTAGTAGGTCAGACGGGCGTCTGCACAAGGCAGACGGGCGTTTGAGGTCAGACTTTTGATTCAGGATGTAGCTGTTTTTTACGGACGGGCGTCTGGGGTTAGTGGACGGGCATTCAATGCCAAACGGGCGTCCATAGGATGTCAAACGGGCGTTTGACCTGTTTTATCTTCTTTTTACCAGTTTAGCCTTTCAGCTTGGTTTTTGGCTTCATAATCGTGTTTTCAATGATTTAAACCCTTAATCCTGATATGATAACATTAATTGAATATGAACAAGCCTCGATTGAACTTCTGATTTGTTCAGTTAAAACACCGAATGTACTCTTAAAGGGAGTTGAAGTTCGGATCTGTCGGAAGGGCATGAAAGGGCTTGTGCTTTGATGAACTAGAGTTCATCAATGTCTGTGTAACTGTTAAGGTGTGGGGTCCAGTTGTCTAAGTGAGGGAGTAGAGTTGTTAAGGTGAGTTTATTCTAAAAACACTTAGGCGACTAGTTAATTCACATTAATAATTACATAAGTGTAGTAAAAGCTAAAACGTCATCTATTCTTCGTTAGGCACTGACTCAAATCGGCGATGTGATACGTTCATAAAAGGTGGACAACGCTACGGCTCAAAACGCTGAAGGGTAGTGGAGGAAATCCATCGAATGTATATGCATACCGGGGAGATCCCGGGACTACTGGTGCTAATCACCGTAGTTGGCAAGTATATCTCGTGGTGAAATTTTCACCATGCTTTGTGTCCTTGAGTAATGATGTAACAAAGATAAGCCAAGTCAGAAACGTATAGTCACGACGTGTCGATGGGCATATAGTGAACCATAGATTGAGTCGGACACATTAAGATAATCTTTTAATAATAAACTTAATTAAATTGTAGCTTCTACTTCTTACTTTGAACAATGTACTTACCTCAAATGCATGCTTAATTATGTGTTTGGGGGAGAGAAGACGAACAGATTAGTGGAGAATTCAAGGAGGACTTTGATGACGACGTTTGAGGACGCCGGAGTTGAAGACCTTGTTTATCATTTACTTATTAATATTTGTTTCATAGATATGAGATATTATTGAAACTTGTAGTTCACTTTTAGTCCTTTTTAGATTCGTACATTTTGGATTCATTGGTTTCATTTTCGCAATGTAATAATATTACATTTCCTCTTAGTTGTTTATTTCTATTCTTGGTTATTTGGAAAAAAAACTACCCGAGTCTTTTAGCTTCCGTTTGCTTTTATTTGATACGACGTAGTAGAGGCTTACGTGTAATATTATTTATATAATATTATGCGTGCCGAACGTTTTGATTTCCGGATAAGGACTCGGTGTCCGGGATCGGGGCGTTACAATTGGTATCAGAGAGAAGCGTCTTTTATGCTTCCTTTATTTTAAGATAAGTTTCCTTTAGATCTCTTAGTAATGTTTTAGTTTTCATTGATCATCAAGATGGTGTTCACTAGAACCGGAGCAGGTGTTGAAGCATCAGGAGTTCGACAAGAAAGTCCGACACCAGTCGTAAGAGGCGGTTTTGTGAGGCAGGATCCCTCACCACATCCGAGCCCCACTCCACCCCCTCATACTACAACCCCTACACCATGATCTCAGCAGAGTTTGTCACCACGACCGCATCAGGAGCAACGCCCACAATGGCATGTGGGAAGTTCGGTTCAGTTTTCATTGATAAGTGTTGTTCCAGCGGGTTTAGTACCACCACCAGTAAGCTACCCTCCACCAAGGTACACCTACATTTATGGAGAACCAGGAGAAGCACCTATACGAGTCACTATAGTAGGAGACATTCCACCAGTCAGTGTACCCCCTCCAGTAAGCATTTACCCGCCACCAGTCAGTGTTTACCCTCCACCGGTGAGCCACCCATCACCACTGGTATTTCATCATCAGCAGCATCAGACCTTTTACCCTCCTCCAGTGGGTCACACTCCTCGACCTACTGTACCTCCTTCACCCCGTTTTGATCACCAGCAGGGCTATGGTTATCCACCCTACGGTTTCCACCAGCAACAACCGTACCAGCAAGAGATACCTTACGGATACCAACCAGTTTACCCGCAAGCCCCATCAGTTAGACCGGCACATGAGCAAGCACCACCAGTTTATTGGTACACGAGATTAAGGAGGAACAAAGTTCAAGACTTCTTTGGGAATGTGGAGCATTCGAAGGCAGAAGAATGGTTGAGAAGCTTTGAGAAAGCTTGTAGGAACATCAATGTTCCCGAGACCGACATGGCACAGTTAGCAGTTGGGTTTCTTTTGGGTACAGCTGAAGCTTGGATCGATGCGATACAGAGCAACAAAGGGAATGTGACAGATTGGGAAAGCTTTAAGGCAATGTTCTATAATGAGTATTTTCCAGCAACAGTGCAGGCAGACATGGCAAGCTAGTTCTTAAAGCTTAAGCAGGGTAACTACATGACAGTATCGCAATACACCAATAAGTTTACCGAGTTGGGAAGATTCTACCCTGAGCTGATGAAGGTAGAAGAGAGGAAGATGGCCCTATACAAGGAAGGGTTATCGTATCAGATACAGTCTGGCATGTTAGGTTTCACAGCTAAGAATATGGCTGAGTTGTTGAACAAGGCATTAGAGGTTGAGACCTTCAGAAAGAAGGCCACAGTGGTTATTGGGAATAAGAGAAATTTTGGAACAAGCCAGGGAAATAGCCGGGGAGCACCGCAACAGAATTTCAAGAAAACGACAGCCCCTGCAGCGAGTAAACCCCCAACCGGAGCACCACTTTGCCCTAAGTGCAACAGGAATCACTCAGGTGAGTGTAAGCCCAATACAGGAGGTTGCTACTACTGTGGAGATCTAGGACATTTTGCCAAGATATGTCCAAAGAAGGGGACATCGAATATTCCGAGGCAAGGAAGTAGAAAAGGTGGCCCAAGTCGCCCAGTTCGAGTCTTTGCAGTGGATGCTGAGGTAGCGGAACCAGACGACAATGTTATTTCAGGTACCTTGATTGTTTATTGTAATTTTATTTGAGTACTTTTATAGCATGATTTAAATCATGTTGTATTTGTGTTTAAATAAATGAATTTACATCCTAGGTACAATAATATTAGACAACATAGTGGTCACGGCATTGTTTGATTCTGGAGCGTCAAATACTTTTGTGTCGACTAAGGTAGCTAAGAAGCTTAACTCACCAATGGAACCTCTAAGAAACACTTTGGAAATAACGACACCTTTAGGGAAAGTGACAAAGGTAACCAAGTTGATACCTCAAGTAGATGTACGAGTAAGAACGTATCGTTGCAGGAGTGACTTTACGGTTCTAGACCTTTCAGATTTTGATGTGATTCTTGGAATAGATTGGCTATCCGAGAACTTTGTTCACTTGGATTGTAGAGAAAAGAGAGTGACCTTTAAGATACCCGGGAAATCAGATAAGACTTACCAAGGGAATTTTTACAAGCCTAGCAAGAAGCGTCACCCTATAATTTCAGCAGTTAAGGCTATACGAGCTTGTCGGAAAGGGTGTGAAGGCTACTTGTTGTACGCAGTGGATGTGGAACAAGTGAAGCCTGAGTTAGAGGAAACCCCTACAGTCAAGAAGTATCCTGAAGTGTTTCCAGAAGAGTTACCGGGGAACATGCCGGATAGAGAGATTGAATTTGAGATCAAGTTGATGCCAGGAGCGGCACCAGTTGCTAAGGCCCCCTATAGAATGGCACCGGCTGAATTGAAGGAGTTGAAAGCTCAGCTTAAGGATATGCTTGAGAGGAATATAATTCAGCCTAGTACTTCGCCTTGGGGAGCCCCAGTGCTGTTTGTTAAGAAGAAAGATAGAAGCATGAGGATGTGTATAGACTACAGAGCGTTGAATAACCTCACCATCAAGAATAAATACCCTTTGCCAAGGATTGATGATTTGTTTAATCAGTTGCAAGGCAAGAGAGTGTTTTCTAAGATTGATCTTAGATCAGGATACCACCAGTTGAAGATCAAGGTAGCAGATATACCGAAGAAAGCTTTCAGCACGAGGTACGGACATTATGAGTTCTTGGTTATGCCTTTTGGACTCACTAATGCTCCATCTGCATTTATGTATTTAATGCAGCGCGTTTTCATGCCATACTTGGATAAGTTTGTGATAGTATTCATAGATGACATCTTAGTATACTCCAAGGATGAGAAGGAACATGAAGAGCACTTAATGATAGTGTTAGAGACTTTAAAGAAGAACCAGTTGTATGCTAAGTTTTCCAAGTGTGACTTTTGGTTGAAGCAAGTCAGTTTCTTGGGTCATGTCATTTCTAGAAATGGCATTAAGGTTGATCACGCAAAGATTGAAGCAGTTGAGAAGTGGTCCAGACCGACTACAGTTTTAGAGGTTAGAAGTTTTCTCGGTTTGACTGGCTATTATAGGAAATTTGTACAGGATTTCTCAAAGATAGCTACACCACTTACCCGGCTCACTCAAAAGAATGTGAAGTTTGAGTGGACCAGTGAGTGTGAAGAGGCTTTTGAAACATTGAAGACGAAATTGACTACAGCCCAGTTTTGGGAGTTCCGGAGATCTTTGATAATTATGACGTTTACACGGATGCTTCGGGACAAGGTTTAGGTTGTCTGTTGATGCAGGGACGGAAGGTAATTGCTTATGCATCCAGATAGTTGAAGGTGCATGAGAATAATTTCCTAACCCATGATTTGGAGTTGGCAGTGGTAGTGTTTTCCCTAAAGACTTGGAGGCACTACTTGTATGTAGTTAAAGCTAGGATCTTCACCGATCACAAGAGTTTGAAGTATTTCTTTACCCAAGAAAATCAGAATATGAGACAAAGGAGATGG
This sequence comes from Gentiana macrophylla, assembly GCA_026214975.1. Classification (NCBI taxonomy): domain Eukaryota; kingdom Viridiplantae; phylum Streptophyta; class Magnoliopsida; order Gentianales; family Gentianaceae; genus Gentiana; species Gentiana macrophylla. The sequence continues at coordinate 42,561,563 of CM047816.1, read as the reverse complement.
TTAGAGTTTGTTAAGGATTATGACTTGGATATTCAGTACCATCTGGGTAGAGCAAATGTAGTAGCCGATGCTTTGAGTAGGAAACCAGTGTTTGCATTTTCAAGTGTTGAAGTTGTTGCAGAAAGGTTAGATGAGCAGAGAATCCGGAGTTTTGATCAGATTGAAGACCGGCAGTTTGTGGCACCGTTGTTAGCGAGGTCCGAGTTGATGGACGATATTCAGGAGAAACAAGATGAAGACCCAGTTTTGGTTGACTTGAAGTGAGTTGCAAGAGAAAAGCTGACAGTTGGTTATGTGTTAGATAAGAACGGGAATCTTTAAATCCAGGATCGTTTGTGTGTGCCAAATGTTGGTGACTTAAGACAGAGAGTCATGGAAGAGGCACATAGGATTGCTTTTGCAGTTCATCCGGGAGCTACTAAAATGTACAGAGACTTGAAGGAGAGGTTTTGCTGGCCCTCGATGAATCTGGAAATAGCTAAGTTTGTGGCGGAATGTGACATCTGTCAGAAAGTTAAAGCAGAACATAGAAGACCGGGAGGAATGCTTAAGCCATTGGATATTCCGGAATGGAAGTGGGATAAGATCACTATGGATTCATCACCGGTTTACCTAAGACGAGAGGCGGTAGTGATGTGATTTGGGTGATCGTGGACCGATTGACCAAGTCCGCTCATTTCTTACCGTATAAGGTTCATATGCCCTTGAAGAAGATGACGACACTATACTTGGATAATATAGTGAAGTTACACGGAGTACCTATCTCGATAGTTTCGGATCATGATTCGAGGTTCGTCAATCGATTTTGGAAAAGTTTACGAGCAGCCTTTGGAACCAAGTTGGATTTGAGTACGGCTTTTCATCCTCAGACAGATGGACAGTCTGAGAGGACTATCCAAACACTTGAAGATATGTTGAGAGCTTGTGTTTTTGAAGTAGGTGGATCATAGGATGATTACCTACCGGTAGCGGAGTTTGCCTACAACAACAGTTATCATGCAAGTATAGGCATGCCACTGTTTGAAGCGTTGTACGGAAAAAGATGTAGAACGCCGTTGTTTTGGGATGAAGTCGGGGAAAGACAAATCACCGGGCCGGAATTGGTTGAGCAAGCTAAGGAAAGGGTTCAGTTGGTCAAGCAGAATCTGAAGGCGGCTCAAGATAGGCAGAAGAGTTGGGCAGATTTTAGAAGAAGGCCTTTAGAGTTTGAAGTTGGTGAAAGAGTTTACCTACAAGCTTCACCAATGAAGGGAGTGAAACGTTTTGGACAAAAGGGAAAGCTAAGCCCTAGGTACGTTGGACCTTTTGAGTTTCTGGAAAGAGTTGGACCGTTGTCTTACAAGCTTAAGTTACCGGAATCCATGTCAAGAGTCCACAATGTGTTTCATTTCCGGATAAGGACTCGGTGTCCGGGATCGGGGCGTTACATTATACGCAAGCCTCTACGTCGTCGTATCAAATAAAAGCACACGGAAGCTAAAAAGACTCGGGTAAAAACATAAATGCTACTATGAATAGAAAGTAACCATGCTAAAGATGGATAGTTAAATTACAACGACGAAAAACCCAAAGACTTATACAATACGATATCTAAAAAGTAGAAGTACAACAAGTCTAAGAAAAGAAATACAACTATTCTAGTACAACCTTTACAAAGAATAAACTAAGAGCTTTGTCAAGACTTCAAAGTCTTCAAAAGTCATCATCTACACTTGGTCAACCTGTTCGTCTTCTCACCCCACAATGCATACAAAAGAAAATGCAAAGGAGGTAAGTACAAAGTACTTAGTAAAAGTGAGAAGCTAATGAATAACTAAGTTATACAACGAAAGGTTATTATTATGATTATTAATTATCTTTATGAGACCGACTCAATCTAGGGTTCAATCCATGCCCATTGACATGTCATGACTAAACGTTTCTAGCTTAGCTTATCTTTGTTACATCATTACTCAAGGACACTGCGCATGGCGTTCATCAGCCTGAAGATATACTTGCTAACTAACGGTGATTAGCACCGATTAGCTCCGGGGTCTCCCCGGTATGCGTATACGTCCGATGAATTTCCTCCATTGCCATTCAGCCGTTTATAGGCCAGCAGCATTGTTCACCTTTTATGAATGTATCACATCGCCGATATGAAAGAGTGCCTAATCAAGAATAAGTGACGTTTTATCTTTTACTACACGTATGTAATTATTACTGTGAATTAACTAGCCACCTAAGTGTTTTCAGGTAAGCTCCCTCACATACACTACTCTCTTTCCTAGACCACTAGACACGGACAAATCCTAGATAATACACAGACATTGATGAACTCTAGTTCATCAAAGCACAAGCCCTTTCATGCCCTTCTGACGGATCCGAACTTCAACTCCCTTTAAGAGTACATTCGGTGTTTTAACTGAACGAATCAGAAGTTCAATCAAAGCTTGTTCATATTTAATTAATGTTATTGAACCAAAAAAATAGAAATTTAAAACTCAACACAAATATACCAAAACATATCACATCTCATTAATTACAACTTAGCATGAATTCTATCACCAAACAACACCAAAACTCACCAAAACTCAACCTATCATTATAAAACTATAATTACTCATTAGGAATAGCCTCTTACATTAATTTCCAGCAAAACCGAAAGCAAAACGTCAAGCAACTGCAACAAATGTTGATCCTCAACCCCAAAACCTATTTGATCAACGAGAAATCCTAAAATCCTATTTCTTTGCAGAAAACCGAAACTGAAAAAGTCCATAAAACTGCAGATTACCTGGATTAACTGCTGCATAACTACTTTTAGAATGATCTACACTCCAAGACGATCGTTTCGACTACTCATGGCTGAAAAACAGAGTTACGGATTGAAAGATACGAATTTTTCAAGAATCGAACTCTACGAATACCGAAAACTAGGGCTAAACTGAAAACTTACGAAATTGAGAGATGTTATTTTCCAAAGTTGCGTCTCCTCGTGCTAATCACTCTTCTCTCCAGCGGCATCTTGAACAGATGAACGGATTGATCACACGGTTCTCCCTTTTATTTCGCTTTCTTCTCTGCGTTGCCTGCTTCTAACTGCCGTTCCTCCTTCTTTTTTTTCAGAAATATGCGTCCCACACTAATGAATTATATTTGGGGATTTATTTCCTTTTTATAGCCAATAATTAAATTCTTTATAATTAATAGCTTAATCCTTTATTTAATTCCTTTTTAATTAAATAAATGGAATAAATAATAATTTGGTCGTCGTGGGTATGACCAATTACTATTTTACCCTTTCTGAAAAGTCGGGATGTTACAGAGGGCTCCATGGAGCATCACCGTGCTCAGCTAGATCGACAGTTATAGTAGCGAGCTCCTTAGCAGTGAAAAGAATCTCATAGTGGAAGGGCAGAAGTCAAGCATCATATTGGTCGGTGAATGACCAAACCTTGAAAAGCTTCAAAGAGGGAGCATCGCCCCCTAAGGCCCAACGAACACTACGAGCTAGATGAAGGAAGCCTTCATCATAGCCCGTTATGCTGGAGGCCTAGAGTATCCTCTTATACTCGTCGGACACTTTTAAGGCTTCCACTGCCTCAAACTTGGCTGCTTCCGCTCTAGCATCAGCATCAGTTACCTTCTTCTCGAGAGCCTCCTTCTCCTTGGCCCACTACTCACCGGCCCGTGCAGCACTCGCCTTCAGGTCTTCTATGGTTTTATTGATCTCGGCGGCCTCTTTTTCCTTAAGGGACTAAAGTTGGACCCACTCCAGCTCTGTGGCTTCCATATCATCCTTCAGCTTCTTCTGTAAAGCCTTAAGATTACTCTCAGCTGTCCCGGGCTGAAGATCGGTCTCACTCAAGGCTGTCTCTAGCTCTTTGACTTTTTTGGCAGCTCCTTCCATTTCGTGATCAGCTTCGGCATCTAAGAAATCAAAGGCATGTTGATAACACAAAGCATAAGTGTAAAGATATATGGAAGTGCTAAATTACCTATGTAGTAAGCATGCCTATCTGGCCTGCATGATCCTCACGTCTCCTCATCAGGCCGTTCTTCGGATAAACCCGGTCCTTCATTACCATGCGGGCACCGATGACCCTTCCAATCTCCCTGGCCACCTCATTAAGGCTGTCTAGTCGTAGATGCTTGAATTGAGGAACATTGGCAATAGCATCAGTGAAGATGACTACCTTTTTCTTTATTTCCGGCCTCCTAAACTCTGGCAACAACCTGAGGGCCTGATTTGCGTTTGGCTGGCTCAAGAGACGACCTTGAAGCCATTCCACGAGCGTAGGAATGGACTTTTCAATAGTCTTCTAATTCGTGGCTTGTTTAGCCATGTCCGCAGCGAGCTTGGACCTTTTCACGGCATTGTACTTTTAAGGGCTATCTATAACTATGGGCTGCTTATCAGACATGGACTTTTGGACCACGGCATCAGGCTTCATGCCCTCAGATTATGTACCGCCACCAGTAGAAGGCACAACTATGTCTTTACCCCATGGGTTTAGGGTGCAAAGAGCAATCGAGTTCGGTTCATTTTCCCAAAGAATGACAAGCGGACACGCTCTTGCGACCTCACCCTTCGTTCTCTTATCCACAACTTGGATGCGAATATGGCGCACGTTCACCATATCTACAAGTAAAAGAGTTGTTAATACACGGACATATTAAATGAAACACGATGAGAAATTATTAAGATAGACTAGCAAAAATAAAGCTAAGTATATGCGAAAAGAAACAGTTACCCAGCTCATTACGTTTTGTGGGATCGCCCCCGCACACCATGCACTCAGAGGGGAAACACAATTCATGATGACATTACCCATACTAGTCCGGATCACATGGTAGGGAATCCGCAGTAATGAGTGCCATTCCGACCTGAGATCCCGGAATCCCAGCAAGTCGACCATAGGGCTCGGTCATGTCCAACCAAGGTGAAGGTCCATTTTTAGGACAAAGGAGCCTCCGTGAACTCCAAGATTTACTTTATACATTCGATGAGTTTCTCATCATCCTCCGACTCTGTAAAAGTGTTTATCTCTTCGGTCTCAGTGGAAACCGATTCAAAAATCTGAAGAGGCCATCCGAACCGTGACTCGACCTTCGTGTATCGAGTATTCCAAGCATTGACCTTGTCCGAAATGTCAAAGAAGAGTTGACATTGTCATGTGCATCTTCAGGGACCAAGATGCCCATCGGCATTCAACCTGGACAAGCCAAAAAATGCCTAAATAGCGACAAGGTAGGATCACTACCCAGCAACCGGCACACTATAATGAAGTCCACTAACACCCTCGCTAGTCCAAGGGTAAGATCGCAAGGTAGGTTTTGAGTGATGGTTATGAACTTTTACAAGAAAAGTGTCGAAGGGTGGTCGAAATCCGGCCATGAAGTTGAGATAATGCGAAAAGAGTAAATCCAATGGAGGTCGGCCGTAAAACCGTTTCTTTGCCTTGTCTTTCCTGAAGGACACAAAGCGATAGTCCGTAGAAATGTTGTAACTGGCCAGGGAGGGAGTGTAATATTTAGCCGTCCAAACTTTTTCCACTGCTTCCCAACGTTGTTGTCGAACGTCTTCTGGAGCTCGAGCTTAGAGCGCCCCTAACTGGCATATTGTTTCGTAGGCCGCAGATTCTTCTCCTTTGTCTGTTTCCGCTTCCTCGATTGGGCAGCATTCTCTCTCATGGTAGCCTTAGCTTACAAGTCAAGAACTTTCCCTAAGGTCCCCAGAACTTCAACTTCAACCAATTCGGCCTCGAACTGCTCGACAAACTCATCCATCCCGTGGTCGCCAGAATCTACGTCATTGCCATAGCCTCACTGTCTTCATCATCACTAAGGCTTTGCTCAGATGATATTCTAAAAAATCAAAAGGGTGAGGCGGGTTATTAAATCACCTAGACTCGGAAGTCGGGCCGAGACAAACGTGTCCACATGCCTCGACACCTCGCCCTTAATTTTTCCTGCGAAAAACAATGTCTAAACACTAGATTCACATGAACAAATTTTAAGAGACAAGATACAGTCCTTATTTCCAGGAAAACGAGGCAAACGACGTGGAAAGACACACATTTTCACAAAAGAAGCAACTATCCAAGGCCTAACCCTGAAAACAACATCATTCAAGGCAAAAATACAGAGTAAAATGACAATACGAGTTCAAGCCCTCCTAAAGGACATGATTTATGGATCTATTACATGTTAAAGGACATATATTGATCAATAAATGTGAAAACTCAGAAAAATTAAGGCTTACTTGAAAATTTTGTGGGTTTTTTCTAAAAAAATGACTTGAAGATCGGCCGAAAACTTAAAAAACATGCTGGAAAATGCTTAATTTGACTGGAAACCGCTACGAACTCGCCGGAATCTTTTTGAAATAGCCGGAATCTTCAAGGCTTTCCGGAGATTTTTGCTAAGTATAAAGTCAGAAATCCCGAAGTGTGCGAATGTTTGAGGGGGTCCTCCTTATATGGACGAAGCAGGAAACCAAACTGTCACGTCTCAAATTCAAAATTAAAATCTGAGAACTGTTATATGGTATTCAAAGCGTTTCCAACCAATCAAAAGCCATCACCCATTATACCAACCGTCATGTCAGTTATGGAATTGAGGTTATGGGTCGAATAACTCCCATAATCAAACGTAGTTGACAGCTACTATAAGCCTGTCCACTTAATAGCGCATCATTCATGTCTGTCTACTTCGTAGCGTAGCACTTCGCAGTGAGTCACTTTATGCCATAAAAGTTGCCAAAGTTTGTCTGCTTCATAGCACAACATCTTGCGGCATGTCTCTCACGCCATAGCCACTGGTCTAAGCCTGATACTATCAAAATCGGTGCCAGATTCCTCTCACGGAGGTCACCGGGCCGCAATATGTCACCTCGACAACAACTCTACTCCACGCCTTCCTTCTTTTGCAAACAGTTAAGGCACAGAGTAGGGGACATTGATGTACCAAACCCGAATACGGTCTGATAAACTCATATGTTGACCCGAGTCAGTAGTCACACCTCAGCTCCGGACCTTCATCACCGCCAGTCTGCTTGGCTGTAAGACGAACAACACTCAGCTAACATGCTCCCGTACACTGATCAAGAATGGGGACCAAACACGTTTCTTTCAGCCTGCTGTCCGATTAACCAGACCGTGCCCGCAAATTTAGGCAAGCAGGATTCACACTTGACATTAGCAAAAGAAAGACTAACACGTGGTTAAGAGGATGGTGTCGCTACCAATGAGCTTATGTGTCCGGTTCATTTATTTACTTATATACTCTTGATTGTGTTAAATTACGTCACATCATAGTTAATTATGTCTTGTTGCAATTAGCCTAATCATCATTAGCAATCCGCCTGTATATAGGGCACCCATGGAACTCATAAATGATCCGAGAATGAATATGTGCAGAGCAACTCTGCCAGTTGGTCGAGTAGCGTGTCCACATTCATCAGCATCGAGTCCGACAACAATATATTCATCCTGTTCATAACTTCTGCCACCTCCTACCAGAGAAATCATACATAAATAGCCAGATATCACCCTTAAAATCCAATTAACGCAACCGTGATATTTCCGACAATATCAGTGCAGTTGAAGGTCGACGTCGACATATTGTCGAAACAGGATTGGGATTACTAGCTCACTCTCAGTAATCTCTCAAATATTAGGAGGGGATGCTTTCACTACTACAATTTTTCTTAGAAACCGTATGCCATCACATGTACTAAACTACAAGTGCCCTTATAAGCTTGTTTATCATTGCCGCCCTGACTATGGTTTTCTTAAATTTTTTGGTTATGTATGTTGGCATTACTTGGAACCGTACAATAATACTAAAACAAACTGTATTTTGGTCTAAATCATGTATTTTTTTGGTTCTAATGATGAAAATGGTGGCTATATATGCATAAATCTTTCCTCGGGTCGTATATTTATTTCCCGGGAAATGTTATTTGACGAGAATAATTTTCCTTCTGCCTCTCCTGTGGACTCCCAGTCAAACTATACCCCTGTCAGTGTCCTTCTACCAACATTTTCTACTAACCCTTCCCAGGCCCAGCCCGCTGATTCCCCCAGCCCGTCCAGTCTAGCCCCGCCTTCTCCCTCTCCATCATCCAGCCCGGCTCCCCCTACCCCACCTGAACCGAGCCCGGCCCGGCCCCCATCTCCCAACCCAACTGCACCTCAGCCCGATCCTGCTGATCCTGGTCCACAAGCCAACCAAATGACTACAGGTTCCAATAGTCTCTCACTAAAACAGAATACGCTTCCCGAAATTTTTTGTCTTCACCACCTCCGTATAATTAATATATTGGAACCTCTCCCCTCGCTATTGAACCAAAAAATTACACCGAGGCATCCCATTTTCCAGAATAGCGTCTGGCCATACATGATGAACTCACCACCCTTTTAAACATCAAACTTGGACACTGGTTCCTCCCCTCCCCTGCTAATATCATTGGGTGTTAATGGGTTTACCATATTAAACGTAATTATCGGGGGCCAATCAAGCAATACAAAGCTCATCTTGAGGCAAAGGGATTTCATCAGACTTCGGGCGTAGACTTCCATGAAACATTTTGTCCTGTGGTTCAACCTGTTACTATTCACACTGTTTTATCACTTGCCTTGTAGTTTCACTGGCCCATTCGGCAACTTGATATACATAATGCCTTTTAACATGGTTACTGCAACAACCTCTTGGTTATGTTCACCCTGCTTTTCCGCATCACGTATGCAAGCTCAATCGCAGAATTTATAGGCTAAAGCAAGCCCCTCGGGCATGGTCTTCTCGACTTACTGAGTTACTGGTCACTCTTGTTTTTGTCCCTGATCTGTGGACTCTTCTTTAAGTATTTATTATAGTCATGGCACATATATTTTCATGCTCATCTACGTGGACGAAATTATTATTACAGGATCTACTTCACATGCACTTCAGTGGCTTTTTCCATCTCGATCTGCCACTTTCCCAGTCAAAGATCTGGGTGACATCTCTTATTTTCTAGTCATTGAAGTCACTCGTACTCCGGATGGCCTCCATCTCTCCCAAGCTAAATACACAGCTGATTTATTATCCAAGTCTGGCATGGAAGATTCCAAACCTTGTTCCACCTACATGGATGCTTCTCCTCCGCTATCCCTCTCTCAGGGCCAACCCTGAGAATCCCCAGTTGTATCGTATGACTGTTGGTGGGCTCCAGTACTTGTCTTACACACGGCCTGGTGTTGCCTTTGCAGTCCACAAAGTGAGTAAATACATACATTCCTTTATGGTTGACAACTGGCAGATTGTCAAAAGTATTTTACGCTATCTTAAGGGCACTTATATTGATGGACTATTTTAACCTCTCGGTTAGGCACTCTGCTTCATGCAATTTCTAACTCGGATTGGGCCTTTATCCTGATGATCGCCGTTATATTGGAGGCTATTGTATCTTCCTCGGTTCCAACCTTATCAGCTAGTCCTGGTAGCAACAACTTACTGTTGCCAAAAGTACTACTGAGGCAGAGTATGTGGTTGTTTCTACCGCTGCCACTGAAGTCCAATGGCTCCTGTCCCTTCTTCGTGAGCTTCCTATTTCTTTTGCTACTTCACCTATCCTCTGGTGTGATAACGTTGACGTAGACATAATCATATTATATCAACTGAAGTCTAGCTTGTAACTCACGAGACTGCTTGTCCCTTTATGCCATTGATTATTTCAAATTTATTTCTTTTAAATTTATAGGTCAAGTCAACTGGGCAAGGTGGACTGAGAACCGAGTACTACTCCAAGGCTCGTGTATATCTTGATAATGTATTTATTATGCGAGGGTCGGGTAGACTATCAAGTAGAAACTTCAATGGTGGGTTCATAGCAAAAGACCATATCAAATCTAACACCGAACTTGCTACCCTTTTGCCAAAGATTTTTTTCTTTTTTCGGGCAGGTGGACACTCTAAAAAATCTATCTATCCTCACGGTCGGTTCGCTCAATTCGATAAACTACCGAATCCGTAAATCCTTAGCCTTATGAGATCCACAACTTGACATAAATGACCATAGGTAGAACAAAACTCGAAAACTAAGTGTTAAATTTAGTCAAAAAAATGTGTCATCTAGCTACACACAGACAAAAGTGAGTTATACGTGCTTAATGGGGCGGTTCATGAACAAAATATGCGGTAATACACAACTACTTCAAAAGTTGACACGACTATCATATATTCATTATGAAACAAATGTGTAATTAATTAGATCCAGAATATCAAAGACTCATTCCTTTTACAATCTTTTCGAAAACGAATTAAAAGAAAAAGTGGTGAAAAATGCGTAAAAAAGAATCAAGACAAATGATTACTTAGCAAATTCAATGCCAAAAGCTAAGTCACGTGCCTACCCCCATTTAATCGAAACATTGTCCCAAATGATGAAAAGATTAATAACGAGAAAGGAACATAGCTTCAGTAATGTAATATCCCAACTTTTCGGAAAAAGGGCAGACGTGCCTTTTTATAAAAAACGGAATATTATGTATAATAATTCATGGATTAAAGTTGTTTTCTTTATAAAAGAAAATATTAATATCGGAAATTAATATTAAAGCAAATTAATGGTAAGTTATGGATTTATTGGTAATTAAAGGAAATAAATGGCAATTATATTAGTGGGAGGTTTTTATAGTAAATAAAACTCCCTATTAACGGAGGTGTTATCAGTTTTCAGAAATCAAAAGGTCATACAATGTATGGGGACAATGCTCTTGAGAAAAAAATAAGAAAGCAAGGACAATCCTCAAAGGATCTCCTCGACCGTTTATCAGATTTCGGAAAGGATTGAAGATTCGGAACCAGTGGGAAGAGAGAATCGTTTTGGTACAAAAAAGTCAAAGCTTTGTTAAGGTTCGTTTTGGCCCTAGTTATGGTTTTGATCAAGATTTGTTTACGTTTCAAGGCTCTTTTTGGTGTGATTCCTAGTTCCTTTTCTTTAGAAGCTTTTGATCATCAATTAATCCAAGTTTAATTGTGATCAATTAGGTTTTGGTTGGGGTTTGAGGAAGTGCTACAGATTATTTCAAGTTGTGCTTTGATCAAGTAAGAGGCTCTTCAAAATGTTTAATTAAAGTTTTATGGTGTTAAGGTTGTGTTTTGGGTATGATTTGTTGTTAGAAATCATGCTAGTTGTTGTTGTTGTTGTTCTTGTTGTAATACGAGGTGCTATAGTATGTTTAAAGCCTGATTTACCGTTTTTTTTCTATGTTAATTGATGTTGATCATGATGGGAAAGGGTTGGAAATCGTTTAAGAGTAGAAAAGCATGTTTTAGGGCTATTTCTGAGCAATTCGTGCGCATTGCCCAAACAGTAGCATCATGAATATGTCAGAACGTCGAATGCGTGCGCATTGCCCCTGACAAAAGCTGAACGCCTGCGCAATATGCTGAATGCCTTCACATTGAGCTAAATTCCTGCGCATTTTGTTTTTGTAAAATGTTGTGTTTTAAGCCCCGATACTAGTTTTAAATGTGGCATCTTGATTTAATAACATTAAATGAACATGAAGATGCCATGATTAAGCTTCTGATGCATTTAGTTCCGGTACCGGATGAATGCTTTCTAAGATTTGAAGTCTGGGACCGTCGGAATAGTATGATTGGCTTGTGCTTTGATGAATTAGCATCCACCAATGTCCGTGTATGTGCTAGGCCTTGTCCGTGTCTAGTGGTCTAGGTGGGAGAATAAGAGTTGTGAGGAGGCTTTCTTGAAAATACTTAGCTGGCCAGATAATAATCTAATAAGAAACGTACTTGTGTAGTTAAAAGGCTAAACAACATGTCATTCTTAGAAAGGAAAAATGTCATATCGTGATGTGTGGGCTATTCAGATAAAGCAAGTAACTCTGCTGGCCTTTGAAATGCACCAGGAGTGGAGGGAACTCATGAATGAATAACTTTACTGGCCTCGAAGAGGCACTAGGAGTAAAGGGACTTCACCAGACGTGTATACTATCAGAGTCTACCATAATAGACTTCCATGGCTATCGGTGTGATCCACTGATAGGTTGCAAACGATACCTCATGATGTGTAGCATCATGCATAGTGCCCTTGAATTTGGTTGTAACAAAGATAAGCTAAGCTAAGCTAGAAACCAATAGTCACAACATGATGATGAGCATGAAGTGAACCTTAGAGTTTGAGTCGGTCTCACAAAGATATCTTAATAATAATATGAGTTTAAGACTTAATTATACATTAGCTTCTTCCTCTTGCTAAGTACATTGTACTTACCTCAATTGCATGTTTGATTTGTATGCTTTTGGGGTGAGAAGACGAACATGTTGATATTGAGCTCTACGAGGAATTTGATAATGATACGTGATGATGACGCCTTGTTGATGCTTGGATGATGTTTCAGTTTCTTTTATTTCTATGTTGTAATTTCTTTACAATACCATGTTGTACGTTTTTTTCAAGTTTGTAAGACAAGTGATATTCTTTTCTTTTAGACTTCGTACATTATAACCTTTGGACCCTTCGTTGTTGTAAGTTACATTTCTATCTTTAGTATGTTTGGAGTTTCTATTCTTAGTAGCATTTATGATGTTTTTCTGAGTCTTTTTAGCTTCCGTTTGCTAAACTCGATACGACAAAGTGGAGGCGTAAGTATATTACTGAATTAATTTAATATTATATTTGCTGAACATTTCTTTTCCGTACAAGGACTCGGTATCTGGGAATGGGGCATTACAGGTAAGCTTGGAACGGCATAGTATGGATCGTCGAATATGTGTAAATGGGCTGGAAAATTGAATCCGTCAAAATCTGCAATGAATCTTATACAAAACAGAACAAGATACTCGGGGTGACACTAACCTGTATAATAAATATGGCAGCAATAAAAGAGAAAGAAATAACTCTTAAATAAACTAAGCCGACAATATCATTATATTAATAAAAGCCAATCCGTACAGAGCAAAACCAGAGTCGGAAATAAGAAAAATAAAAAAATAGAAAAGGAAAACAATGAAAAAGAAAAAAAAATCTAGTCATCGGAATATAAAAGTAATATTCCTCCTTGGGATCAGCCGGATGCTCAAAACCAAGAAGAGGTGCAGAACTGGAAACGACATCGGCGGAGGAATAAGCGGCTCGATGTGGGGCAGCTTTGGGTGGAATGGCATATGGTGGAATGCCGAGATACTGCATCATATAATCCATCTTGATGTGTAGGGCAGCAATCTCTCGGGCATTATACTCATTGATCTCTCTCTGAGATCTAGCTCCACCAAGTATAGGAGTACCCTCGCACCTCTCCACCTGATGTACTAGCCGGTAGTCTCAGGTGACCGAGATCGAGCATAGAATGGGTTTGGGCTCCTCTCAAACAACAACAACCAAAACAGGGACGTTGTCCTCTACAGAAAAATCGTCAATCATGTGGTCGTACGGCAGCAGCTCTAGCTCAGAGTATGCGGCAATAGACCGAATACGGTTATGTATAAGCAAACCGACATTCGCCAGTTACTCCTGCTCTAGGTAGAACATCAAATCAGCTCGCTTCGACGTAACAGAAGCATGATGATCAGTTGGGAAAAGATGTGAGCAGACAAAATGATAAACCATTTTCCTGTTCTATGACAGGTTATTCTCCAGAAAGATGGCTAGGGTCTTGAAAGAGGTTCTTTGCTAAACCACCCTAAAACAGTCAACAATCATCTGCATCCGCTCCATGTCATGGACGTCAGCAGATGATGTATACTCACCTGGACCCATAGGTGCATTACGAATGCCCAAATATCCATTGAAGCACTCAATGGCGTAGTCAACTCATGTTGGTCCCTTGTAAAGGCTTTGGAAAAGTTTAGAGGGGGGTGAATAAACTTGTCACTTGAAAACTTCTTCCCTTAAGTTAACTGGTACTGAAAAAGTTACGGAGTTAAGGGAACTGAGAGGAAGTCTACTGACTTTCTCTACAACTGAGTTAAATGCAACGGAATATATGAATTAAAGACTTTTAATGTTCACAGTATTAATTGTCATGTTTCTTTGAAACATGCTATGTAAGAGCTAAGTTTTGATTAGTGTAAGCTGAGTTTCTGCAATGCTAAATAATGCAAAAAATCACAAGCAGAAATATAAAATACTGTAAGTAAATGCGTAATGAAATAACATAAAGTTTATAGAGCTTCCAGGTGGTGTAATCATTTCAGTCCTATCTTCACGTATGATGTTGTAGGAGATTCACTAAGTTCTTGAGTTAACATTACAAGACACAAAGTAAATAATGATTGTCCTTCACTATTCCATAACTTAACAATCTTCGAGCCTTAGTCCATAACAGGTAGAATTGCTTTATCACTAAGTTTGCCCCACTTTTCCTTGAAGGGTATGATTGCCTCTTCACCATCTCCACCACAAACACAGTCTTCCTGACTGTACTTCAAATTTCCTTCACACCACCTTGGTGTTTCTGATCGCATGTAAGTCACTAACGTCGATATCACTAACAAGAGTACTAGGTACATCGCAGTTTAGTAAATGTGATTCAAGGTCAATCCCACAGAGACAATGCAACTCATACGTATAAATGATTCTAACCTAATTAAGTAGAAACATAAAGGTGGTCATTGACCAACAATAACATAAAGGAAAACAAACATGGTATACCTCTCCTCTCCTCACCGATCTACTAACTTGGATTAGTTAATCGTTATGTTTACTTCCCCACATAATTTCCTTAGATTAATCATGAGCGTTTGATGATTATTATCATGTTTATCAGCTACGGGTGCAATTCCTACTTCTATCTACTCCGACAATGGCATTAGACAATCTATACGCAAGCTACCTTTCTTAATTGGTCCGTAATAGCACATACGCATAAAGAACTAGAATTGCCGATATTGAGCTTTACCTCATACCGCTTACCCGTCTAGACAGTTGTCGACACTGACCAGCACGTTCTTAGGGTCCATCAAGACTATATCCTAATTAACACTTCACTTGCGATCCTTCATGTTAATTTACGAATTACGAATACTAGATTGGCTAGACCTATTACTCGTTTTAATTATTACTGCCGATCAACGTAGCTGTAGTGAATCCCAGTTTAGGTTTTCTAAAATATGCCTCGGTAAACCGGTATAGACCGCCGGGTTACCGGGGGCGGCTTTTCCTAATTTCTGGATCTACATTGCTCAATACGATTAAAAAAGTAAATTATGGGGTTGTTAAACATGCAGATTAACTATAACACATATATACGAACTTATCTACCATAATGAAGACAATAAAGGAACGTTCAAAGCTTCATACCTTCAAAAATGGAGATCGAGTTCGATTTACTCAAGCTAGAGATGATGGAAGAAGGGAGGAAAGCAAAAGCAACTCTCCAAAGCTCAAGAAAACTTTATTTCATCAAAATATATAATTTATTTGTAATACTAATGAATCATATATGAGTTCTATGTAAGCTTTCAGTATATGCGGCTTTATATAGATACAATAGCCGACTTAAGACTCTCTAAAACCCTAACCGACTTAGACAATACGGCAGAATGAATTTCGTGTTGAATAAGTCACCAGTTTACCGGCCCTAACCCTCGGGTTACCGGGCATTCTATTTTTCTTTTTCTTCAGCAGGCTTCTTCTTGGACTTCAATCACTCAGCCCAATGCATTCCTTCTGGTCCATATCCGTTCTCCAATGCTACAGTTTCGGTACATTCTATAAAACACGCAAAACAAGACAAAATAGTACCAAAACATCGGGAAAGTAGCATGAATGCAGAATCATGATCCTGGTAACACTCACATAGCATTGAACACATATTCCAAGCAATAACGAGCCTGTCTATCCTCTCTTGAGCAGAATTCGGGGTGAATATTGGTATAATTATTGGTACCATTTAGAGCGTTATCAGTTTCACAGTCTAAACCTTTGATTAAATCAAAGTTGAGACTTGAATCAAGTAAAAGATTAAACGTGTGAGCTTCTTCTTCTTGATGTATATGCTCAGTACAATGAACTATGTTTCGTCAAGTAATAATCTTTGAATGTTTCTTGAGTGTGCTAGAATTCGTGAAGTTCTCTTGATCTTGCAATACGAACTTAGCAGGAGTTCTTAACAAATTTATTCCCCCTTATTCTTAATATTTTTACAATGTTTGTTTAATAAAATTTATCAACTCCGCATGTTTAGGGCCAAATTATAGTGATTTTCATATATATTTTATGAATCAATTTCCCCCATATATGGATTATTTTCATAGATATCGGGCCTTATAGTCAAATATTGAGTAAATGAGGTTTTTAATGATTAAATATGAAAACGTATCGATTTTTATGTTTATTTGATGTTTTTATATTATTTTGGAAATTATTACGTTTTGGTATGTTTTTGATATTTGTAGATACCCAATTAATGATGGAAAAGATGATCCTAAAAGGCTAAATTCGAGATGGAAGAGGATCAATTAAAGATATGGAAGAATAAAAGAGATAAGGAAAGAAATAAATCAAGATAAAGATGGAAAAATCAAGAAATTCGATTTCAAGTCAATATGGACGAGCGTCCATCCGAAAGCGACAGCGTTCAATAGTGGGACGGGCGTTTGGTGAATTAAACGCGCGCCCTAGAAGAGATTTTACATTCGAGTCTCCAGACGCAAGTGAACGAGCGTTGACTCTCCGTCAAGGCAAATGGACGGGCGTCCATGTATTCAAGCGGCGTCCGCCGCCGTCTTTGCCTAAACCGACTTAATCTTCTATTTAAAGCGGCCGTCGCCCCAACCCTAAGGGCATCCATATTTTTCTTCACATCAAAAAAGAAACCTGGCCGCATCTTGGAGAGTTGAAGGCGGTCACCCGAGCCTTGTGCTCGGGTGAACCGAGGTTAGATTAGGAGTAGATTATGTAGCTTTTCTTTTCATTTCCATGGTGTTTCAACCATTGTATCCAAGACAATGTGAGTTCTCTTATGATTAATTTAATTCAGTTTTTCTTCATGACGTTTGATTTAGTTTGTATTTTTCTATCGTTCTTCGATGCCATGAGAATAGATTGGAAAATTAGTTCTCTATTGATGTTTATAATACGGAAGTTGCATAAGCGTTAGATCACCATAGAAAGATAGGATTTTTAATCGTTAATGATGACAAGTTAATCGATTAATTATCTAGGTTGTTAGATTCTAAAATACGAGTTAACCTCGAATCTACACGAGTTTTGTATTGAAAATCAGTTTCAACTTACGAGAGTGTAGAGATTGATGAATTGGATTTACTAAGGAATTAGGAATCCGTAGCTTGAGAATAAATTCACTAAGGAATTAGGGGTTTATGTCTCGTGAAAAGGTGAAACAACAAATCGAATTAGAATCATGAGATTAACTAGGATTGAGATCACATAGGTTTGTATATTGGTTGTTTGATCCCATGTCTTTAGTTTAGATTGTTTTATTTTGTTTTATAGGTTAGATTTATTTGATTTGTTCCTTGTTTTTTTATGTCTCTTTCTTTCATTTATTTTCGCTTAAAGAGTAACAATTTAGGAGATTAGTGAAATTAGATTCAACATCCCAATTCCTGTGGATCGACCACCTGCACTTACCTACTACTGCTATCAACTACCCGATATTTGGTCGGTTAGGAGTTAGTTTGCATGTTAAGTATAGGTTTATAAATTTTCTTTTGTTTTTATGATGCAAAATCCTCCGCAACAAAAAGTGGCGCCGTTGCCGGGGAATCGGTGTTTTGTTGAATCTAATGGAGTTAACTTTTCTATTTTGTTACAACTTTTTAATAGGTAGATTATAGTTTAGGATCTAGGGTTTTCATAGTTTTTCTTTTATAGTTACTGTTAGCTTTCCCCACCCGTTTTTCCTGGTGTTTTTACGTTTCTGTTCCCGTTTTTCGCGATCAGACGGCGTCCATTTTATACGGGCGCCCGTCCGATTCTTCACCTTTAATACGGCGTCGGATTTCCAGGCGCCCGTCTAGTTCGATTTTGCCAGAGGGCGTTCGCCCAAAGAAAGTGAAGCGCTTTCTGCTTTTTTCTGTTTGATGTCTACTCTTGTTTCTATCTTTTGTTTCCATCCTTTCTTGTTCCTACATTGATTAGGGGCATCTAGGGTTGATTTATCTCGACTTCAAGTTTTTAACGATCAAATTTTTGGAAAAAGGGATAGTTTTAGCACTCGTTACTATTTTGACCATAACTTTCGGCTCGAGTGTCGGATTGGCACGCAGGACCCCAATTCGGAAAGCTCGTTCCGACGCCGACGACATATGGGACGGCCATAGGCCGTCCAACACCGTTTTCGAGGTCAAAATCCACTGTTTTCCCTTCCATTTTGGGCTCAGAAGATTTCAACACGTTTTTCCCCCCTTTCTAGTGTTTTCATGTTTTAAATTTTTCGTAGTTTAGGTTTAGGATTCTGTTTCCGTATCTTTTTAGGTATTTTTTTTTTTTTAATAAAAGTAGCGTGAATTAAATTGAGAGTTTTTATTTTTGCCGTGTTTCGATGACCGGTAGGTTAAGAATGTGCAAAAAAGTTTTTACTCAATTTATGAAACGTGAAGTATATGTTGGTGTGTTTTCTAATCTAATCTTACGTGCTAAAAGTTATCGGTGGGTGTTGAGTTGTTAATCTGAATTGCTATGAGTTTAAGATGTTAGTCTAGGGTTTTGCGGTTGCGTTTACTAAGTTGCGAGTTCTTTGTGTCGAAGGGCGCCGGGCGTTGGTCCATTGAAGCGCCCGTCAAAGGTAAACTTTCCAGGTGAACGCCCGTTTGAAATTGAAACATACGTTCAAAGGGTTGGACGAGCGTCAACCTACGACCAAGTTCCAAAGTTTTTATTTATTCGATTTTTAATGCTTTATTTGACTTGGATGTTTTTAATCGAGCTTCGTGGCGATTAATTTTACGTAGATGTCACGAACTTATGTGATTTTATTTTTCCATCTATGAATCCATGTTAGATAATTGATCAATTCCTTATATATGATTCATCTAGGCATGTTATAGTGACTGTCGGTTCTCGTAAGCTATAACTGTTCTTATGGTTAATTAGTAGCTAATGTCGGTTCCCGTATGCTACATACCGCTCCGATGAATCTTTTAAGCTTTTAAGACTTACGTGCTTCCTTTGTTTTTATAGTTCATATGGGTAGCTACTGTCGGTTTTCCGTATGCTACATCTTAGGCCATATGAGTTATATCTGTTTAGTATAGCTAACTGTTGGTTTCCATAATGCTATCACCTTTGACGAGTCTTAAAGCGCGTCTACACTGCATGTAATGAACAGCACTGTCGTTTATCGTAACCTGTCATTATTTGGTAGACGTTTATTATATACATGTTGTTTAAGGCCAAATTATAGTGATTTTTATATATATTTTATATATCAATTTCCCCTACTTTAGTATGATTTTCATAGATTTCGAGCCTTATAAGTAAATATTGAGTAAATGGTGTTTTTAATAGTTAAATATGAAAACGTATCGCTTTTTATGTTTATTTGATGATTTTATATTATTTTGGAAATTATTACGTTTTGGTATGTTTTTGATATTTGTAGATACCCAATTAATGATGGAAAAGGTGATCCTAAAGAGCTAATTTCGAGATGAGAGAGGATCAATCAAAGATATGGAAGATTGGAAGAGATAAGGAAAGAAATCAATGAGATAAAGATGGAAAAATCAAGATGTGATCGTCAATGAACGAGCGTCCAGTCTCCGTTCAAGAAATGGACGGGCGTCCACATGATCAAACGGGCGTCCGCCGCCGACTTTCAGCAAACCGCCTCTTATCTCTATAAATAGAGCCATATCCCCAACCCTAAGGATCATACTTTTTATACTCGAATTTTCCGAGGAGTAGCAGCCGACTTGGGAGTTTGAAGGCCGGTCACCCGAGCCTTGTGCTCGGGTGAACCGAGGTTAGATTAGGAGTAGATTATGTAGCTTTTCTTTTTCGTTTCCATGGCGTTTCAACCATTGTTCAAGACTATGTGAGTTTGATTTTCAATTTATTCAATTCCAGTTTTTCTTCATGATGTTTGATTTAGTTTGTATTTTTCTATGCGTTCTTTGATGTCATGAGAATAGATCGAAAGATTAGTTTTCTATTGATGTTTATAATACGGAAGTTGCATAAACGCTAGATCACCATAGAAAGATAGGATTTTTAATCATTAATGATGACAAATTAGTTGGTTAATCATCTAGGTTGTTAGATTCTTAAAAGACGAGAGTTAACTAGGATCTACACCGAGTTTTGTATGGAAATCAATCTTAACATACGAGAGAGTAGAGGTTGATAATTGGATTTACTAAGGAATTAGGAATCCATAGCTTGAGAATAAATTCACTAAGGAATTAGGGGTTTATGTCTCGCGATAAGGTGAAACCACAAACTGAATTAAAATCATGAGGTTAACTAGAATTGAAATCACATAGGTTTGTATATTGGTTGTTCCCTTGTGTCTTTAGGTTAGATTGTTTTGTTTCTTAGGTTAGATTTATTTGGATTGTTCTTAGATTTTTCTGTTTGCTTTTCTTTCTTTTGTTTTCCTTGAGCAGCAATTGAGAGGATTAATAGGATTAGATTCTACATACCTTTTCCCTGTGGATCGACCCCTTACTCATTACGCTTTACTAGCAACAACCCGATGTTTTGGTCGGTTAGGAGTTAGTTTTGCATATAGGTTAGGGTTATAAATTTTCTTTTGTTTAATGATGCAAAATCTCCGCAACAAAAGTGGCGCCGTTGCCGGGGAATAGGTGTCATGTTGAATCTAGTTTTGTTAGTTCTCGATTTTGTTACGTTTTATTTTTGTTTTTAATAAAAGTAGCGATAAATAAGTTGAGAGTTTTTATTTTGCCGTGTTTCGATTACCGCTTAGGTTAAGAATGTGCAAAAGTTTTTACTCAACTTGTTTTACGTGAAGTTTATATGTTTATGTGTTACCTAGTCTAACCCTCTGTGCTTAATTTGATAAGGTTGTTGTCTTTGTGTTCATAAGTATTTAGGGTTTCTTTGTGTTTTTCACGCTTCTGTGCATACTCGTTGTATGGACGAGCGTTCAAGGTAGTGAACGCCCGCCCGAGCACTAACTTGCGAGTAAACGCGACGTCCGGTTTTATGGACGTTCGTCCGTTCAAATACTTTCAATCTCATTCGATTTAGAGGACCAGACGAGGCGCGTCTATACTTTACGAACGCTCGCCCGGTGTTGAACGCTAGTTGAACGCCCGTCGGTCGAGTTTTCAAAGCGCGCATTTAACGCCTGCAAGGTGAAACGCCCGTCGATTACGAACGCTAAGTGAACGTTCGTCCGGAGTTGATCCAGGTTCTAAATTTCTTGATTTTATTTTCAATGCTTTTATTTGATGTGGATTTTTCATTCGAGCTTCGTGGCTAATTGATTTTTACATAGATGCCCACGAACTTATATGTTTTTACCTTTCCATCTATGAATCCATGTTAGATAATTGATCAATTCCTTATATATGATTCATCTAGGCATGTTATAGTATTATGCCGGTTCTCGTATGCTATAATCTTTTTATGGTTAATTAGTAGCTAATGTCGGTTTCCGTATGCTACATACATTTGTAATGAATCTTTTAAGCTTTTAAGACTTACGTGCTTCCTTTGTTTTTATAGTTCATATGGGTAGCTATCGCCGGTTTTCCGTATGCTACGTCTTAGGCCATATGAGTTATATCATTTAGTAGATAGCTAATCTGTTGGTTTTCCATAATGCTATCACCTTTGTGAGTCTTAAAGCGCGTCTACCGCATGTAATGAACAAAGATCATCGTTTATCGTAACACTGTCATTATGTGGTAGACGTTTATATATATGTCGTGTTGCATATAGTGGGCTAGTTTTCTTTCTTTTATTTTCTTTTATTTTTGCATATCATTTAGATGCATATCATTTAGTTGCATTTCATCTAGTTGCATTGTTTTTCTATTTTTTCTTTTTCTTGAGCGTAGTTAACTGTCGGTTTCCGTAATACTACCTCGTTTTTATTTTATTTTTAGGATTTTTCATGTAGTTTGCATCGTATTGCATTTACATGTAATTGCACCTAGCCTACTATTTTGTAATATTTCATGTATGTGTTTTCCATCTTTATGTGAGCCTAAGTTGAAAAATCTCTTCGACCTTTCTTTTCCTGTGCTTTATATGTTTTACTCCCAGCCCCGAGGTATTTCATGTTTGTTCAAAGTGCAGGATGTTTTCGTTAGCAATTGTGTGTTTGAGACGATATCAGTTTTCGGTGGATGGTCCACAGTCTACTGGATTCGTCAAGCATTTCTGGGTGAGGTGCACCCATTCCAGACTTGCTTCTTTAGAACTACAATCAGCTAAGTTCTCTTTTCTTTTATTTTGCACAACATGAGGACATGTTGCAATCTAAGTGTGGGGGAAGGGATAGATGGTTTATGTATCTACGTTCATTTGCTTAATCTATTATATTTCTATGAAAAGTGCTAAAATTTTCTTTTTGTTATATCCCGAGTAGACAAGGCTTATCTTTGCTTGAGTTTATATCATTTTTGCTATATTCTGTATATTTAGTAATTTTAGTTGTTTCACCCGACACTCTTTTTCACATGCCATAGTAAATGATGAGCTAAATGTTGAAAGCCTACCCCATTTTAGTTGGAGATTTTTGATGATTATAGCATGTTTCTTTGCTTATGTACAATTCTTGAAAAGTTTAGTAGTTTGTATTCTAGAGTTAAAGTATGATATACTGTGAATATCCGTAGGTTTGAATGTGATAAGTGAAACGTGATTAAGTCTTTGCAATAGTAATAAATTGTTTACTTGAGGTGTTATGCTCAGTGGTCTGTGCTACTAGAAAATAATCTTTACCCTTTGCCGACCGTAAATCTCTAAGTAAACATAATTGTAATTGTGTGTGTCGGAAGTCGGTCGATGATTTGAGTGAGGTAGGGTGTGACCACGTATGTCCTATTCCACTATGATGACCAAAAGCTCACGACAATCAGTTTATATTTGCCTTATGATTGGAGTAAGGTAGGGATTATCTTGAAATGTCCTATTACGCTATGAGGGCAAAAGCTTATTCGATGTGTGTTAGAAAAGTGTGAAAAAAGTGAAAATATTGGAATATATTATTATGAATAAGTAATAACGACATAGTTATCGTCGATCTTATACCCAGTATAAAGCTGAAGGATATGTTGTAGGGATTATCCTCACGAGTGCATCGAGAAATGTTTTAGATATTCTCTACTATTTCTTTTTGGGATATGTATGTTTTGTAAAGTGCCTGTTATAATTTTTGAATATTTCTAACTTAGATGGGAAACCGGGCTAGTTTTGGTTTGAATAACTTTCAAATTGTGGAACTTAGTGGAAATTTATTATGGCTATGCACACACTACACGGGTGAACTTCTAAGTTGTTGAATATACTTCATATTTGTATGGATGTTTATTTGCCTCGAGCTTGACTTTGTTTTGTTTTGCTCGAGGACGAGCAAAAGGATAAGTGTGGGGGTGTTGTTTAGGGCCAAATTATAGTGATTTTTATATATATTTTATATATCAATTTCCCCTACTTTAGTATGATTTTCATAGATTTCGAGCCTTATAAGTAAATATTGAGTAAATGGTGTTTTTAATAGTTAAATATGAAAACGTATCGCTTTTTATGTTTATTTGATGATTTTATATTATTTTGGAAATTATTACGTTTTGGTATGTTTTGATATTTGTAGATACCCAATTAATGATGGAAAGGTGATCCTAAAGAGCTAATTTTGAGATGAGAGAGGATCAATCAAAGATATGGAAGATTGGAAGAGATAAGGAAAGAAATCAATGAGATAAAGATGGAAAAATCAAGATGTGATCGTCAATGAACGAGCGTCCAGTCTCCGTTCAAGAAATGGACGGGCGTCCACATGATCAAACGGGCGTCCGCCGCCGACTTTCAGCAAACCGCCTCTTATCTCTATAAATAGAGCCATATCCCCAACCCTAAGGATCATACTTTTTATACTCGAATTTTCTGAGGAGCAGCAGCCGACTTGGGAGTTTGAAGGCCGGTCACCCGAGCCTTGTGCTCGGGTGAACCGAGGTTAGATTAGGAGTAGATTATGTAGCTTTTCTTTTTCGTTTCCATGGCGTTTCAACCATTTTTCAAGACTATGTGAGTTTGATTTTCAATTTATTCAATTCCAGTTTTTCTTCATGATGTTTGATTTAGTTTGTATTTTTCTATGCGTTCTTTGATGTCATGAGAATAGATCGAAAGATTAGTTTTCTATTGATGTTTATAATACGGAAGTTGCATAAACGCTAGATCACCATAGAAAGATAGGATTTTTAATCATTAATGATGACAAATTAATTGGTCAATCATCTAGGTTGTTAGATTCTTAAAAGACGAGAGTTAACCACCGAGTTTTGTATGGAAATCAATCTTAACTTACGAGAGAGTAGAGGTTGATAATTGGATTTACTAAGGAATTAGGAATCCATAGCTTGAGAATAAATTCACTAAGGAATTAGGGGTTTATGTCTCATGATATGGTGAAACCACAAAACTGAATTAAAATCATGAGGTTAACTAGAATTGAAATCACATAGGTTTGTATATTGGTTGTTCCTTGTGTCTTTAGGTTAGATTGTTTTGTTTCTTAGGTTAGATTTATTTGGATTGTTCTTAGATTTTTCTGTTTGCTTTTCTTTCTTTTGTTTTCCTTGAGTAGCAATTGAGAGGATTAATAGGATTAGATTCTACATACCTTTTCCCTGTGGATCGACCCCTTACTCATTACGCTTTACTAGCAACAACCCGATGTTTTGGTCGGTTAGGAGTTAGTTTTGCATATAGGTTAGGGTTATAAATTTTCTTTTGTTTAATGATGCAAAATCTCCGCAACACATGTCGTGTTGCAAATGAGTGGGCTAGTTTTCTTTCTTTTATTTTCTTTTCTTTTTGCATATCATTTAGATGCATATCATTTAGTTGCATGTCATCTAGTTGCATTGTTTTTCTATTTTTTCTTTTTCCTGAGTGTAGTTAACTGTCGGTTTCCGTAATACTACCTCGTTTTTATTTTATTTTTAGGATTTTTCATGTAGTTTGCATCGTATTGCATTTACATGTAATTGCACCTAGCCTACTATTTTGTAATATTTCATGTATGTGTTTTCCATCTTTATGTGAGCCTAAGTTGAAAAATCTCTTCGACCTTTCTTTTCCTGTGCTTTATATGTTTTACTCCCCTAGCCCCGAGGTATTTCATGTTTGTCAAGTGTGCAGGGTGTTTGCATTAGCAATTGTGCGCTTTTAGATGAAGCCAGTTTTCCGGTGGATGGTCCACGCGCATCGCTTTCATCCAAACATTTCGATCTCGACTCATGACCACTTCGGACTTGCACCTTGAACTACAATCAGCTAAGTACTTTATCTTTTCTTTAATTCTTCACAACTTGAGGACAAGTTGCAATCTAAGTGTGGGGGTGTAGGATGGTTTATATGTATCTATGAGTCGTTTGCTCAATTTCTGTTATACTTCTATAAAAAAGTGGTAAATTTTCAAAAAAATTTGTTATATCCCGAGTAGACAAAGCATATCTTTGCTTGAGTTTATATCATTTTTGCTATATTCTGTATATTTAGTAATTTTAGTTGTTTCACCCGACACTCTTTTTCACGAGCCATAGTAAATGATGAGCTAAATGTTGAAAGCCTACCCCATTTTAGATGGAGATTTTTGATGATTATAGCATGTTTCTTTGCTTATGTACAATTCTTGAAAAGTTTAGTAGTTTGTATTCTAGAGTTAAAGTATGATATACTGTGAATATCCGTAGGTTTGAATGTGATAAGTGAAACGTGATTAAGTCTTTGCAATAGTAATAAATTGTTTACTTGAGGTGTTATGCTCAGTGGTCTGTGCTACTAGAAAATAATCTTTTCCACTGCCAGCCAGAAATCTCTAAGTAAACATAATTGTAATTGTGTGTGTCGGAAGCTGGTCGATGATTTGAGTGAGGTAGGGTGTACCACGTATGTCCTACTCCACTATGATGACCAAAAGCTCACGGCAGTCAGTTTATAGCTGCCTTATGATTGGAGTAAGGTAGGGGATTATCTTGAAATGTCCTATTCTGCTATGAGGGCAAAAGCTTATTCTGATGTGTGTTAGAAAAGTGTGAAAAAGTGAAAATATTGGAATATATTATTATGACTAAGTAACGACTTAGTTATCGTCGACCTTATCCCCAGTATAAACTGAAAGATATGTTGTAGGGATTATCCTCTAAGTATGTCGGAAATATTTTAGATGCTCTCTATTAATCTTTTCGGAATATGTATGTCTTGTAAAGTGCCTGTTATAGTTTTTGAATATTTCTAACTTAGATGGGAAACCGGGCTAGTTTTGGTTTGAATAACTTTCAAATTGTGGAACTTAGTGGAAGTTTATTATGGCTATGCACACACTCACTTGGGTGAACTTCTAAGTTAATAAATATGCTTCATATTTGCATAGATGTTTATTTATCTCGAGTTCGTTTTGTTTTGTTTTGCTCGAGGACGAGCAAAAAGATAAGTGTGGGGGTGTTGTTTAGGGCCAAATTATAGTGATTTTCATATATATTTTATGAATCAATTTCCCCCATATATGGATTATTTTCATAGATATCGGGCCTTATAGTCAAATATTGAGTAAATGAGGTTTTTAATGATTAAATATGAAAACGTATCGATTTTTATGTTTATTTGATGTTTTTATATTATTTTGGAAATTATTACGTTTTGGTATGTTTTTTATATTTGTAGATACCCAATTAATGATGGAAAAGATGATCCTAAAAGGCTAAATTCGAGATGGAAGAGGATCAATTAAAGATATGGAAGAATAAAAGAGATAAGGAAAGAAATAAATCAAGATAAAGATGGAAAAATCAAGAAATTCGATTTCAAGTCAATATGGACGGCGTCCCCATCCAAAGCGACAGCGTTCAATAGTGGACGGGCGTTTGGTGAAGTAAACGAGCGTCCTAGAAGAGATTTTACATTCAGAGTCTCCAGACGCAAGCTGAACGAGCGTTGACTCTCCGTCCAAGGCAAATGGACGGGCGCCCATGTATTCAAACGGCGTCCGCCGCCGCCGCTTTGCCTAAACCGACTTAATCTTCTATTTAAACAGCCGTCGCCCCAACCCTAAGGGCATCCATATTTTTCTTCACATCAAAAAGAGAGCACATCTGCATCTTAAAGAGTTGAAGGCCGGTCACCCGAGCCTTGTGCTCGGGTGAACCGAGGTTAGATTAGGAGTAGATTATGTAGCTTTTCTTTTCGTTTCCATGGTGTTTCAACCATTGTATCCAAGACTATGTGAGTTCTCTTATGATTAATTTAATTCCAGTTTTTCTTCATGACGTTTGATTTAGTTTGTATTTTTCTATGCGTTCTTCGATGCCATGAGAATAGATTGGAAAATTAGTTCTCTATTGATGTTTATAATACGGAAGTTGCATAAACGTTAGATCACCATAGAAAGATAGGATTTTTAATCGTTAATGATGACAAGTTAATCGATTAATTATCTAGGTTGTTAGATTCTAAAATACGAGAGTTAACCTGAATCTACACCGAGTTTTGTATTGAAAATCAGTTTCAACTTACGAGAGAGTAGAGATTGATGAATTGGATTTACTAAGGAATTAGGAATCCGTAGCTTGAGAATAAATTCACTAAAGAATTAGGGGTTTATGTCTCGTGAAAAGGTGAAACCACAAATCGAATTAGAATCATGAGATTAACTAGGATTGAGATCACATAGGTTTGTATATTGGTTGTTTGATCCCATGTCTTTAGTTTAGATTGTTTTATTTTGTTTTATAGGTTAGATTTATTTGATTTGTTCCTTGTTTTTTTATGTCTCTTTCTTTCATTTATTTCGCTTAAAGAGTAACAATTTAGGAGATTAGTGAAATTAGATTCAACATCCCAATTCCCTGTGGATCGACCCTGTACTTACCCTACTATGCTATCAACTACCCGATATTTGGTCGGTTAGGAGTTAGTTTGCATGTTAAGTATAGGTTTATAAATTTTCTTTTGTTTTTATGATGCAAAATCCTCCGCAACACCGCACTTCTTCTTGAGTGATAAGTGTTCTATTTATTGTGTTTTTCCAACGTTTAAATTGAATATTCATAGCCGTTTGTGGTCCTGCTTAGTACATGTCAGATGTTAGTGTCCTTTCTGACAATGACAGATCTTCAGCCAATCAGATAGCTTGATCTCCAATATTTTGATTTTCATTGTAGAACTGATTACCTGACTTGCTCTAGTTGAAACCGAGTTTCTTGATTTTTCAGTTTCTAACTAACTTAGAGCATTAACTCAGTTTCTACTCCTCATTAAAATTGAGTAATCCTAGTTTATCATCTGATCCTTCATTTGTGAGATCAGAGTACACCATTCATAACAATTAACTAAGTTTACATTGTCCTTATGTAACTTAGACCTTCAATACAAGATCTATAAGGTCAGTTCAGGCAATTGCACATTCACCTAATTTCTAAATTTACAGTCTCGGCTTTTAGTCTTCATAAACTAAGTTTGAACCCTCATTTCTTCAGTCTTCAAAACTGAGTTTGGTCCCTCAGTTCTTCATAACTGAGTTTGTCCCCTCAGCCTTGAATCTACAGTTTAGTACATAGTCAATTTAGTTTGTTCCCTCAGTGAACCATTCTTGATTTAATTTTAGCTTCAGTCCTAGACTCCACTAGAACCTATCTCTTACAGTGCTTGTCTGATATATCCTACACAATAATCAGACTCTAGTAAGTCCTAGACATTCAATTTTCGAGACAGTTTTTTGTTTTATACTATAACAGCTAGTTATGACACTTCATCAATAGGGTTAAACATACAAACAGTAAACAGATGAATCATCAACAAAACTTAATTTTATTTCTAACAATTTCCCCTTTTTGATGATGTCAATACCCTCCTTAAAAACAATGCAAAAAGATAAAGATAAAAAATAAATAACAAAAAAGCTGAACTTATTTTCATTTATTTCTATGTTTTGGAATATATAGGATATTAAAATACAATATTGAAAAATAAATATTTGAAACTAAGTCCTTTCAGTTTTCTCTTGAACTATATTCAAAATTTGTCCGTCAAAGGTTTCAGTTGTTTCTCTCATTGGCTCATAAACTGGTACAAAATCTAAGTTGTTGATATTTCTCCAGATTTGCAATGAAGTAGTCATGGGTGTATTTCTGAAGAACTTGTTCTTGTTTTCATCCAATGTTGTCAAAATCTTTTCAAGTAGTCCAGATTCTCACCTTCAGTTTTTAGAATTTCACTTGTAGTGTTCCTCATAAGATCAATTTTGTTTGGAATGTCATAAGTTCCCTGAACTAACTTCTCTTCAGTTTTCTTTTCAAATTGCTCTTTCTTCTCAATAGTCTGACTAACATTTCCTTTAGGAGGTATATGATGTGATCCATCCACTTGAAGACTCGAATAAGACCCTCATTTATGCTATTGGCTTGAAGAGTAGAGCTCGTGATTGGACCTGATTTATATTATTTTACATTATTCAGCATGAGTCTATTTAATAAGGGTTTGATGGGCTTCTGAGAACAATAAGGACCATCTGTATTGGCGCAACATTTGCCTACATTTTTAGGGTTTTTTTTTACTAGTACTAGTTTTCTTTTCCCACATTTTTTAGAAGATGTCTAGGTTTATATTTTGTAGCCTATATAAATGCATGCTAGCTACAATTTCATACATAACAATTATGAACAATATTATTATTATTCGAGAGATATTTTCTTGGTTAAGTCTTTTCGGCTCAATTATATCACTTGCGAGTGAGCGTTGTCTTCGTCTTAGAGAACAACCCCTTCTAGAACGAATCAACGTTTTTGAGCGAAACGTTGTAGTATTCTTGGCCTAGATCATAAACTGGATTTTCTAGGGTTATGTTTTAAGCTCATCATTGATCCTTTAGGAGGTTCCTGGGCACGTCCGATTGTGTTTCCGACCCGGATTCACATCAATTGATAGTTGAGCTCACCAACTAAGGTATCAATATTCTGTTTGTTTCTTTTATTTGTTTGTTTCGATTATAATTAAAAAAAAATTATTTCCTGCCACTTCTTTTCTTATTTTCCTTCCTGCGTATTCTAATCCAAAAAAAAAAAAAAAAAAAAAAAAAAAAAAAACAAAAAACAAAAAACAAACAAACGGATTCCAGGCTTGTTATTCTTTGTCTTCCTGCGTATTGTTCATCATTCAAAAAAAAAAAAAAAATTATATATATTCCAACTTTCAATCGTCCGTTGCAAGTCCGTTGCAATCGGTGTAGTGTTAATTGATCCTTTTTTTGCTTTTTGCTTGCTAACTCTCCGTTTCAATGCCATCAAAATAAAAGGCTTGACCTAAATTGTTTTAATTTATTTGCTTTATTCTAGTTGCCTGTTAGGCCTCTTACAAAAAAAATTCACACCCCTTAAAAAAAAAAACAGATTTTTGTCCAGAAGGACAAAATTATCAAAAAAATCGGGATAGAAGAAAACTGTAATTTAATATGGAAAAAAGTAATAATTATGAAGTAACAAATGTTGAATAGAGTAAATATGAAGTAACAATTGTGAAACGCAACGTAACATTAACACGTGAATTAACAATTTTAAAGTAACAATTGTGATTTTTGTCATTTACAATCACGAAAATGTTACTTTTGTCCTTCCAGACCCATGTATTAATTTTTTTGTCCTTGTGGCCCCTTCTCCCGAAAAAAAAACCCTTAGTTAAATACGATATTTTCACACCCTCGGTGTGAAAATTTTGACAACTGCGAAATTTTTTTGTCAACCCATAGTGTTGCTCGTTATTCTGATTGGTCTGCCAACGGTATTCCTACGACTTCGAACAAGGGTGAGCGTAAACACGAGTGACCTTTGAGAGATATGTCTTGCTTTGATATTATAAGAGACGGGTTCGTCGGGAGGAGCAGAGGCAGAGGATAGAAGGGATGCAGAGGATTGTTGAGAAGGTGATTCAAGCAAATAACGTTCGGATGCAAGAGTCACAGGATATACGGAAGAACGAAAATGAATGCAGGAGGCCAGAGTTGCGGGATATATGGGAAAGGAAGATGAACTGTTATGGGTGGATGAGGCCAAACGGTTGGCTGAAATTAAAAAAGAAAATGGCTGGATTAAAGATAAAAAAAGAAGAGATTGTTAGAATTAGAGAGGAGGAGTTTGAAAAGGCGGATATTGAGAGTGTTGTGGAGATGGAGGATGACAACAGTCGTATATTTGTTCATGAGAAAGTGGAGGTGGAAGAACCTGAATTTGTGGATGAGGCAGTAGAGATGTCGGAGGAATCAATTGTGGTGGAAGCACTCAAGTAGTCAATTCTAGTTGAGGAAATTGAAGATCCTATGTTACTAAATTCTTGTTCCAGCATTGTTGAATCGTCTTTGCAGGTACATGACAATCTTTCACATGAGGAGGCCACTAGGATGTTGGATACATCTAATGCAGCCCCTATATTGCATTTGGATGATCTATACCCGGTTGCTAGTGGCGGTAAACCGGTGCACTTCTTTATTGATCCTTTTGATGCGCGTGTTGCTGAGGGTCCTACATTTCATTGCTATGCATATGTCTCTACCACTCCGAGCTTCATCGACATTTATGTCAAGCTGAATGACAGTCCTTATGATGCATTGGTGAAACATTAGTCGTTATTTCAACGTACCCTTGATTTGAAGTCGTATATCCCCATTGTATTTGATCCAGGTATATCATTGAAGATTTTTGTGGCCTGTTCAAGATTGGTGTGTGTTGCTGCTCAATATTATGACGTCCTATTGATTTGAGGACGAATCCTTTCAAACCAGGAGGGAATGATGTGATCTATCCCGAGAACTTGAAGACTCAATTAATGCGGCCAGGAGACTATGAAGACCCTCATTTATGCTATTGGGCTTGAAGAGCAAAGCTTGTTATTGGACCTGATTTATATTATTTTACATTATTCTACATTAATCTATTTATTAAGGGTTTGATGGGCTTCTGAGACTAATAAGGCCCATCAGTATTGGCGCAACATTTGCCTAGATTTTTAGGTTTTTTTTACTAGTACTAGTTTTCTTTTCCCACATTGTTTAGGAGATGTCTAGCTTTATATTTTGTAGCCAATAAAAAGGCATGCTAGCTACAATTTTATACTAAACAATTATGAACAATATATTATTATTTGAGAGATATTTTCTTGGTTAAGTCTTTTCGGCTTAATTTTATCACTTGCGAGTGAGCGTTCTTTTCGTCGTAGAGAACCACCCCTTAAAGAACGAATCAACGTTTTTTTAGCGAAACATTGTAATATGCTTGGCCTAGATCCTAGACTGGATTTTCTAGGGCTAGGTTTCAAGCTCGTCATTGATCCATTAGGAGGTTCTTGGGCACGTTCCGATCGTGTTTCCAAACCGGAATCACATCAATACAGTTTCATTTTCCTTGTTCTCAGTTTCTGTATTAGCTGTCTTCATCTCAGCAGGTACTTCCTTTTCTTCAGTTTCATTATGAATCTCTTTAACTTGATGAACTGCATCCTTGGCAACATCCAGAACTCCTCCATCAGTAGGAGAAACATTTCATTTTAGTTCTGGTTCTTCTTCGGGTTGAGATTCAGATTTTTATTCTTAATCTAATGCAGCAGATCGATCTGTCTCTTTAGAACTTCATTCCTTTCCTGATTCATTTTCCTTTTCTTTAGCTTTTTCTTGCAGAGATGCAAGAATTCCTGTCTATAGGACCAGGTATGCCTATGAATCATCATCATCATCATCTTCATCTTTCTTCTTTGAATCTTGGGAACCTCCACCTATCAGCTTCTTCCAATATCTGGCTCAAATGGCTGCATGGCCATTGCTTATGAAGCTTGAAGTGTCAAACAACTGCGATAGATGGGTGATATCAAACAATCCGAATACCCATGATTCATCTATTATCATCTGTACTCTTTTTTCTTCTTGATTTCTGATGGAACTGAACTTTCAATGTGGGTAGTTGTCAAATCTTTACATTCAGCTTTGATCATCTGATCAATCTCAGTATCAGAACCATTTTAAATTCCTTTAGTTTCAGTTGTTTTGGCGGCAATACCTTCTGGTAAGATTTCTTTGGGAGCTTCAATTTGAGTTTCAGAAACAATTATAGTTATATCCATCTTGTCAGTTGTAGCAGCAATTGTCTTAACATTCTCAGTAGGTTCAGTGTTGGAAATAAAATTTATGTTTTGATGATGATTCATCACCTAATCAGTTATTGTTCTTAACCCCATTGATGAAGTGTCATAACTAGCTGTTATAGTGCAAGGAAAAAAGATGTCTAGATATCAATGTATAGGATTTAATAGAGTCTGATATTTGTATAGGTTAAATCAGACTAGCACTGTAATAGTTCTAGGTTTTGAACTGAGAGAACTAGAAAACTGAGATAACTACGAAACTGAGTTTACAAAGAAACTGAAGAAGGTAAGTTTACTGAGGGACACAGACTCA
Organism: Gentiana macrophylla; assembly: GCA_026214975.1. Classification (NCBI taxonomy): domain Eukaryota; kingdom Viridiplantae; phylum Streptophyta; class Magnoliopsida; order Gentianales; family Gentianaceae; genus Gentiana; species Gentiana macrophylla. The sequence goes on along the minus strand of CM047816.1, from coordinate 42,527,970 downwards.
GTTGGCTTATCTATGAAGACTGAAGAACTGAGGGTCACAGACTCAGTTATTGAATATTGAAGAACTGAGGGTTCAAACTCAGTTATGAAGATTACAAGTCGAGATCAGAAAGTTAGACTTGTGCAAGATTGTGATGACCTGAACTAACTTTATAGATCTTGTATGAAGATCGAAGAATCATAAGGACAATGAATTCTTAGAAGATAATTCGTTATGGTGTACTCTGATTAAGTCAATTATAATCAGATGAAACTGGAGTACTGATATTTGAAGAAGAGTAAAATCTCAGTTAACGTTCCAAGTCAGTCAAGAAACTAACAAGTATTAAACTCAGTATAAAACTGATAAGGATATTCAGTTTTATAAAACAATCATTCGATGAACTGACAAGTACAGTCGAACGTTATAAAGGAAGCGATTTTATTGGAAGAACTACTGACAAATCTGAACGGTCACAAAATATAGCCGTTACAACATTCAAGCAGGAGAAATAAACCCCTATAAATAGACTACATCTACAACATCAAAAAGAAAGAGAGAAAGAGGAATTAAAAATAAGAATCTATCTAGTCAAGAAAATATTTAATTAAGGGGGAAAGCCTTTTTCGAAAGAATTCCTGCTAAGTGCTAAATTGCAAGATCAAGAAAATTTCTTCAAGTATCCAAGCACATTCAAGCAAATCAAGAATCTATCACTTGAAGAAATTCAGAGCCGTACTAAATTTATTTATTCAGAAGAAAAGCTCTAATCACAATTGAATCATAGTTATTGATTCAAGTGTCAACCTTGATTTTATCAAAGGGTTAGACTGTGAAACACCAAGAAGGTGTGAAGGACAGTTGAGTGCAGTCAGGAGGACTGTGTTTGTGATGAGCTGGTGAAGAGGCAATTCTACCCTCCAAGGACCAGTGTTTCAAACATTTGGAGAGCAGCAAACCTACCCGTTCTACAAGTGTTTAGATAGTGAAGCTAGGGATTAGTCAAGGACTATCAGTTTAGGACTCTTTGTAACCGGGCCATCTTAAAGAAGTTCTAGTGTAATTTTCCTCCGCATCACAGGGGAAGAGAGGACGTACAGGATTACACCACCTGGAACCTCTATAATTCTTGTTTATTTACTTTATGCATTCATTTACTTTATTGTAGTTTATGTATTTGGTTTTCACTCTGAAACTAAGTTAACTAGTTGTTCAAGGCTAAAATTTATCCGCTGCCAGTTAACAAGACTAAATATAAGTCAGTATTGACTTATACTTAGGTGAGTTACCTGAACTCCACACAAGTTAAAGGACAGGAACAAAACTGAGCTGAGCATCGTTTGAGTTTGGCAAAACTCAGTCCTGGGCTTTTTCGAGTTTGGGAAAGTTTTTGGTGACAAGTTTATTCACCCCCTCTAAACTTGTGTTAGCCTTTCCAAGGGACCAACAATTGGTATCGGGGCGGTTCCTTCTTTTTGGAGGAGATCCACTACTTTGTAAGATAACTGGCCATCAGTTATTTCCGATACCAACAATTGGTATCGGAGCAAGTTCTTCCTTTTGGAGGAGATCCGAGTTGTTACTGCTCAAGTCACAATCCAGTTGTTTAAAACCCTTGCTGTACTTCATTACAATGGATAAATCTAGAATTAGAAATTGGCTAAATAACCCCCTGACTGACTACTTGCAGAATGTTGTCTATGATTTCCAGGATCAAGTATTTGAAAGATTCAATACTACAAGCTCTCACACAAATCCAGAACCTCATTTCAGTTATGATGGAGACATTGAGCTTTGTAACGCCCCATTCCCGGACACCGAGTCCTTATCCGGAATTCGAAACGTTCGGCACGCATAATATTAAATAAATAATATTACACGTAAGCCTCTACTACGTCGTATCAAATAAAAGCAAACGGAAGCTAAAAGACTCGGGTAATTTTTTTTCAAACATCTCAGAATAGAAATAAAGAACTAAAGAGGAAATGTAATATTATTACATTCGAAACGAAACCAACGAATCCAAAACGTACGAATTCCAAAGTACTAGAAGTAAACTACAGAATCCAATAATAATCCAAGTCTATGGCATAAATGAAATAAATAAATAGCAAACAAGGTCTTCAAGTCCGGCGTCCTCAAACGTCGTCATCAAAGTCCTCCTCGAACTCCTCATTTACCTGTTCGTCTTCTCTCCCCAAACACATAAATAAACATGCATTTGAGGTAAGTACATTTGTACAAAGTAAGAAGTAGAAGCTACAATTCAATTAAGGTTATTATTAAGGATGTTATCTTAGTGAGACCGACTCAATCTAGGGTTCAGTCCATGCCCATCGACACGTCATGACTATACGTTCCTAGCTTAGCTTATATTTGTTACATCATTACTCAAGGACACAATGCATGGTGAAAATTCCACCACGAGATCTACTTGCCAACTACGGTGATTAGCACTGTAGTCCTGGATCTCCCGGTATGCGATATCGTTCGATGGATTTCTCCACTACCCTTCAAACCCTTTGAGCCGCAAGAGCGTTGTCCACCTTTTATGAACGTATCACATCGCCGATTTGAATCAGTGCCTAACCAGGAATAGATGACATTTTAGCTTTTACTACACTTGTGGAATTATTAATGTGGATTAACTAGTCACCTAAGTGTTTTCAGAATAAAATCTCACCTTATCAGCTCTACTCCCTCACTTAGACAATTAGACATCACATCCTATCAATTACACAGACATTGATAAACCCTAGTTCATCAAAGCACAAGCCCTTTCATGCCCTTCCGACGGATCCGAACTTCAACTCCCTTTAAGAGTACATTCGGTGTTTTAACAGAACGAATCAGAAGTTCAATCGAAGATTGTTCATATTAAATTAATGTTAACATATCAGGATTAAGGGTTTAAAACAATGAAAACACGATTATGAAGCCAAAAACCAAGCTGAATTGCTAAAAATAGTAAAAACAAGGTCAAACAGGTCAAACGCCCGTTTGACACCCTATGGACGCCCGTCCGTAATCAAACGCCTGTCCACTAACCTCGGACGCCCGTCCGTCAAAAACAGCTACATCCTGAATAAAAAATCTGACCTCGAACGCCCGTCTGCCTAGTGCAGACGCCCGTTTGAGTTACTAGGGTCTCAGATGCCCGTCTGCTTAATGCAGACGCCCGTCCGCCTGGGTTTTTCCCAAAATGCTAAAACGTTCACAACTCGATTTCTGAATCATTCTAACCCAATTAACCTCGATCTCAACTCAGTAAAAATGTAGAAAACATTTCTAAACGTCTATGATCCTTTGATCAACGAAAAAGCACAACTTTCTTGCATCTACGCGACATAAATCTTGATCTAAACCTCAATAACAATAATTAGAATTGTAGGAAGAGCCTCTTACCTTTTAAGTAGCTAATTCCGACTCCAAACCACAGAAAACAGCAGCTAATCTGATCTTTTTCTGCAGGAAAAAATGTGTGATAAATCCAAACTTAGATTAGATTCAATCACACGCTTCTAAACGACAAAAACTATGAATTGATGAGTTTGAATCCATCAAACTCGAACAAGGACAAAACTAGGGCTTAATCATACCTTAACAGACATTTAAATTTTTGATGTCAAAACGTTGCTCTCTTCACAACTATTCCAGTGCTCGACTCTGATATGAAAACCATCAAGGATTGAATTAACAATTGATGAAAATTCCCTCAGCCCTATTCCCTTGCTCACACACGCTGAAGGTGAATTTTGGAGGTGGAAAATCTGATTAAAAGATTATGGAGCTGATTAGGTTGATTTTCCCTTAAATAGGAAAATCTCATAATTACCTAATTTCCATGATTTTCCATAATCACCCCTTAAGAATCAGATTTTCTTCCTTAATTATATACGTGTATAACTCGAAATTATGTATATAATTACCAAAATAATTAAACTCCGAATAAAAGGAACCGAACCCAATATTTCGTTTTCGCAAAATGACACGTCTGCCCTTTCCCGAAAATCGGAATATTACAAGCTTAATGCGAAAGTTGATGATGAATCCACAGGATTTCCATCCCTAAGTGATCTTTCAGAAGAAGCAGAAGAGAGTTACTTCGAGTTGCTAATTATAAAGAAGAAAAACTAACCAAGGATCCATCCAGTGCAAAAGCCAAAGATATTGATGAGACTCTACCTACAAGTCATGGAGGTGAAAGTGATGAAGAAATCATACTGCTAGAGGCTACATAGGCAAATGTTACTGATAAAGGAAAACAAGTTCTAATTGATGATGATTCCTCGACAGAAGATCTACATATCAAAAATCAGGAGGTAATTGCATCTACATCCAGCACTCACACTACAATGAACAATCAAAGGAATGATGATTTCAATAAAACCTTGGACATACTCATAAAGGAATTAGAGGTAACTCAAAAGAATTATGAGAATGTCAAAAAGGAGAAAAAGTTATTGAAAGCTGAAATTTCAAGATTGAATGCTGAAATTAATCAAATCAAGGCTAATAATGGAACCGAGGTTATTCGACCAACCGATGAACCAACAAAAGCAATAAACATCATAGAATCATCAGTTGATCCAATTTCCAGATTTCAATTCAAACCAGGAAAATCATTTGGAGATAGATCTGGTTTAGGGTTTGATAATCAGTATAATTCTAAGTTCAGTCCTAGATCAGTTGCAATAAAATTTGTGACTACTCAAAAGTCAGGAACTCAGAAAACTGACAAAATTATTAGAACTGACAAAAACTCAGCATATCCAAACGCACAAATTGATAAAAATGAAAAATCAGTTGGTAAAATTCACCAAGACAACAGATTTTACAGGAAGACTTAGAAGGCTGAAAACAGTAAAACTGATCCGAGATCAGTTAGAAAAATCTTCAAGTCATATCCATCTAAGAATGAAGATCATTCATGGAATAATCGACTCAGAGGGAAAGGAAGACTATTTCCCACTGATGAAGATTGGAATGAACAATCACATCAGTTTCACAAACTGAACAAAGCTAAAGTTGTTAAGACAAAACAGGAAAAGTGTCTGAAAGCTGACTTTACTCAGTCAAAATATCAAGAGAGGTATAAAGTTAAAAATAAAGCTATATCATCGAAAGCTAATCAGTTTGGACCCAAACAGATATGGGTACCAAAAATTTCTTATTTTGTTCTACAGTAGAAATATCGCTAGCTGAGAACTAAGGAGCTTAATTCACAAAACTGAGTTGTATTTACAACTGAGTTTTTGAATTCAGCACAAGGACAAAACTGAGTGCACACAGCTATTGATACACCGTACCTACTCTATTTACTATTCTCTAGCTACATATATCAAGAAAAGACGTGGCCCTTCTCAATCTAAACTGTCCATATTTTCCACTCATCCACCTTTTTCGCAATCTCAAAATATTTATGACAAGACGTTTTAAGTCCCACTCAATTCTTAACTACCCTTGCTACAAATTATAAATACTCAGAATTTTCGTTTATAATTCTTTACGCTTAAATTTTGAATCCACTCTCTGAATCCCAAATTTTCAAAACTCTCATTCAATCCAGAAAAATGAATTTCACTCTTGTTGAACCTGGAATGATCGTATCTCTTGACCAGTATATTGCAAAGTACATTGATCAAACTCTAGTCAATTCAATTGCAACAAAAATCCGGAAAATTAAAGGATTGGAGGCTTCTTTCAACATCGATCTGAAAACTGTTTGTCTAGAAAGCATTGGAGATTTTTATGAATTTGGGAAGACAACTATAGAAGGAGAAGACACACACACCTATACCACTACTGTCAATGGTAAGGAAATTAAGGTCTCTGAAGATCTAATTGCAGACATCCTTGGGTTTGACAAATCTGGAGGATCGGCAGCCATCAAGCTAACTAAGGAACAAAAGCAGAAGCTATGGAAAGATATTGCGATTAATGGAGAATCATTGTCTCACAGATCGGGAGCACAAGCTTACTCAAGCTGTAATTTAATTTTCTCTCAAAGATGTTAGCAAATTGTATAATTGGAAATGCAGGAAACTTTAGCAATCTATCTGGAGCTAAATTAGATTCTCTATATGTGATTTGGTTTGAAGAAAGTTTCAATTGGCCAAGGTATCTATTTGATCAATTGGCAGCTCAATCAATTGACTTACCCAAGAAGAAAACTGATGTCAAAAAGGGTCGATTTTATCACAAAAAGACTCTTGCATTAGTAGTCCAAAGAATACTAGACCATTTTGGAATTGCTAAGAGAAAAGAAACACCAGTTGCTGATGGGAAGATTGTTGTTAAGGAAGAAAAAGCTAGAAAAAAGAAAGCTGAGAAATCTGTGATTGAACCTAAAAAGAAGAAAAGCAGGAAATCGAAGAAACCTGCTACTGGAGATAAATTTTTGGAACAGATTGAAGATCTAAGGAAGAGAAGAAAACAGTTGGAAGATACAGAAAAAGACATTACTGATCAAGTTACTGAGAAACCAACAGAAGTGTCACCAACACCAGTAGTAAGAACTGAAGCTACTCTCACTGAGCCCACTCCGGTTTTGGAAACTGAAATTTTACCAATTCAAGAACCAGCTACACAGTCACAAGAAAAAGAAGTGACAATGGAAACTGAAGTTGTTGAAACTATCATACAGAAGGAAGCTGAAACTCAGGGGGAATAGACCCTGAGAACTAAGCATGTTGATGAAGAATCTGACAGTGATGAAAGACTGATTAACGAAACAACGCTAAATATGCTCTTGTTGCTTTCATGATCCAAGTCTACGACTCAAGAATCTACCTCCAGATTGGAGCACGAGGAAACAATTAAAGAATTTTCAGCTCCCCACTCTGAAGAAAAAGAGGTTGAAGCAGAAAAAAAATCAACCAAGGTTATTCACTTGGATGAGCAAGTTAATGAAGAAGAACTTGTTGAACCAACTGAGAAAGAAGTTCTAGTTATGGAATTAGAACTTGAACCTAGTGAAAAACAAGTTGCTAAAGAACTTGTAAGTGAGAAGGTTTTGGAAGCTGAGCCGTTAATCTCAGTTTCTGTTATTGAAAAAGAGACATCAGTCGTTCCAGACACTGTTGAGGGAGGAATCAGCAGAACCGATCTTATGCAGACTGATGATGTTGCAAGAACGGATGATCCCATGCAAATTTTAGAGGGAGTAGGTTTAACTGGTGATGAATCTTTCCTCTTTTTTGAGTTCCTTATGAGTTGCTCTTCAGGAATCTCTTCTTCCTCAAACTTGGTAACATCAGGTATTTCTAGTTTCCTTCTTCTTTCCTTCAGTATCAATTTCTTCACGTGAAAGAATTTTCTTGGTAAATTTCGTCTTTTTCTTACTGGGTCCTGATATGAATGAATAGTGCCGTCACCTATGAGTCTCCGGAGAAAGCCTATTGATATGCCTAAATAGTGCCGTCACCTATGAGTCCCCGGATAAAGCCTCTCTCGCCACCAGGTTGGAAAATGAGGCCCGCAGCCATAGCATCCGCGACGACATTCAAGTTGGGGTCGCTGAACTCAGGTCCCCTTTAAAAGCCTTCAAACCTATAAGGTCACTAGAAGCTCAGAGGGAAATCTGCGATCCTTAAAGAGGTCCATCAGAGGCCGCACGAGCCCTTGGGGGAATAAGTGATGAGGTGACCTAGAGACAGGATAGAGAGTATACGACGCCGTAGTTGGCGAGCTCTTAGCCCACGTAATTGTGCGCCGTGATGATATGATATTAATTTTGTCTCTATCTTAAACACTAGTTCCCCTCCTTCCTATAAAAGGAGGCCTTGTGTAATAGAAAAGACATGGGCAAGTAATAAAGAGAACAAAACTCTGTCAAAATATCTACTCTCAACTATACATTATCGCCACCATTTCACCTCCGTACACCACCGGCTAGCATCACTCAAATTCATTACATAAGCCAGATATCCACCACATAAACCACCGCTAAAAAACCAAGATAATTTCGTGAATTATCAATTGGCTCCATTACTAGGAAAGTCATCAAGATTTTTGGTCATTCAGGCGTAAAGATCGCCCAGAAAACTCACTCAAGGAGGAGTTGAAGGTCTTCATCGCCTCTTCAAGCTCAACGCAAGTTGTTCTTGCTCAAAAGAGAGTCTCAGAATCAACATCATCAAAAAGGATAGACTAAAAAGAGGTAACATTAACAAATCTTGAACGAAACTCACGAGTTAGCATTTGATAAATCACCTCACTTGTATTGTTCCACGCTCAAGTTCTTGTTGTTAGTCAAGTTCTTGCATTCTTGGAAGCTATATGCTTGTGTTTTTGTTATTAGAAGGCCTGAGATATACCGAGCTTGCGTTTGAGAAATCGCGTCTCTCGGTACCTTTAAGGTTGAACATCATCATCTAACCAGAAAATGGCCAAAAAAATCACTTTGAGTTCTTATTTCCTTGAAACCGCATTGTGAGAAAAAGCCGACGTTGTTTTCTTGATAGTACATCTATCTTCGAGATAAAAATCATGCAAATTTCTGGGGTTTTTGCGCATGAATCATCACCTTCTTCCCTTGAAATTCATATTTCAGACCACTACCTCATCTGAGCTGTCACCATCCAAAAGATCTTTTTCCAACTGCCTGAAAGTCGAAGTAGTACAAAGTAGTTGAGGGTGTCGGAAAAGTTCTAGCTGTCAGAGAGTCGGTGGCGACCAGAATAACAACCTTATCTCTAAACAAAACCAGTTCGCATTAAAAGGCGATGGCAGGTAGCAAAAATTCATAGTTGGTCCCGCACACCCCAACAAAGAGGACTACACAGAATCATCCTCGCGCCGAGGGTGGGGGAGAAACAATGTATAAACCCACCGCAAATTGGGACCGATCCCATCAAGAGGCTTTAGCCACCGACGACGCCAGAAATGTCCTGAACTAGAGGACCAAATCCAAATAGACCGCCGCGGCTCTAGAAACGGCTCGCAAAGAAAAAACGGTAGTTGGGGAAACAAGACCGCCGCGTGGTCAAAAGATGATACCAGAAAGGATACCCGGATTCCAAGAGGACCTGAGGTCACGGAAATGAGGGAGTATGCCAAGTTTGAGGAGAACATTTATCTGACCAACTCTCGACTGGTAGCACTAGGCCGGGAACCCTTACCGGTCCGTGAAGCGAACCCATCAAGAAGTGAGATCAACCCAAGGGCGCTAGATACGAGTCGGCTTTGTCAGCCTAAAATAATTGAAATCGAGGAGAGCGTTCATTCGTCAGGACGATAGGGCCGCTGAAAGGAGCATGAGGTCATTCAGACTTCAGCCCGATACGACCACGAAAAAGAACCAGAAAAAAGCGAAGGAAAGAGGTCCTCTTTGAAAAGGCTGGGCAAAAAAGAGAGAGGTTCGGTCCTAATCCGTCTCGGCCCCCCAGAAAGAGATGTTTGCCCAGTCAAGAGGGAAGGAATGGAAAAGATTCTTATTTGATCATTAGAGAAAAGGCAAGCCCAACAAGAGGAATCGCAAAACCACGTGGACTCGGGATGCAGGCCGGAACGAGCAGTTGAACCATCTCTGCCCAGGCGAGGACTTGATCCCGTCATGGCTGAACAAATGAAGATAATAAAAAAGGAAATTGCAGAGCTGAAAAAGTCGAGGCACGCTGAAAAAGCCGCCTCGATCTATGGAATCAATGTACTCGCCAAGAGAATCACGGAAACCTTGCCAACGAAAAAGGAAAAGGTTAGATACCCCAGTTACAATTACTACAATGGGAACACTTGTCCCTACGATTGGCTGAACTCATTTTTAGTTCGCAGCACTTTAGCGACCCAAAACAGATCTGCCTGGTGCATTGCCCTTGTAGGCAGCATGCAAGATAGAGCCGTATCCTGGGTTCACGGGCTTCCCCGGGGTTTGGTCGAAAGCTAGAAGGATTTTTCAGAAAAATTTGTGAAAGAGTTTGAGTCGGTAAGCAGACCGAAGAAAACCATTGTGGATCTTTATGATGTTCACATGGGAGAAAACGAATCTAGAAGAGGTTATTTTGAGCGGTTCATCAAGGTCTACGATCAAACTAGAAATATCCCTGACGACTCCATCATCACCTGCTTTCTAACAGGAATAACCAAAGGTCCAATGAAAACAGAATTCACCCTTCGGCCACCTAAGCATGGCCTAAGAGAGATGTTGGAAAGAGCAAGAATGATCGGTCTAAGTGAGGCGCCGTCTCCCTCTAGGAAAGGAAAATCAAAACTAGAGCACCACTCACAAAAAGAAGATCGCAGGGAAGATCGCAAAAAGGATCGCAGTAGGGACGCTAACCAAGACCGCGAGGTAAAGAAACCATTCAGGTTCACTTAAAGCGACTTCATCCCACTTAACGCCAAGCCGTCACAGAACCTTTTTGAAATTTGAGAGCACTTTCACCGGCCAAGGCCCATGAAAGGCGACCCTGATACTCGCGATAAAATGAAACGGTGCAAGTACCATAAGGATCACGGTCATCTGACTGATGAGTGTTTCACTTAAGGAAAGAGATAGACAGGTTGATCGAAGAAGGGCCTGCATCCAAATACAAGCGGGAAGGGGATGCCGTCGCCAACAGGGGGCGACAACTCCGTGTATATCAAAAGGAGATCCAAGTCATCCATGGGAATCTCCCAAGAAATAATCAGTTGAAATCACAGATACACTTGATAAACACTCGTGGCTTCGAGAAACAAATCATTTTGGGAGAAGCTGAAAAGGGAATCATGTTCACTAAAAGTGAACTCACAACCATGGAAGGTATCATGGAGATACCCATCATCCTCAAGGTCTGAGTGAACGAGAAAAATGGGATCAATCGGGTCTTGGTGGACACCGGTGCGGCCCGCGATATCATCTGTCTCGACTATTTAAAATAGATCAGGTTTGGAGAGGCCAAGCTGAGGCCATACGGTAGAGTTTTAGAGGGCTTCTCCAATGATATGGTGAGAGTTAAGGGCACGATCGACCTCAACGTCACTATAGGCGACTATGAACCGTGCCGAAATGAGGTAATTACTTTTCTGATCATTGATCCTCCCTCTTATTACAATATGATTTTGGGAATCCCGGCCATGAAAAAGTTCCAAATGGTCGTGTCCGTCCCGCACCAAAGGGTCAAATTTCGTGTGAAAGATGACATCAGGGTCGCCATGAGTCGACCATGATTTTTCCTTGAATATATGACAAAAAACAGAGTCGACTCCAAAAAACTAAGAATCGAAATGTTCAGTGCATGTCCGAGTGGGGTCAACGTGATCAAAGAGGCTGCAGGTAAAACAGTGGAGTTCGAGACTTTACAGGTCATAGATCAACTAGAATTTACAGCTAACGATGAGCTGATCGAGGCCATCATGAATGAAATGTATCCCGATCAAAAGATAAAAATCGGATCCCAAATGACAGAGACAGAAGGAGAAAAATTGATCTCGCTTTTGAAAGAAAATGTGGACGCCTTCTCTTGGGAGGTAACATATATGAGGGGTGTGGAGCCTGAGGTCATGCTACACTATCTTAGCGTCGATCCTTGCTTCAAGCCGATCCATCAAAAAACACGTCAATTCTCTAAAGAGAAAAAGGTCGCCATTAAGGTCAAAGTCGGAAAGGTGTTGGCAGTGGGTATCATCAGAGAATTGCAGTACCCAACCTGGTTTTTCAACGTCGGAATGGTGAAGAAAAACAATGAAAGTGGCGGACGTGCGTCGACTTCACCGACCTAAATAAAGCATGCCCGAAAGAACCCTACGCGCTGCCATTGACAAAATGGTAGATGGGATTGCTGGTTTTGTAATACTAAGTTTTCTGGACGCCTATTCAGGCTATCACCAAGTCAAGATAGCAGACTGCGACAAGGAAATGACTGGTTTTAAGGCTGTTGGAGGGCTCTACTGTTATGCAATGATGCGTTTTGGTTTGAAGAACGTCGGCTCGACATATCAGAGGATGGTGAATCGATTTTTCAGTTCGCAATTAGGCAGAAACATGGAAGCATACATCGACGACATGGTCGCCAAGTCAAGTCGCCAATATCACTTAGCAGATCTGAGGGAAACTTTCATAAACATGAGGAGGCATTAAATGAAACTTAACCCCGCCAAATGCACTTTTGGTGTCCAGGCGGGCAAATTTTTAGGGTTAATGAAGAGCCAAATGGGGATTGAGGCAAATCCCGAAAAGATCGAAGCTCTGATAAACATGAGCGAGTCGACCACAATCAAGGAAGTGTAAAGGCTGAACGGAAGGACAATTCCTCTGGGGAGATTCATCTCCAAATCAGCTGAAAAAATCCTACCTTTCTTCAAATTTCTCAAAGGTAACAAAACCTTTGTGTGGACCTGAGAATGCTCGCAATCTTTCAAAGATCTCAAGGCCTATTTATCAAGCCCTCCGTTGCTGGTTAGTCCTATGATTGAAGACATTTAATTTCTATATCTAGTGGCCACAGACCGGGCTGCCGCCATTGCACTTGTCAAGGAGGACGGTACCCTTCAAAAACCCGTCTACTATGTTTCCAAGGCTCTCAGTCCCGTTGAGAGTCGTTATTTTAATGTTGAAAAGTTGGCCTATTGCGTTGCTATTGCTGCCCGAAAATTAAGGGCTTACTTTACATCGCACACAATTACTGTGTTATATGATGCTCTATTGTGCCAAGTCCTTCACAAGCCGGACTTATCTGGTCGATTGCTACGGTGGGCCATTGAGCTCACTGAATTTGATATCCGTTATGAGCCTAGGAAAGCTATCAAAGCCCAGGCCTTACCGGATTTCATCGTAGAGACAAGCTTCAATGAAGAAAAGCCGGAAGAATAACCCAGCTCAAATCTTATTGATGACCCAATAACGACCACAATGTCTGCCTCCCAAAGGCCGAGTCATTGTTGGCAGCTTTACGTCGATGGAGCCGCAAATCTCAACGGTTGCAGGACTGGAATTATATTATTAGAGCCAGGTACCTTAGAAGAAATTGAAAAGGCCTTGAGATTTGATTTTACTGCATCAAATAATCAAGCAGAATATGAGGCGGTCATAGCAGGGCTTGAGCTCACCAAATCTATGAAAGTTGAAAATGTCAAATTATTTTGCGATTCGCAGTTGGTAGTCAACCAAGTGACAGGATCATAAGGAATTCATTGCGAAATCTTACAAAAATACATCAATCTCGTCAAAAACCTAGAAGGAAGCTTCAATTATTGTAAATTCATCAACATCCCTCGAGAGGATAACCAACGAGCAGATTATTTATCAAATTGACTAGCAGAGATGAAATATGCAATCTGGCTATTTTAGTATTGCATCTTTCCGGGCCCGCTATCAACCTAGTGGATAACATGGATTTCCAACCCTCCAATTCATGTTGGATCGATGATTTAATGGCATCTATCGAATCAAGGGCGCTTCTGGACGATCTCAAAGAGGCCAAAGCCCTAATCAGAAGAGCCGCTAGGTACACCATTTTAGACAATGTTCTATACAAAAAATTGTTCTCCAAACCTTTGTTGCGATGTGTGCGACCTGAGGAGGTCGAAGGAATACTCATGGAACTTCATGAGGGGGTATACAGCAGCCATACGGCTAGTTGCACCCTCGCTCAGAAGGTGCTGTTAGCTGGCTATTATTGGCCCAATCTCGCAGAGGATGCCCAATTATATGCCGGATAGTGCGATAAATGTCAAAAGTTTGCGGATATTCCCAGACTACCCTCAGTTGAACAAAGGATTGTCGTCGCAGCCTAGCCTTTCGATATGTGGGCAATCGATCTCATCGGACCACTCAAGAGGGGTCACTCGGGATGCGAATATGTGGTCGTCGCTTTGGATTAATTTACCAAATGGATCGAGGCCAAAGCCTTGGTAAAAACCAAGTCTAAAGATATAATCTTTTTTTTGCTCGACCAAGTTTGGACCAGATTTAGAGTCCCAAGGGTAATAGTATACGACCACGGGCCACAGTTCAAGGAGGAGTTCGACGCATTTTGCAGGGAGCATAACGTTAAACATTGACAATCATCAGTATGCTAACCACAAGGAAATGGTCCGGCCGAGGATGCCAACAAACAAGTACTGAGCTTGTTAAAAAGAGCCTCGACGACAAGGCAGGAAAATGGGTGGATCACTTGCCAGCAGCCCTATGGGCCCTCAGAACATTGAGAAAAACAACCACTGGTGAAAACCCATTTTCCTTGACACACGGGTCAGAAGCTATGGCCCCGATAGAGATGGCCCTACCCAGTTTAAAGGTTGCACATTTCCACGAGGTCGAAAATCCACTAAAAAGACAACTCATTCTCGATATGTTGGAAGAAAAGAGGATCAACTCTTATGGTCTCTTACTCAACTGCAACCAAGCGGGAAAAAGGCATCACGACAAACATGTCCCTGACCATCACTTCACGGTGGGAGATTATGTTTTGTGAAAAAAGACAGGCCACTAGTCACGAGGCTAAGAAAGGGAAGCTATCTGAAAATTGGGAAGGCCCGCTACAAGTTGCAAGGATAGTAAAGAAAGGAACTTATGTTCTGAGGGATAAAGAAGGCCGTGAGTACAATAGACCTTGGCACTCTGACAACTTGAAAAGATATTATATGTAAGACAACCTCTTTATTTTGCACAAGTGCAAGCATATTTTGTAAGAGGGCCACAAGCCCCACCTTTTGGAAATCATTTTTGAATGAAAAGCTGGTTTTGACAACTATAAATTTATCACGATAAAAAATACCCAGCCGCTCTGTTTTCGACCATCCCGCGGGCTAAACACCTTAGGTTTATCCAAAACAAGGGGGCCGCATACAGGGAACTTTTGAAACAAAAAAGCAAGTAAGATCGCGAAGCAAAGGAAGGATTTCTTTCAATACGTCAAAGTTTACAAACAAAACACCATTACAAAATCACATAGCTTTATATCTATGATACGAGCAAGTCGTCATCCACGAAATACCAACACAGAGTTGGGAAATTATCCCGCCAAAAGGGATGCGACGACTAGCCCTCATGACCGCGGCAAACTTGATGGCTTCACGATGAATTAGGATGCCCCAGTTGATGTTCACGTAAGGGACAACAAGGGCATGAATGAGAAGAACTTCACCTTCTGTAACCTCATCAGGATCTTCAGTCAGTATATCACGGCTATTGATAAATCGTTTCCACTCCTGATTGCTTTTAGACAGCTCAGAGGCAACACCCAGAGGTAAAGGATTCTTGCCAGGGAACATAATATGGAAGGTGCAAACCACATTATACCGTTTGCTAACCTCCTCCTCAAGGTCCCAAAACACCTCATAATGAGTGGCCAGATCAAAATCAGGAATGCCGAACTGCCCAATGATGGCCTCTGGAGATAAAGGAACAAAAACACCCCAGAGAGAGACAAAGCTGATATCCACTCCGGTCGAAACTGCCTCTGCTAAGACAGAATAGAACTCACAAACCTGGCTAACATTATACGTTATCCCTGGAGGACCTCCAACAAAACCCCATATTCTCAAGAGTTGCACATGAAGCAAGGTGCCTTCTCTCTCAACCTTTTCCACATTCAGGCTCCTCTTTCTCAACATCTTCAACCGGAAAAAACACCCCCAATAGTTGCCATGACCAACGCGGGAAACCGTGTAGAAAAAAAAACAGTACGATCAACAGAGGAAGACATTGTGAGAAAGGAGGAAAATGAAATTGAGGAGGCAAAAGAAAAATCCTAGAGTTTCCAGAGGAAGGAAGATGTGGGAGTTTCCCTCTTTAAATAGTGAAAGAAGAAGAAGGAGGACGGCTAGGATTGAAAAAATCAAACGTTTGAGATACATTATAGATTTTGAATTTCAAAGGACGCATTTATCGCCAGGTGATAGCAAAATAACTAACCGCTAACTTTAACCGACAGAGTATCGGGTCAACGGTAGTATAGGGGTCTCAAGGTCGAATCCACAGGGAGTAATGTTCAAGTACCAAAGTCGACTCAGAACTTAGTTTAGGTCAAAATAATGGTGGAGAGTATTATACTAATGCAAAAGTAAAGGTTATAATAACGAGTTTGCTTCTAAGTATTAAAGGGTATAGTCGAACTATGATCCCACGAGCTACTTTTACCACTAATAAAGGACTTAACAGGGAGCGTGTCTTAACCGACCTACCTATCCAACGTAATTTAATGACATCCACGGGTGCCAACTCCTAATTCTAGCGATTAGACCGAACAACTCGATCTAACCACCCTATGTGAAGTTAATTAATTCTCCCTTTAGAAACCTATTAACCTAACATGATTATGTGCTAGATTCGCTCGAACAACGATGAGAAACCTCTATATTTGAAACGGACCTAACAACTAGGCCGAATCTACGCAACGATCCTAAAACCCCTTATCCCACATCTCACCGTAAAATACATCTATAAGTTCGATGTGTGTGACAGTGAACTAGGTGATCAATCTAATTCAAAGACGTTAAAATAAGTTTTAGGACATGGATTAACCGTTTAAACAATAATTTACGCACTACACAACTCCCAATCTCATCCCCTTAGGGTTTTCGCTCGCTTTCACATAATTCGACTACACATGAATTTAGCTACTCATAATTATGCTAATAACAGAATAAAGAACGGAAATTGAACTAAAGACAATAAATAAAAGAGAAGTCATTAACATATAATTTGCAGAAAATCTGATTCAGAAAATACCAAAGAGAAAAGCGATCCAAAAGTCAAATCTTTGTTCTTGAAAGTAAATCTAAGCTATCAAAGTTGTGTAGAATCAAAGGATGTAATTTATGGGATCAAGGGATCAAAGGGTGATCAAACTACACTAAAATCGCCTAATAAAAGTCTAAAGTCGGCCAAGTATGATATAGGGCTGAATGAGCTGCGTATTTATAGGGTAGGTCGAATTGCGCATCGCCGGTCCCGAACGCCCGTCTGTCATGTCGCGTCGACACCCGCTCGCCTGGGAACATGAAGATATTAGGGTTTCATCTTCAGTGGACGGGCGTTCACATTCCTCTGAACGCCCATTTGGGGAATCATCACTTGAGGGCCAAACGCCCGTCTAGACACCCTGGGCGCTCGTCTGTGTTGTATGAGCTCTTTGAATCGGGCTGAACCTACTCAAACGCCGTCTGGTGGTCATTTGGACGCCCGTCCAGCTGAAAACTTAACTTTCTGAATGACGTATTAACTCTGTGGATGCCTGTCTGACTCTGCCAGATGCCCGTTCAAGGTGGCCTTCCTGCGGACGCCCGTCTGGGGTATGGCCAAACGCCCGTCTGGCTTGATTCCATTCCAAACTTGGCTTTTCTTCCACTATCATCCAACTCTCGGGCCATGAACATGTCTCATAGTCCAAAACATCGCCTTCCGGGTCCTCGAGTCACCTAAGCCCTGCAATAACATAGACGAACAAACACCACGCATAATTCCGCAAGACAAAAGTGCTCGGAAATGAGGTAAGTATCGCTAAAAAGGCGGAGTTTACTATCGATATGATAGTTTAACTCCCCGTGCATATAAATCTCGATATTACTCTCGAAACGGTCTATCTCTACCCAAAACATGCCAATAAGGTGATAAACGGGGGTTAAACTGCACACCAAAGTACAGTAAAGTTGACTCCCATAAACCACCCCACACTTAGCCTTTGCTCGTCCTCGAGTAAATTAGGTGCTCTAAAACAGACCATGGGATCAACTTTACGATACATGCATCGCGCTCACGACATCAAAGCAAAAGTAAAGTAGACACTGAACGTACACCGCTTGACTCTATCTTACCACGAAAATGAAGTGTGTGTGATATAAACCGAGGGCTACACTCAAACTGATCACCGGATTCGAATACCGGCCAAATGACCACACACAACTCATACCGGACTAGAATCTCCACTAATCGAGGCAACCGCGGCTAAATACGGTCAAGTAGGACTTGAAGGGTTATAATGTCAAGCTCGGGACGGGGTTAATCGAAAGGAAATTTTAGGACTGGAGAAAGAGAAAAACACGAGTGAACCTAATCATTTCATTTTTCTTGCTTTGAAAACATACTAAACCACACCAAAACTCTTTCGATTTATAAACAACCACAACTTTAACATCATACTTTCATCTTCTCAATACATCCTCCCTTGACCTTGTTTCAAAATTTATTCAAACTTTCTTTCTTTTTTCTTCTATTTCATTTTCTTTCTTTTTCATTCTTTCAACTTTATATTTTTCTCGAACCAACAAGCCTCACAATAGATTCCTCGAGCTCCTCCCCTTTATTATATTAGCTCGTACTAACTAACTCCTCTCAAAGCACGCACCATCTCCCACCCTACATTTGATTCAGAAAGTGTGTCTAAAGTAACAATTAAGTCCACTCGTAGGGTGATCAAAAGAAATGTGACCAACAATAACGCTCAGGGTTAGGATAATACAGGCTAAGTAACCAAAACGGCTCATTTCGGACGGTGGTCAGACCGTCCTATCAAGGTTTAGAGGGGTTACGAGGGTATAATGTTGGGATTTTGGCTTATTTGGCTCTGGCTAGGTCAAAGAAGCGCCATGACTATCATCCCATAACAGGCCTAGGTCAACCTTTCTATTTCGCCTCGAAACTAGTGGTACAAGTGTGTATAAAAACCAGACTAAGTGCAACCAAGGTCTACGTGCATTAAAAAGGGTTTGTATAGTGACAAAATAAAATCTCCCGGCATACATTACTCGTCTACTAAGACATCTACCAAATCCATCATGAGAAACATGCATATAACGCAGTGTCAAACCGTGAAAAGTTTTAAAATTTTAAGCCACTGACTTATTCAAAGACAAACATCAACTAAGCATATTACGACTACCGGCACATTTAACTATCGAAACAAATCAAAGCTAAGTCGTATCCACCCCCCACTGTGAATGAAGCACTACCCTCAGTGCGTGAATGAGAGAGAAAAAGAAGACTTAGCTTTGTAAACCCGGCAGAAAGGCGCTATCGAATCCCGTAACAGCCTCGTAATCGGCATGACCAGAATCCCTATCAAAACAGAACAAATACCAAACATGCACAGGATATGGTCCTCATGCCAAGGCATGCAATAGGGATATAGGGTATAAAATGTAGAAGGCCTTGTCACGTCAGAAAACTCGATAGGCAATATATATAGCACATCACATAATAGCTTTAGATGGAAAATCACCCACACGGGTAAAGCACAGAACATCTAAGCATCAAATATAAGGCCACAAAGGCACACTCATCATAGAAAGCATCACACATGCATACATATCATAGTCAAGGCATAAATTCATATAACAGCACATAGGCGGATGTTCCTAGATCCCTTTCAATTCGACACAGTTTTATTAAGGCGGGGTTGCCTCCCTTCAAGCGCCTTTGTTTTACGTCGTTGGCTCGACCAGGTGACGTGGCCTTTTCTAGTGCTAATACGGTCCTTAACCGATGGTGTATCGGGTCAAACTGTAGTGCTAGTATGGTGAGTCGAGTATCGTATCCTCGTGGAACTTTGTAATTCTTCTAAGTGTGGTTAAACACCAAAGAGTCAAGTTATTAACTCGATCTAAACCGCAATTTTATAACACGATCACTACTATTCTAGTCAACATAAAATAAATACGTAAATTAAAATTTATTCTAATATAATATATATAGATATATAAATATATATAGATGTGCATAAGTTGCAAAGTATATATATAGATATAAATATATAGATGCCAAATATATTTTTAGAGAACTAGCCAAAGTTTATATAATTGATTTATACGATCTTTTCAGTGAATGGAATGTGCTCGATCTTTAGGTTCAATTGAGTAAATGAAACGGTGTACTCTAAGGTTAACAATTCGTCCTCACATTAGTGTGTGAAATTGTCATATGTCCATTGTCATCAGCCCAAAGTCCACAACTGTTACGGTTTTTCTGAACAGGTCCCGAGTACGATTCTACCTTTGAATAAAAAGGAGTCATTCCGTTCGTCAAACGGTCAATTTTATTTAAAGGCTCCGGTTGTCAAGGCCGGGCGATTCAACTTTCCGGTTTAAGTTTCAATTAAACTCGATGAATTTAACATTATTACGATCTTGAGTACAAGTTTTAATAAGATTCATCTTTTAGGACAAATCGCTTCGAATAGAAGCTGGTTCCGTTGTCACGCTTTCACTCGGCCAATTTTACCCTCCGGTTTTTCTATTAACGAGTTCATAACTTAATTACGAGGTGTCAATTCATAATTAGATTATGAATTCTTTCAAGTCAAACTTTATCAATAGAAAAGATTCAATTAACTCAATTTTATTCAATTTTACTTAGACAACATTTCTTTACCTAAAAGATCGAAATAAAACGATTACATAACTTTGGCTAGTTATTAGATTTAGCCTACTAACATTATACTTAAAAGAAAAAAACAAACATAATAAACATAAATACTTTAGAAATTTTACCCGATTACAACGATTGGATCGTAAGATGTATTTTTCCGGATGCTACAACAACTTCAACAACATTGATCTTCCGATAATTTCGAGCATTATGACGATACTACTTTATTTATGGCATAAGGCCTATATATATACATACTACTACTACTAAAAAGAGGTAAAAGAAATATATTTGGTACCTTTTTTGTGCCTGCAATGCTGCCCTTTTATAGGCAATTTTTCCCTTGCCGGATCGATCCGAGAAAGGGCCGGATCGATCCGGGAATAAAAAATATTATCCCAGGATATTCTCTGCAGGGCCACATGTTGGATAATCATTATGCCTCCTCGGATCGATCCGAGGTAAATCCGGATCGATCCGGATAGATTTTTCTCAATCTTAATCCGAAACTTGATAAAATCATAACTTGAGCTCTGGATCTCCAAATGACATAATTCAAGATGCGTTGGAAAGCTCTTGAGGAGATCTATAACTTCCATGAAGACTTCTTTTTCAGAAAATGCCTTTTTACTAGGCCATTTGTTCGTTGAAAATATAACTTGATACTGGCGCCACGAACCATCGATCCACTTGAACTTTAAATCTCGTGGCACTTCCTTTATTCCTTCAAAAGATATGATTTTACTCCATAAAATGTCGTCACTCGGGGTCTTGGTTTACCTAAGGTCTGTAAAATACCAAAAATACCCACGTGAATCGACTATTATTACACTCCGGTTATTAACCCGGTACAAAATTTATAACTTTTATCATTTTTTACTAGATTTTTATAGTATTTAGATTTATTCATAGCTATTAATATTTTATAAGATTATCGTTATATTTTATTATATTTTATATAAAAGAGTCGATAACGTATATAAAACATCGTAATTTTTATCATATAAATGTTATACATCAACTACTCCCCACTTAGCTCTTTGATCGCCCTCGAGCAAAATAAGCGTGTAATATATAAAAATTACGATAAAAATAATATAAGTGGTAGATAAAATTTTAAATTAGTAAAATATCATTTCAATATTATAAACATATTAATTATATCTTTCTTAGAAATTAATAAGATAAAAGTGTAGATAACTTTGATAAATTATTTATCAACTATTATTCAAATGAAATTTCACAAAATCTACTCAATAAATATAATTAAAATTCTAGAATTATTTTCCTATCTCAACTTATATGAAATATTTGGAATCAAAGACTAAGTCAAGTAATTGACAAGATGGCTTTTAGGATAGGACATTAGTTAATCGAAAAGATAGAAAAAGAAATCAAAAATAGAAAGAGGCAAGTCGCAATATTTACACCTTCACGTTTGATCAAAAGCAGTTCGATTAATAAAATCTCCTTTTTCCAACTATTTTTCAGATTTTTCTCTTCTTTTTCAATATTAAGAACTAAAAGCGTGAGTGTGTGTAGAAAATCAAATTTACAAGCATTGCTTCATCAAGATTGATCGGAGTAATACTTTCGATCTAAAATTACGAGTCCGGTTTCCTTAAACTCGTAATCATTCTTGAGATCTTATGATTCGAATTTTTATCGGGAGCTTTATACCTCATAGTGATATAGGACGCTTTAGATAACACCCTACCGCACTCAAATCATTGGAAGCTACTACCGATATCCATCGATCAAAGATAAGGAAGATACAGTATTCGATTAATTCTCTGTAAATATGGTGCTTTGTTCTTCTCTTTTTTTTTTTTTTTTTTTTTTTTTTTCACCTCAGCATACACCATCCTTAGCTTCTGTGCTATCATATCCTTTCATAAGTACGTACAAACTCGTGGGATTTTTAGGAAATGTAGACCAAAATAAGCCAATGGTCGGTTATGATCAAAAATGGCTATTTCGAGTGAGGTCTTGATCACTCTAATCAAGGTTGAGGTAATTTTTGTGGTGTCAAAAATCTCATCATTCCTAATCCGATTCCATATTCATATTTCGTTTTACAAAGAAAATTATTCTAAAAAATTCATTATAAATATAAGTATATTTGCTAAAATTTCATATGAAACTTACTTGATAATATTTATGTATAGTTACATATACTTAAAATCTTATAAAGATCTAAAATTGACATATATAATATAATTATAATATATCTACTTTATTTTACTTAATTAAAATCTATTCTTACCAATTTATATTGTTTTTATTCATACTAATTATATATTATCTAATTATTTTGTTCCAAGAAAAATTAAACTAAGTATTGAGCAATTAAGTATACATTTATATAAGAAAATTTTAATTTTAATTTACTAACTTACTCTACTCCCCACTTACGAACTAACATCGTCCCGATGTTCAGTGAGTAAATAAAAAGTAGTTTGCAAATAAAATTAAAATTTTATATGATTTTGATTATTATTTCTTATTTTTAGCAACCATATATTATTTTGATTAAAGAAAATGACATATATATTAAACACTATTACAAACTATAAATAAAAGTAACAAACAACAAAAAACGATTAAACAACTAATTAAAAAAAAAACTATCAATTTAACAACATAACTTCTAACTGATTATCAAACCGTAGATGAACATCCGGGAGTATCCACGAAGTAATCCTAATCGAGAATCACGAGATGGAAAAATCTCGCCAAGAGCAAACTCAGGCACGTGATTCGATTGGATACAAAGGTGAGAGATAACCAGTGCAAATGGTAGTGGTTTTCCCTATTACGCCTTTCTCACTCGCAAAATTAATTGCGTCTTAAAAATCAAAACTCCCAATCAATGTATGCTCCCACAGTCAACGATACAACAAAGAAAGATCTCATCATCCGTAACCCCATAAAAATCTCTAGTTGGATAGATCCGAGAATTAATGAAGCGTTTCCACGCCTTAAATGAGGGGTAAAGCCGAGTTGAGGAATCATAGTTATGATCAAACAACGGAAATACGAATCAAAGGCTTCGCAGACGATTTACAACATTATACGCATCCCCAAGTTCCCAAAGAAACTCAAGTGTGGGTTTCATCAAAAGTACATGGTGGAATTTGATAGATTTGATTTATGATGACTGGTGAAAATGAAATAACGATTCCCCTAACTGTAATAAGTTGAGATGAGGCTACTGTCGTTATCTCAGTGAGAGACGCAAAGAAATCTCTAACTATCGAAATGTTTATTCGACCTCTGGGAGTCCTTATCAACTTTTTCCACCCGCAACCTCGGATTAGATTACGCCCCATTGATCAATTTTTCGTTGTTTAAGCCTTTCTCATCGCGAGAATAGGAGAACGGATAAATTTAGATGTCTCGGGACTTCATTATGAAAACAAGAGGCATGCCCTTCGGGACCACACCATCAAAGCGATGTGGCTCATAACTATTAACCGAAGGAGAGGATCAGTTAGACATTTCAAATAGAGATTTAAAATAGAAGAAAGGAAAGAATGAGCAAAAGTTTGGTCGTTGCTCTTTCCTTTTATGTAAATACATCCATCAAGCAAAAGTAGAAAAGATCTACTTTTTCGCGCGTTTGTATACTTTCGGATCGATCCGAGATAGGGCCGGATCGATCCGCCTCCGAACCAATAATGTTGTCGTCGGTATACTCACGCCGGATCGATCCGTGAAATGTCGGATCGATCCGAACATTATCGTTTCACGGATGAGTCGATTTTTCTTGAAAAATACTTAGTTTTTTCTAGGTGACAAGTTTTCTTCCTATTTTTGGTTCATCGTTTTTTATGTTATAACAATAAATTTTACTACACGATGCTTAATACCATAATATGAAATGAAAACATGAAAATCGTATTAAAATAAAATCCTACTATGATCAAAACAACTTAAAATTTAACGAAAAAGAAAAAGTGCACGATAAATAAAATTGTTTCAATGTCAAAAACCATAGAATGTTTAAAAATTATCACTCCTCTTCATCACTCAGCTCGACGTGGCTTGAACTTGGCATAGCTTGAGAACGGGTCGATTCTTGGGATGGATCTTGAAAATAAGTTGACATCCGTACCGAGCTATCTAGTCCCATCGAGCTCATCTCTCTCGTGATATCAGAAAAAGTGCTTCCCCATCTCATCGTGGTATGGCCAAATGATCCGAGATCCAGTCCATTTCGATGTCGCACCGCCGTAGTACTCGCCGAAAAATCTCCTACACCACTAGTTTGAAATCCAAAAGAATGTGGCATTTGTTGGAAGTCCGAGTGAGGTGGCATCGTGGAATGAAATCGGGCAAGGTATAAGGCTGGGTTTGGCATTCGGAATATCCATCTCGGCATAGGTAGGTTTTGCAAGATATTCATTTGATATAAACCTCGTATGCCTTGACGTAAATCTTGAGACCATAATTTATTCCTTTCGCAAAAAACAGCCATATTGGCATTAGCACGATGAACATCATAGGCCATGGATTGAAACATGTCGTAAGTGATGGTATTCGAAATTGAGTTTGAGTTTGATTTGGATGAAGGAGGGACAAAGCAGTAGATGGAGAGTTTGAGGTCGTTGACGGTTAGGGTCCAAAAGTTTATTCTTCCCGCCGCCTAAGTGGTAAACCAGGACCTATAAGTATGTCATCCACCATCATCAAATTATCATTTGGGAGCTCAGGACTCCTATCCGACGACACAAGGAAGAAATAAAACACGGAAAAGGCATGTGACTGCCTGGTCTAGCAGTCAGGGCAAATTCCTTGGCCCTTCTACACATTACTCTGCCTATATCCACAGGTACATCATTAACTATAGCCCAAGCAATACACAAATCCTCTTTACCAAAAGATGAAAAATGCCGAGTCGGGTAAAGAGTGTGACTGATAAAACGTTTAATGGCTTTCATATCCCGGATAAGTTTCCCATAGGAAAACCTGTTTTCATGCCAGACGGCAAGTGGGATCTAACTCATTACGGGCTACCGCAACAATATGATCAAAGTTTCTTTGGCTCATCCAAATTCCAAATCGTATAATAATCCTCATTCTCCGGTATATCGGGGATACCATAAATAGCATTAATAATGTGAGAGTAAACGGCACTTTATCTAGTTCTCAAAGTTGACAGAGGTTAACTCACCTTCATCCGTAGCATTGTGAGTTGCTACCAAAGAATAAAATTCAGCTACTAAGGTGGTGTTAATTTCTCCCGACCTTAAAATCGGCTAATTCCATCCAATGTCTCCTTTCAAAATTTCTTCACCTCCTTCCCAAATCTTTAAAGTCTAAGCCCTCTCTATTGCAACTAAACATTGTCCTAATTTATTTTTCAATGCTTTCTTAGGCTGCAGCAGACGCGTTCTTTCAAAACTAATCGCCAATTCTTCTTCCTCGTTAAAGGCCTAGTTTCTATAATGGAATTTGGGTAGGGATATGCGGTTTATGCGTTTTTACTAGCTTTCGATGATTCGCCATTCTACGATAGTGACACAATAACAAAACAACACAAAAAAACAAAACAACACAAAACAACAAGACAAATGTGAGTGACAAAACAGTTGAAAAATAAAAATTGCATAAAAAACGAAATTAAGAAAATAAGTGACTACAATGTTACCTTACAAAGCTTAAAAGGTTGAAATTTGGCGGAAAAGATGGAAAGTCATTGAATGAAAGTTGAAGCTTTCCTTGAAAATTACTTCAATGTAAATGCAAATTTGAAGAGAGGAGTGGAAAATGAGAAAAGTTTAAGAAGTGGTGTAGTTTAATGGTGATGGTGTGTGATGATTTGAAGGAAAAAATTCGAATTGGGGAAGAAGGGAGGGGCGGCTGTTTTAGAAAAAAAAAGAAGAAGAAGAAGAAAGAGGTCCCCGTCCCCTTTTAGGTTTTTTCTGTGTTCGGATCGATCCGGTTTAGGTCGGATCGATCCGACCAATTTTTTTTTTTTTTTTTTTTTTTTAAACTTATTAAAACTTCTACAAAAATAAAAATAAATAAAAAAACTTTTCATAAAAACTTTATAAAACTTTTAAGTAATTTCATAAAGATCCTATTTATAAAATTTTCAAAAGTTATATAAAATTTTATAAGTATTACAAAATTCACGAGGGTCCTAATTCCAATACTTCTAAATCTTCCAGAGTTCGATGTAACGCTCTATCAACCTAACCTTAAGAAATGAGGCGCTCGAATTTTCTCTTTGATCTCCATCGGGATTTTCGGATAACCACCTAATCGCTCCTTCTTAACAACATTCAAACACTCATCCTGGATTTGGTTGTGCTTTCCTACATTTCCCTTCATGCTCACTTTTTCCACAAAATTTTCTACACCTTCTTAAAAACTTTGTCCTTCTCTTTATCGAACTTCTCGAATTTCCATTACATAGTTCTTTCATCTGATCTCTCTCAACAATTGCTTGTTTTTCTCAAAAATCAAGCTTCTATTTTAAACGCGACATCTTTATCCAAGCCTAATTTCAAAAGCAAAGATAAAAATTCCTATTCTATCTAGAAAAGACATCCAGTTCTTTTACGCCTATCCGTAAAAGACGAAACTACTTTAAACATAAATAAAACACATAAAAGTAGAGTAAAGATAAATAGTACTGGTATTCAATTTGAGTTTAACTCCTCTCGCTTTTAGTTTCTCGATTTCTCGCTTTTTACTTTGTCGGAGGATCGATTAGTAGCATTATTTCTTCTTTTCAAAGGCGGTTCCTTCTCCTTCCACAAATAACTTTACTCTATGGCCATTGGCTATAAAAGTTGTATTTCCATCGATTAGTTCAACAACTCCATTTGTAAACTCGTTACTTTAAATGGACTCGCCCATCTTGATTTAAGCTTTCCGAAATAACTTTAAACGTGAATTGTACAAGAGCACTCGATCGCTACATGGAACTCACGACTATAGATTCTCTTATCGTGAAAGGATTTCGTGCGTGCCTTGTAGATTCGAAAGCGTTTTCATAAGAATCGAGACGGAATTCTTCTAGTTACATCAATTGAAGCAATCTATGATCACCGATGACCTTAGGATCGAAATTCAAAATTTAATAGCCCGTAAGGCTCGGTGTTCTAACTCAACTGGGAGATGACAAGACTTACCAAAAACTAACTTATAGGAGAACAACCAATTGGTGTTTTAAAAGTCGTTTCTATATGCCCATAATGCATCGTCTAGTTTAATCGCCCAGCTTTTTTTCGATTTGAATCCACCTGTCTTTTCTACAATTCTTTTGATCTCTCTATTAGACACCTCTACCGACCTTTGGTTTGCGGATGATAGTATGCTCCTAACTTATGCGTTACACCATATTTTTCAATTATCTTGGTAAATGGTCTATTACAAAAGTGTGAACCTCTATCACTAATGATAGCCCTCGGAATGCCATAACGTGTAAATATATTCTTTTAAGGAATCGTATGACAACTTTGGTATCATTAGTGGGAAGAGCTTCATTTCTACCCATTTCAAACATAATCTACCATTACTAGAATAAATCTTTTTCCAAAAGATATAGAAATGGTCCCATGAAATCTATACGCCAAACATCAAATAACTCACATTCTAAAATAGGTTGCATAGGCATTTCATGTTTTTAGATACATTTCCCCATTTTTGACAAGATTCACAAGATTTGACATATTTATAAGCATCTCTATATAGCGTAGGCCAATAAAAACCACATTGTAAAACTTTAAAAGCGCTTTTCCATCCTCCATGATGATCTCTGCCTCACGATCATGACAAAATGATAAAATACTTAAAATTTCATTATCAGGCACACATTTTCTGATTATCCCATCCGAACATTTACGGAAAAGGTCTGGTTCCTCCCAGTAATAAAATTTTAAGTCATAAAAGAATTTCTTTTTTCACGCTAAGTCCAATGAGACGGAATATAATCACAAAGTTAAGTAATTAATGATATCTCCAAACCAGGTGACATTTCCTTAGAAGGAATTCTATTCTTTAATAGCTGCATGGTTGAAGGAGTATCTATTCTAAAAGTTGTTCATCAGAAATGAATCTTTAATTTCTATTCCCTTTTCTCCATCATTTTCCATTCTACTTAGATGATCTCGCTACTACATTCTCACTTCCCTTTTATCTTTAATTTCAATATCAAACTCCTGAAGTAAGAGAATCCATCTAAGAAGACGTGGTTTCGCATCTTTCTTACTCAGTAAATACTTCAAAGCTGAATGGTCTGTATAAATTATTACCTTAGAACCAACAATATACGATCTAAACTTATCTAAGGCAAAAATTACAGCCAACAGTTCTTTTTCTGTAGTTGTATAGTTCAGTTGAGCTGCATTTAACGTATGAGATGCATAGTAAATAGCTTTGAGAATTTTGTTATATCTTTGTCCTAAAACTGCTCCTACAGCTAAATCACTGGCATCACACATAATCTCAAACGGTAAATTCCAATCACGGTGCTATTAGCACTGTGCGAAGAGTTAATCTTGTTTTTAAGGTCCTAAAAGCTTCCTTACATTTACTATCGAAGTTAAAAGGTACTTCCTTTTCAAGCAAATGACTTAGGAGCTTTGCTATCTTTGAAAAATCTGCAATAAATCTCCTATAAAATCCTGCATGTCCAAGAAATCCTCTTAGAGTCCTTAGATTAAGCGGTGGTGGTAATTTTTCAATTACTTCAACCTTAGCTTTATCAACTTCAATTCCTATTTCGTAGATTCGATGGCCTAGAACAATTCCTTCTGATACCATTAAATGACATTTTTCCCAATTTAAGACCAAATTGGTATCTTCACAACGTTGCAACACTCTTTCTAAGTGCGACAAACATTTACCAAAAGAATCTCCGTAAACACTAAAGTCGCCCATAAAATTTCCAAGAATTTCTCAACCATGTCGGAAAATATAGCCATCATGCATCTTTGAAACGAATTTGGAGCATTACATAAACCAAACGGCATTCTTTTATACGCAAAAGTTCCATAAGGACAAGTGAAGGTAGTCTTTTCCTATCTCCTGCTTTGCAATGAAAATCAGTAAATAACCCGAATAACCATCTAAGAAGCGGTAATATTTATGACCACTTAACCGCTCCAACATTTGAACTATGAATGGAAGTGGATGATGATCTTTCTTAGTATGATCATTTAGCTTCCTAAAATCAATGCACATTCGATAACTGTAATTTCTCTTGTTGGAATCCATTCATTTCTA
This sequence comes from Gentiana macrophylla, assembly GCA_026214975.1. Taxonomy (NCBI): domain Eukaryota; kingdom Viridiplantae; phylum Streptophyta; class Magnoliopsida; order Gentianales; family Gentianaceae; genus Gentiana; species Gentiana macrophylla. The sequence goes on along the minus strand of CM047816.1, from coordinate 42,498,464 downwards.
TCATTTTCTTTCACTGTGAAACCTCCTTTCTTTGGTACCACTTGAGTTGGACTTACCCATTCACTATCCGATATGGGAAAATTATTCCCATCTCTAATAGCTTAATGACCTCTTTCTTAACAATTAATCGCAAATTTGGGTTGAGGCGGCGCTATGTTGAATACAAGGCTTAGCATCTTCCTTCGTAATTATCTTATGAACGCAAATCTAAGGCTAATACCTCGAATATCAAAGAATCGTCCATCCAAAAGCTTTCTTATGCTTTTTCAACATTCTAAGTAATTGATCTTCTTGTTTCTCGATTAAAGTCGATGAAATAATAATCGGTAATAGATTATCGTTTCAAGAAAAGCATATTTCGATTTAAAGGTAATGGTTTCAAGTCCAGAGTTCTTTGGCGGATCTTCTATTGACGATTTAAGAACCGGTCCTTCTAGTTCTAATTCCAAGTACTTATGCCATGGTGGCTTAAAGGTAAAACTTTGTATCTAAAGAAAGAATTATCTCTTTCATTTCAATGTCTTCCTCATCTTCTTTATAGATAGACAGAGTTAAGCATTCTTCTAATCTGTCTTCAAAAGTTGGTAATCGATTATCATAGATGTAATGAATATCTTCTATAAAAGAACATGATTACGATGATGCATGATTCATAGCTTTGAAAATATTGAAAGTAACTTCGTCTTCATTGACTCTTAAGATTAATTCTCCTTTACGAACATCGATTAAAGTTCTTCCTGTAGCTAGAAATGGACGACCTAGAATAAGAGTCTTTGAATAACCGTCTTCCATTTCCATAACTACAAAGTCTCTTTGGAAAATAGAATTTGTCTACTTTAACCAATATGTCCTTTATAATTCCTTTAGGGTACTTAATCGATCTATCGCCATTTGCAGAGTCATTTCAGTCTTGGTAAGCTTTCCTATGCCTAACTTTCTATAATCCTCATAAGACATGAGATTTATACTTGCTTCTAGATCACATAAGACCTTCTTAAACAGTAAATCCTCCAATTTCACACGGAATGGTAAAACTACCAGATCTTTCGGTTTAGGTGGTAACTTATCTTTGCAGATCATGGAACATTCTTCATTTAGGCATATATTCTCATATTCCTCTAATTTTTTCTTGTTTGATGTAATTTCTTTTTAAATTTTCCATAGGCGAGTATATTAATCAAAGCTTCGATAATTGGGGATATTAACTTGAATATGACGAAAAGTGTCCAGGAAACGAGCATACTTCTTATCAGGTTTTGCCTTTTGATTTGATCTTTAGGAGGGTAAGGTAAAGATTCTAAATCTATGACCTTTGGCTCCTTTGTCAGTTTCTCTTTTCCTTTTTCCTTAAACCTTTGAGTATTACTCAGTCGCCATGTTTCAGGTTCTTGAATTCTTTCTTTTAAATTGTTCCCTGAATCAATCTCTACTTCAGATCCCCTCATTTCTTCCTGTTTTTCATCCTTGTTTTCATTATTTTCCATTCTAACATGTTCCTTAAATAAAGTCCTTAAATCTTTATCCATGGGATCTTTCGTAATCTTAGGGATTTTTACCCAATTTTCCTTTCACTTTCGTGTTCGAACTTTTATTTCTTTTAAGAAATTGTCTATAATTTCTTCTTCCTCGTCTGTAAATTCAAGTTCATCTTTATCATTCTTAACATCTAAGTCATCTTCTACTTCATTATTCCCAAGGTTTTCAACTCCATTACTTCCACTGAGCTTCCTACTTCTCGTAACTACAACATTTACCTCTCTTGGTTTCTTTTTCGGTGTTACTTGGTAATCCTCCTGGGTCTCATTGTTATTACGCTCACCCGCTCTACTCAAATAATCTTCCATATTCCTTAATGAGGCTTCTATCGTTCTCATCCTGGTATCATGTCCACTCATAGATGTTTTCATTGAACTCATGTCCTTAGTGACTGTACCAATAGAAGTCACCATCGTTTCTATATTTTTAGCTTGAGTAGATACTACACCCATCATATTTTCCATTAGTTTTTCCCATTTTTCAACTCCTTCGCAGTTGAGTTGAACTTTGAGTTCTTGGTATACTTTGAGTGGTATGTTGAGGATAGGTTCTAGGTAATGATTGTAAATTTCGATTAGATGTGTTTTCTTGATAAACTTGATTATTGTTCAAGTTCCTATATGGAGGCTCGATACGGCGGTTGTCCTTGCTTGCTAGGGTTTTCAGACCATCGATATGTAGGGTGATCTCTTCTAATAGCATTGAACGAGTTTGAATAAGCATTGTTTAAATTTCTATGTCAAGAAAACTCACCTCCTCTCTTGAGCATCCCGTCGGTTCTTCAATCCCTAGTGGTATTTTATCCTGATTTGAGTATTCAGTTGGTGCACTATTTTCTGAACTTTGGTTCTTATTCTCGTTGTAATCCATCAAATTTCCTACTCAAATTTTCTAAATGTGCTAGAACTTCCGTATTAGACGTACATTCTCCTGCAAAAGCTACTTTTTCGGTGCTAGAACCGGTTTCCCACATTCGTTATTTTTGGAAATCTTTTCGATGGCATCGTAAACTAATTGAGCCTCACTCATCATTAAAGAACCACCACATGCATGGTCTACATCAAGACGTGAATCTTTTCTTAATTTCTGACTAGAAAAGTTGAATTTGCATGTCTAAGGAATAACCATGGTGGGACACGCTCTTAACAATTTTTAAATCTTTCCCACGCATTCCCAGCCGCTTCTTCGAGATCCTTGTCTAAAATTAGCAACCTCGACTTTTAATTCCAAATTCCGTCCAGAGTGAAGTATTGTTTCGTAAATTCAGTTTGAATCTCCTCCCAACTTGTAAGTGAATGATGCGGAAGAGACATAAACCAATCTCGGGCTCGCCCTTTTAGAGAAAAAGGAAACATAGTCATCCTTGTTAATTCCTTTGTGAGCACCTTGACTTTTTGGTGTATTGCACGCTTCTTCAAAAGATAGAGATGATGATGCGGATCTTCATCATCTTCTCCTAGAATTGGGCTCTTGCGTCAATTAAACCAAAAAGATGAGATTTAATCTCGAAATTATTCGCTCCTTCATTAGGTAAAAGTATGGGATTATTAGTCTGATTTCTTCTTATGGTTTGGTCACAGATAGGCCTTGGGTTTGGCGGATTGTTACGATTATTCTGGTTCCGATTCTGATTATTTCTATTATTATTATTATTTTGATTATTAAGGTTAACAGGTTTTGTCCATGCCCTGAGAGCATGTTCCATTTCTTGTTCGTGTGTTTCATCACCGATTTCAAACCATTCTCGTGATTTGTTTGAAGATGATTCGTCAGGATTTCCGACTAGTATGACCACGTTTTTCTCTACTCTTAATCGCCTTTTCGTAAGTGTTTATGTCAGGCTTATAGGAGTGAGTGGGGCCTTACCATACTCGGTCATCAACTAACTAAAATAGAAAATAACACTAAATTGATAGTAGTAAAAAAAAAAAAAAAAATTTTTGGTAACTTACCTTTAAGGTAAGTACCAACGAAAATAAAATTAGAAATGAGATAAGAAAAGTGTTGACTTATTCTCGAGAATTTTGAGCTAATACAAGTAGTAACCATAGACACAAAAAAAGAAATTAGCGTCGTTCCTCGCAACGGCGCCGTAAAGTCGACGTGGCCTTTTCTAGTGCTAATACTACCCTTAACCGGCGATTGTATCGGGTCAAACTCAGAGTGCTAGTATGGTGAGTCGAGTATCGTATCCTCAGGAACTTTGTAATTCTTTAAGTGTGGTTAAACACCAAAGAGCTGTTATTAACTCGATCTAAACCGCAATTTTATAAACACAGATCACTACTATTCTAGTCAACATAAAATAAATACGTAAATTAAAATTTATTCTAATATAATATATATAGATATATAAATATATATAGATGTGCATAAGTTGCAAAGTATATATATAGATATAAATATATAGATGCCAAATATATTTTTAGAGAACTAGCCAAAGTTTATATAATTGATTTATACGATCTTTTCAGTGAATGGAATGTGCTCGATCTTTAGGTTCAATTGAGTAAATGAAACGGTGTACTCCTAAGGTTAACAATTCGTCCCTCACATTAGTGTGTGAAATTGTCATATGTCCATTGTCATCAGCCCAAAGTCCACAACTGTTACGGTTTTTCTGAACAGGTCCCGAGTAACGATTCTACCTTTGAATAAAAGGAGTCATTCCGTTCGTCAAACGGTCAATTTTATTTAAAGGCTCCGGTTGTCAAGGCCGGGCGATTCAACTTTCCGGTTTAAGTTTCAATTAACTGATGAATTTAACATTATTACGATCTTGAGTACAAGTTTTAATAAGATTCATCTTTTAGGACAAATCGCTTCGAATCAGAAACGGGTTCCGTTGTCACGCTTTCACTCGCCAATTTTACCCTCCGGTTTTTCTATTAACGAGTTCATAACTTAATTACGAGGTGTCAATTCATAATTAGATTATGAATTCTTTCAAGTCAAACTTTATCAATAGGAAAAGATTCAATTAACTCAATTTTATTCAATTTTACTTAGACAAAGATTCCTTTACCGAAAAGATCGAAATAAAACGATTACATAACTTTGGCTAGTTATTAGATTTAGCCTACTAATATTATACGAAAAGAAAAAAAAACAAACATAATAAACATAAATACTTTAGAAATTTTACCCGATTACAACGATTGGATCAGAAGATGTATTTTTCCGGATGCTACAACAACTTCAACAACATTGATCTTCTGATAATTTCTCGAGCATTATGACCATACTACTTTATTTATGGCATAAGGCCTATATATATACATACTACTACTACTAAAAAGAGGTAAAAGAAATATATTTGGTACCCTTTTTTGTGCCTGCAATGCTGCCCTTTTTATAGGCAATTTTTCCCTTGCCGGATCGATCCGAGAAAGGGCCGGATCGATCCGGGAATAAAAAATATTATCCCAGGATATTCTCTGCAGGGCCACATGCTGGATAATCATTATGCCTCCTCGGATCGATCCGAGGTAAATCCGGATCGATCCGGATAGATTTTTTCTCAATCTTAATCCGAAACTTGATAAAATCATAACTTGAGCTCTGGATCTCCAAATGACATAATTCAAGATGCGTTGGAAAGCTCTTGAGGAGATCTATAACTTCCATGAAGACTTATTTTTCAGAAAATGCCTTTTACTGGGCCATTTGTTCGTTGAAAATATAACTTGATACTGGCGTCACGAACCACCGATCCACTTGAACTTTAAATCTCGTGGCACTTCCTTTATTCCTTCAAAAGATATGATTTTACTCCATAAAATGTCGTCACTCTGGGTCTTGGTTTACCTAAGGTCTATAAAATACCAAAAATACCCACGTGAATCTGACACGACACTCCGGTTATTAACCCGGTACAAAATTTATAACTTTTTATCATTTTTTACTAGATTTTTATAGTATTTAGATTTATTCATAGCTATTAATATTTTATAAGATTATCGTTATATTTTATTATATTTTATATAAAAAGAGTCGATAACGTATATAAAACATCGTAATTTTTATCATATAAATGTTATACATCACCAGGTGACGCTTAACAAACTCAAATCATAAACGACTCAAACAACTCAAACAGACACTCATCACATATCATGTACGCTCATAGAAAGTCAACCAAATTCCGCATTCATCAGTTTAAACATGCTCATAGATATCCCAAGGGCAATCATAAAAATAGTCGAGCTAGTGAGCATCTTACCTCGTGTCACTTGTGCTGCTTTCTCTTGCCATCTCACACTATCTTCCCTCTCCAGCTTTGGAGATGGCTTCCTCTTAGACTCCTTGCAATCAGGAGGTTTATCAATCCGCACTTTTCCCAGCTTGGGGAGCACCGGTGCAACGGGCGATCCCAATTTATTCTGTGCCTCGATCTTGCCTCGATCGATGACATCTCACAAGCGCCCTGCATCTCTTTTTGACAATCGTTTTCCTTCCTGCACGTCAGTACGCACCACACCACAAGAAAACAAAGATTCTGTATATAAGCATTCATCATCTATAGCATTTGGACCTCTATCCTTGTAAACATTTAAACGCTCTCTCTCGCCCCCAACACCAAAAGAAATATCTCCACTCTTGACTCCTATCTGAGCATCACTGGTGGTCAAAAAGGGGCGACCTAACAAAACAGAGGTCCTAGAGTCCATCTCCATGTCAAGAATCACAAAATCCACAGGGAACACGAACTTGCCTACCTGAACTAGCACATCTTCAGCTACCCCCAACGGTTTCCTCACCGACCTATCAGCCATTTGTAGTGTCATTCATGTAGGCTCTAAATCACCTAACCTTAATTTTTCATAAAGCGCTTTAGGAATCAAGCTCACAGAAGCTCCTAAATCACATAAAACATTTTCAATCACTGTATTGCCTATGGTGATAGGAATGGTGAAACCTCCTCTATCTCTCATCTTACGGGGAATTTTACTGTCATAAACAGCTGAACACTCCTCCCTCAGCTTAACTACCTTACCCATTTTCTCTCTACTTGCCAACATCCCTTTCAACCACTTAAAATACTCAGGCGCACTAGCAATTGCCTCTAACAGGGGACATTGATCTCTACCTTCCTAAGAATGTCGAGGAACCTATGGTGATTTTCAGTAAGAATTGGCTTCTTAGGGCCTTTAGGTGGGTATGGCAAAGTACTCTCATCAAAATCAGGAGGGGGAGGGGGCATAAAATCATGCTTACCTCGATCTTTTTCCCTTGGAGGCCCAGATGTAGCTTCCTGTCTCGTTGCTGGCTTGCTCGGTTCCTCCTCTATTATATCCATAACTATGAAAGCCCGCTTCTCCATTGCTACAGCTCTCTTGGATTGAGCTGCTTGCTCTCTCTCAGCTTTCATTGCCTCTCTTTCCTAGCAATCATGAGATCTCTCTTAGCGCAGCCTAACTCTCTTCTCACATGACTTCCAACTCAATTTCCATTATTTCTCTCTCTCTTTGCCTCGGTTTCATCCTCTTCATCCAAATATTTCTCTGCTTGACCCCTCTCTTTTTGTGTGCCCACTCCCAATTCTCTACCACTTCTAGTGAATATTGCATTCACTTGTCTCGGTTCTGCTCAAGATCACTCAAATTCTTCTTTCGGTGTGTTCGTGATTTGCCCAACTTGGGTTTCCAAATTCGAATGGCGAGTGAGTGGCCACTTTTGCTCAACAAACATTCTTATTCAATTCGAGATCTGATCCTATCCAGTCTTTCCGGGATTATCTCGTGGACGTCTTTCGAGCACCGTAATTGTTCAATTGTTGAGTGTTTTGATTGTTCGGTGAAGATGAGCATTCGGATCTTGATAGGTGTCGAATTATTGTTTCGGGTGGGTGATTTGCTTGTTGATTACCTGCTTGCCCCGATTTTGATTCCAACCTTGATTTCGCCCCACTCGACTTCTTTGTTGTTGTTGGCCTTGTGACTGAGACTGCTGATTTTGACTATTCTGATAGTAGCCTTGGTTCTGATTCTGGTATGAACTCTGATTCTGGGGATTCTGGTTCCAAGGTCGGTTGTATGAGCTTTGGTTTTGCCTAAAGCCTTGGTTCTGATTGCTGTTCCGATTCCAATTATGATTCTGCCCCTGATTCCAACCTTGATTCTGTTGATTTTGATTCCATTTCCCTTGATTTCCTTGTCCAACATAATTCACATCATATTGTTGTGAATCATCACCCATACGGTAATCCATTTGCGGCCCTTGCTGATTATCAAAGTTCTGATTCCACTGTTTCTGGCCAAATTCTTGCTGATTCATATTTACCTGCCCCATCGAACAGACATTCATTCATTTGTTGGTCATTCCGATTGCCGATTCTTTGTTGTATCTTGGAGTAGGTGTCAACTGTTGTGGGTAAGTGGATTTTTTCGATGATGCACATTCCATGGCAGAATGTCCACCTCCACAAAGTTGGCATTGCTGTGCCTTTTTCTTTCTAATTCCATTCGGTCAATCTTCAGTACCATTTCTTGCATCTTATCGTGCATGGCGATTCTCGATCGAGTTCCTCTTTCAAATGACTTTACACTTTCCATTGGGGCTTTCTTCTTGCTCTCGCCGACCCCATTGTCCTTCTCCATCTGCTGCATTCTCTATCTGTCTCATAGCTTGTTCTGGCGGCAGATTCATAATATCTCCGCCGCTTGCGGCATTCAGTTTGTTCTGGTCCATTGGCTCTAAGGCCCTGAATAATATAATAACTTGCTCCACCGTAGAAAAACCGTGTGGAGGGCATCTCTTCTGTAGACCCCTAAATCTCTCATAAGTCTCTTTTAATGTCTCTCCCTCGAGACTGTCAAACGAAGAGATTTCTTCTTTAAGATCCAGAATCTTTGCCGGATGAAAATACTTCTTCAGAAACACTCTCGTTACATCTGCCCTGGTATGCAATGAATCATTGGGCAATGAATCGAACCAATCCTTTGCGGCCCCTCTCAATGCAAACGGAAAACTATCAGCTTTATCGCCTCGTCGCTAACCCCATTATATCTCATCGTCCCACAAATTTGGAGAAATGATCAAGGAAGTTGTTTGGGTTCTCAGTTGATTTCCCGTGGAATAGAGCATGTTCCCCCAACATGTTCAGAATGTTTTTCTTGATGTCCAAGTTGTTCGCATTAATCGGGGGCACTCTAATGGGATTGTGCCCTATAACTTCCTGCAGGGTGGTAACATAGTCTCGACAGACCCTCGGTCTCACACTTTCTTGAGCCATCCGTGGTGATAATTTCTTTGTTGTTGCCGCTTTGATAGAAGCTGGCGTGGTTGATTATATGGGTTATATGGGTTTTGGAACCCCTGTTGATTCCCCTGATTCTCTAGCATTTGCAGTACTCGACTTACCGTCTCTTGGTCTAATTCGGGTCTGAAGTTCTGCGTATTCTGAGCATTTTGTCCTCCCATGTACTGTCCAATCCCTGTCCTTTGATTAAACTGTGGAGTTCCCAAATGATGTAAAACCGTGTTATCCTCTCTCAATGGTTCATGACGAGGGGTCCTTGGTGGAGTTTGCATAGGCATTGTTGTATTACCACCAATAGTGATCGAGGTTTGCCCTTGTAGGTTCTGTTCATCAATGGGATCTTTGTCGTTCCGTCTAGTAGTTATATCATCCATTTCTGCAGAAGAATCTGAGAGTGAGGGTAATCTTTCTACTGTCCCTTCTTCTTCAAACAAAGGGTTCGGACTAGCAATTAGAGGTTCTCCTCGGCGTTGACTATTTCTATGACGTGCAAAAGCTTCAATCTCTTCAATTGGCTCGATGAGAGGTTCTTTGGAGCTTCGGGTCATTCACTGACAAACAAGAAACAAATAGAAAACAAAATAAAAATGACCTAAGCCCAAGCTTTCGGTCAACTTACAAGATATCAAACGTTACTCCCTGGAAACGGCACCAAAATTCTTGATAGCAAAATAACTAACCGCTAACTTTAACCGACAGAGTATCGGGTCAACGGTAGTATAGTGGTCTCAAGGTCAAATCCGCAGGGAGTAATGTTCAAGAACCAAATTCGACTCAGAACTTAGTTCAGGTCAAAATAATGGTGGAGAGTATTATACTAATGCAAAAGTAAAGGTTATACTAACGAGTTTGCTTCTAAGTATTAAAGGGTATAGTCGAACTATGATCCCACGAGCTACTTTTATCCCTAAGGAAGGACTTAACAGGGAGCGTGTCTTAACCGACCTACCTATCCAACGTAATTTAACGACATCCACGGGTGCCAACTCCTAATTCTAGCGATTAGACAGAACAACTCGATCTAACCACCCTATGTGAAGTTAATTAATTCTCCCTTTAGAAAACCGATTAACCTAACATGATTACGTGCTAGAGTCGCTCGAACAACGATGACAAACCTCTATATTGGAAACGGACCTAACAACTAGGCCGAATCTACGCAACGATCCTAAAACCCCTTATCCCACATCTCACCGCAAAATACATCTATAAGTTCGTTGTGTGTGACAGTGAACTAGGTGATCAATCTAATTCAAAGACGTTAAAATAAGTTTTAGGACGTGGATTAACCGTTTATACAATAATTTACGCACTACACAACTCTCAATCTCATCCCCCTTAGGGTTTTCGCTCGCTTTCACATAATTCGACTACACATGAATTTAGCTACTCAAAATTATGCTAATAACGGAATAAAGAACAGAAATTGAACTAAAGACAATAAATAAAAGAGAATTCATTACCATATAATTTGTAGAAAATCTGATTCAAAAAAAACCAAAGAGAAAAGCGATCCAAAAGTCAAATCTTTGTTCTTGAAAAGTAAATCTAAGCTATCAAAGTTGTGTAGAATCAAAGGATGTAATTTATGGGATCAATGGATCAAAGGGTGATCAAACTACACTAAAATCGCCCCTAAATCGCCTAAGAAAAGTCTAAAGCCGGCCAAGTATGATATGGGGCTGAATGAGCTGTGTATTTATAGGGTAGGTCGAAATTCTGCTACTGTCGGTCCCGAATGCCCGTCCAGGTCATGTCAGACGCCCGTCTTCCTGGAGAACATGAAGATAATAGGGTTTCGTCTTCAGTGGACGGGCGTTCACATTCCTCTGAACACCCGTTTGGGGAATCACGATTTGAGGGCCAAACACCCGTCTGGACACCCTGGACGCTCGTCTGTGTTGTATGAGCTCTTTGAATCGGGCTGAACCTACTCAAACTCCCGTCTGGTGGTCATTTGGACGCCCGTCCAGCTGAAAACTTAACTTTCTGAGTGACGTATTAACTCTGTGGACGCCCATCTGACTCTGCCAGACGCCCGTTCAAGGTGGCCTTCCTGCGGACGCCCGTCTGGGGTATGGCCAAACGCCCGTCTGGCTTGATTATACTCCAAACTTGGCTTTTCTTCCACTATCATCCAACTCTCGAGCCACGAACATGTCTCATAGTCCAAAACATTGCCTTCCGGGTCCTTGAGTCACTTAAGCCTGCAATAACATAGACGAACAAACACCACGTGTAATTCCGCAAGGCAAAAGTGCTCGGAAATGAGGTAAGTATCGCTTAAAAGGTGGATTTTACTATCGATATGACAGTTTAACTCCCCGTGCAGATAAATCTTGATATTACTCTCGAAACGGTCTATCTCTACCCAAAACATGCCAATAAGGTGATAAACGGGGGTTAAACTGCACACCAAAGTACAATAAAGTTGAATCCCATCACCAGGCTGTGATCAATACGAGATTCAATGCGAAATTTATTGCACCGTTATCAAAAAGACCGAAAGGCTGCTAGCGAACCGTCTAATCAAATCCGAACTTTTCGCTTTCCACCGTCACGCCTGTCACATCGTGCAAAGGGAAAGAATATCATGGATAACAAGATCGTTATCACCAAGGTTCATTTCAACACCGCCTATAAACCTCCCCGCACAACATAAAGGGGGCTGCATTGTGAAATCTCAAACAGATTTTAAGCCCGCCATCTGTTTCAATTAAGCTCACTGGGAGGCGTCCCCTTACTTGAAACAAGGGGGCTGAGAGCGGAAATTTTCAAACATAATCGCGTAGATTCAGTATTTGTTTCAGTAAGGTCACCCTCAATCTTGTTCAAAACAAGGGGGCCACAGGTGGAAATTTTCAAAACGACTTATTTCAAACAAGACCACAACGATCTCGCTTGAACAAGGGGGCCGCATCTTGGAATTTTCAATTCAACATGTATAGGCCAAAGTACAAGTAAGATTTTATTTCATTATTTTTAGCGAATTTTGTGATCAATACTCTCAACCTCGCCAAAAATAAAGGAGGGCAGCATACATACAAGTCAATAAACAAGATGGCAAACGAAATAAAAAAGTGCATGCATTCAAAGGCCAAAAACGGCCACAAGTTAAAGAGGATTACAAAATAGCAAAAAGAAATGTTGAAATGGTTCCAATGACAAAAATAATCAAATTGTTACAAAACAATCATTACAATCAGAAGAGCTTTAAATCTGATTAGTATGAGGAGTCGGGGTATGATCGCCGGTCAGGTTGAGGAACTCATCGCCGGCTTGAAAGTCTTTGCCAACAAGATCTCCCTTAGCCAAAGAAGTTAAGTTCACTGCGTCACGAGATGGAGGATCCCAAACTACCTCACCTTTCATCAGTTGATCAGTGGTTATGTCAACTATATAATCATCAGTGAAACGGATGTCCAGATGAAGGGCCAACAGTTCAGGTTTCTGTTGGGACAAGCCAATCCACTTGGCTAACTCTTCAAGGCTAACAGACTCTCTATCACGCTTTGACCAGAATCAGCGAGCAAGGTTATAAAAACCTTGATCAAAGCTCACCTCCTGAGTGTCAAAAAAATCATCCGAGAGCTTGTACGCAACAATAGCCGCAGGACCAGCCTCTTCGGCAGCTCTATTAGCAGCGGCGAGTTGCTCCTCCAAGTTGGCGATCTTTTCTTGCACACCCTTGAGCTCGTCCGCAGCTTTCTTAGCAGCCTTACTTGAGCTCGCCACTTGCTACTCCAGCTTAACATTCATCTCTTTTCGCTCCTTGCTTATCTCCCTCCAACGGCCATTCTCTCGAGGGTGTTCGCATGCTTGGCCTAGAGATCAGCCCTTGATTTTTCAAAAACAGCAAAAACAGTAGTAGCCTTCCTGAGCTCGGCCTTGCACTTAGTGAGAGCCTCCATGGAATTATGGATACGAGTTTCAAGCTGAAACAAGAAAAAGGATAAGCTCGCAGAAATAATAAAAGAAAAGTACAAGACATGAATAATGTTTCTGTTGAAATACTGTCCTAAACCCAATTGGGTTGGACCGGATCCGACCGGGCCGGATCATTTCTACTATTTCTTTATGTATATACATATATTAAATGGCTTTTTGTTGTCATATATATATATATATATATATATATATATATATATATATATATTCTTTTAAAGAACTAATTATGAATTGTTATATGATAACGCCCTTAGTGTTAAACTGTGATAGAGAAACCATGATAGGCGATTATAGTTGATGAGATCTCTAATCACTTTAATAAGTTTGATACTTAAATGTCTCTAGGCTGATGTACTATTAAACAGGGCATTGATAGTACGAACATGCAAGCACGTATTAGATGTCTTCTGTCTTTAAGGGTAGGCATAAATCTCGTCTATCAAAGTGTAGAGACACTTGGACTGTATGTGGGTGTGTATTAGAGAATGCGTACGTTAGACTGACCCACTCACACGGATAAGTGTCAAACTATGTGACGGTAGTGTAACTATCCTTAGGACCGGAGTCTACATGGCATCACGGTGTGGATTGTTATGCTTTGACACTATTGAGGTTTCCTCTAGCCACGGGGCGATCATGCGGAAGTGATTGGGTGTGATGCTGAAGCATGCGAAGTATACATGTTTGGTCGTCTGGAAATCGCATACCCTATCAGTAGGGGTGAATATCCGAAAGGGCTTTATTATAAGGAATGTCTTACTCTCGTGAATCTTTGCAAAGTGGAAGTAAATGAGTTCTTTCGAGAGAGCTTGATATCCAGATTATAAGATACGGTCGTTGATGTTTTGACACTCGACTAACGACCGTATGGATATTATTACAGCGATGGGATTGTAAGTTACACGGTAACTGTTTCACATGAAAGGTAGAAGTCATTGCATTTGACTCTTCCAATGATTGGAGGTCACGGTGTGTTGCTAGACGCTATCCCGTGATCGTTAGGCATGAAGGCCATTTTCGTAATTTGAACTTTGTGTCTACGGCCAACATATTCAGAAGCCTATCAAGTCACACACATATGAACATCTAGCCGGATTAAAATGTGGTTATAGATGATAACCAAATAACAAAAGTTTACCTCGTACTATAAAGGTTATAGTGGTAAATTAATATGGTGGTATTTGTTTATTATGAATAAATATAATACAAGATTTTAAATATGTTGATTAATTAAATATACACATATTGTACGTGTGTCGAAAAATATATATATATGTATATGATACACATGTATTTTGCAAATTAATTAATCATGGTATTATATTAATTGATTAAACATATATTTGGATATACATATATGTGAGGCGCCACTTTCTAAACTATATAAGATATATTTAGTTTGTGCACATCAATAATAGTATAAATTGTATTACTTTATATTAATATTAGATATTAATGAATACAGATTTGCAGACATATGTAAATTGATTTATGGTAATAAGATAAATATAATCAATATAAGATATTGACAATATCTTGGAAATAGTTAATATTAGATATTAAAATAAATGAGATAAATCAATCAAATATATTTTTCTTATTTTATTGGGAAAATGTTTTTTTCTCCTCCACTCCTAGATGGGGCGCTCCTCACTATAAATAAGAGGTGGGTGTCAAGCTCTTTTGTACACCATAATTCCAAAAGCTAATAGTTCTTGTGAAAAATAGAGAGCTTTTTAGGAGAGATTTTGAGAGAGAGAAAAAGTTGGTCTAGCAACCGAATTTTTCTGGTAGCAATACATGATGGGATTCCGGCAGGCTGTTCGTGTGGATGACCGGTAGAGGCTGAACACTTGGGCGGCTCTATGCAGAACAACTCTCCTTAGACGGTCAAAGCGTCGATCATTTTGATCAAGCAAGGTAACCACCGTCTTTATCTTATTTGTTTATTGCTTAAACGAAGTCGATCTTGGGTAAAAAGAAATCAAATTTTTGAATTCCGCTGTGTTCCCGCGTAGATTTCCTAACAGTGGAATCAGAGCGAGCTTCGAGCTTAAGCAATAAGCATGTTAGTTTGCGTAGTTAATTTTATCGTTTAAATCACGTAATTAAAAGATGAAAGATTTTTGATTCGCAAAACGATACACGAAAAGAAAAAAATGGATCCGGTGGTGCTCGACCGACTGGCGGCGGCACCACCATCGGCGGCCGGTCGGCAGCGGCAGTGGCGGGTCAACCTTCTTCCAGCGTCAGTTGACTGGTCAAAGCCGGTGGATCCCTAAATTTTGTTTTGTGTATTTGTGATTCAATATGGTACGTAGTTGTGATTGGTAATTCCTCTTTTGTTTAGTTATGTCATGTGGCTAACCAATGGTTCAAATAGTTTAGGCTATTGGGATGCCACATGGCATTAAAATAATAATGGTCTTTCCAAACTTTGTTTGGAATAGGCCTAAGCCCTTTCCAAATATTTGATTTGAGAACTTCAAAAATTTTGATTTTGGAAAGTGGCCAGGCATATTAATCAAAATATTGGTCTTTCCAAATTTTGTTTAGAATAGGCATTGGCCCTTTTTCAAAATATTTGATTTTGGAAAATGCCTAGGCCTAGGCCCTTTTCAAAATTTTGATTTTGGAAAGGGCCAAGGGAGATGTCTTTTGGTTTAGGAAACCATAGGCATCACTTTTGATTAGGAATCAAAAGGAAAGAAACAAAAGAGACCTAATTTTAATTTTGATTTATTTTTGGAATAGTTCCAATTGATTAAAATTAAAATTGAAATCGGTTTAAAATTAATCGTTAATTTTATTTCGATTTAAATCATTTAATTAATTAAATTTTAATTAGTTAATGATTGGATAAAATTATTTAATAGATTAAATGTTAATTGATTAATTAAGACGCAAGTAGTTAATTTTTAATTTATCTTTTTCATAAGATGTTATTGTATGGATTAGATATAGTAGATATAATATGATTATATGGACCCCGATTGACCATGGACTCGACCAATAGGATAGATGTGAATGATTTAATTTTTCTATTCGTTAAAAAATTGTCCTAGGCCGTTATAAAGAACGTGGCCTAGTTTATTTTCTGCATTTATCACATTCCCGTTAGCTCCCCCCGTGTACGGCGGGTGTATTTATTTTATTAGATAGAATTAAATGTAACAAAAATGGAGCAGAAGATGGAGACCAATGTAAGAAGAATAAAGATCATATTCGAGATGACACATTAAAGATCCTATTGGCGGTTGCAGCTACCCTTAGATTGTGACCCACGGTTTCTTCAGTTTGTATTCGAAACCGCACCAAGGAAAAGTCCATGATCATACCGGTTACTTTACGCATTTATTTATTTTGTGCTTGTATTTATTTTATATGATACGATAGATGCATGACTAGGCACGATGTAGATAAATGTGAAGGATGTATGTCTATAGAGATAGACATATTTTTGATGAGACCATAATTAAATTAATTAAGTGAATTAATATACTTCCTCCTCAAAAGAATCAAGTTGAAATTGCCTCCCCATATTATAATGACGGTGAAGAGCCCTTGTTCGGATCCAACTCATCAGCCAAAGCAGGGGGTTGACCTACCTCGGGTATATCGTCATTATCCATATATGATCGTATATATGAGATCTCACGAATATTGGGGTTATGACTGGACTAAGAATTCTCTCGGGCACCGCCAAAGCGGGGTCGTTTGGATTTTAGAGGCAAGGGTTTGACTATTACATAAGATGAAAAATTTTCAAAGAGTTGACTACTCAAACAACAAGAGTCGTATAAAGTATGATTGACAAAGAGTTGTCTACCTATTTGGCTATTTTCGGCCCACCAGCCAAAGCGGGTGTCGCGGTAGTTTAGTGGGATCTTGTCCACTAAAGAAATTAATAATTCTTGAAAGTCAATTGGGAGTAGTTGACTAGTGGGAGCAAAATCATAATCCCAAAGACCATATTTGATTTTCCGTGTATAGACAACAACACTCTTTTATCTTATTTTTATGTTGTATTTTTAGCAAAATTTATATTTATATTTTATTCTCAATTAGTAAAATCAAATTATGACTATTACCTTTTGAGAAATGTTCTCAAGTGTGGTTAAGTAATTTTAATTCTTTTAAAATAAACAATGACACAAGCAATCCCGTTATAGTAGGTAGAGACAAGGAGACTACATATTAGATGCAGTACTCCAAGACTTTAATACTTAAAGAAAAGCAGAAGCTCATGATATTGGATGCAGTCCGATATGATCATTCAGTCATACGATGACAATTAATTCAAACGGTGGATAAGAATGACCACATCTAATTTTGGAAAGGTTGTTTTCAAAATTGTATGATTTAAGTATCGACTTAATTCTATCATTGCTTAAAGGTTAATTAAATTGTCAATGTTTTGAATACGATTCAAAATGTTAAATAAACTATTTAATAAACTTTAGATTTTCTTTATGAATGGAAATTAAAGACATGGCTCTTGTGATCTGTCTTAAGTCTTATGAAGACTACAATAAGTAACATTTTTCAAGTGCTTAAAGGATTAAAAAGGAAAGTTAGGGCATGTGCTTAAATAGAGAACTTATTGAAGTCTCTATTGTAGGCAAGTGAGTTGAGATAAATCTATCTAAGTTCAAAGTCGACTCTAAGATATGATATCTTACGAGTGTGATTAAATTAGAAAGATTAAATGCAGATACGGAAGGTGAAGCAAACGTTGTGACACTTACCATATTATTAATCTAGTAAACTGATAAGGGAACTAAATAAATGTTATTATGTTCCGGTTTTTCAGTTGTTTTTTAGGATTTAGTAGACATATTCAATTGTTAAGAATAAATGTTATTCCAATAAAGTTGGAAAGTCACTGAATCTAACATACTAGATTGATGTCACTATATAGTTGATATATGTGATGAGATCTCAACTAATATTTGTATGGTTGTTATCATTGATATTTGTAGTTGTTCTAGATGTCGACTCTCTGGAAGAGAAACGTATAATCAAATGTCAATTAGATGATGTCTGAACAATGTGATTATGAATCATGTGGGTGATACGTATCTTATCTAAAGATGACTAAAATACCTTTTATGAAAAGGTTAGAAAATCAAGGAAAATTGTCTAAAGCCTAAACATACCGATGTTTGTTGGCTTATGACAATTAATGCCACAAATAATTGTTTGTTAATCTCTATGACTATTTTTAGAAATAGTTGAATATACTTATTGAAGTACAACAATTTGGAAAGCCCGAAAAGTTAAAACTAGTACGAATATGAGATTGATGAGCTACTTAGGAATTAATCTTCAATTGGATTGAAGCAATTAATATCTGTAGGGTGTTTCAGAAGACGTCTGACATAGAATCAGATTCTCCCTTGAAGGATACCATCTTTTGGATATGCAATTAGATTGTGTTCCCAAAACGGAAACAACACTTTATATGATAAAGGTGTGACGCAAGCCATGCGAAGTATCCCTTACCTGTTTCGGGATTGTGCCCTTATACTTAACTGAGTTCCAAAGAATAAAGGTTGAATAAATTCCATATTTGATATGGAAGGGGATAATGTCGAATCTATCTTAACCGATGATTTGAAGTTGTCATAGGAAAAGTCAGAAAGACTTGGAGCCTAGTACGACATATGCAACTTTGTGGAATATCTTAGCAAGTACGCTAGATATTATTTACTTGTCCGTAGAGAAAACTATTTGTCTCCAAACATGTTGTCTTCTAGAGGAAGTGTTTCTTCCAAAAGAAACAGTGGGAGTAGATTTTGTTGGTCCCTTGGAAAGGCTAACATAAGTTTAGAAGGGGGGTGAATAAACTTGTCACCAAAAGCTGATTTACACCCCAGGAACCGAATTTCTCATAACCCAAACTGAACTGGCAAACTGATGTTCAATATGACTCGGCTCAGTTCTGTTCCTACTCTTCAACTATGTATTGGAGTTAGCTAATTCAGTTTAGCTGGTGCTAGAACTGAACTACCTTGCAGCGGATAAGATGAAGCCTTTTGGGTAATAGAAGTGTCAATAAAGATTCTAATCTCCTATGTATCAGTTCTGTGCTGACTCAGTGTCTGATGTTTCCTGAGTTTTGTGATGAAATGATAATGCAATAAATAGAAAAATCATAGCACAAATATAAATACGTAAAATAAATCAACACGTGGTTTTTTTTATGGAAGTTACGTCTTGCGTTCTCCTGTGGTGTAGGAGGAATCACTAGAATCTTGAGATAACTTTTACAAAATCCTAGTCTAATGACAGTCCTTCCCAACACCCTAGTTTCACTGTCCACACAGAATAAAGAAAGGTGAGATTGCTCCCTTCATGCTGCACACTGATACTTCGGAGGTAGAATTACTCCTTCACCAGCTCACCACAAACACAAACACAGTCTGCAGACTACACCAACAGCTGTGGCAACCAAGTTGCAACCGTATGAGAAAAGGTGGAGTTGCCCTCCTTTAACTATACACAGCCAACCCTTTTATCATGCAAAGGTTAGGTTTAGAATCAATCAAAAGATTAATTCAGTTAGCTGTCTGATTCTTCTGCATATGGCGTTGTATCCCGTAGGTGCCTGCTTCCCTCTTAACGGGTTACTAGATCTTTCTCTGTAATTTTTAGTTATGGATTCTGATTTTCTGGATCTGAATCTCTTCCCTCTTGATCTGAATTTTAGATATGTGCTTTGTAAGCTTGTCCAAGATATTCTCTTTTCAAACACTCCTCCCTTTGTATTTATAGGGGTAATGGAACGGTCAAATAGGCCTTATAGCCATTATATTTGTCGTTTAGCCAACGTTCATATGTACTATCTCTTGATCTGTGCTTTTCCAGTTTTCTAAGTGCGTGATGAATCATCATCAAAACATAAATTTTATTTCCAACAATTTCCCCCTTTTTGATGTTGTATCATAACCCTCCTTAAAAGAAATAATAAAAGAATAATGCATGAAATAACAAACTAAAATACCAAACTAAAAACAGCTGAATTCATTACATAGTTGCATCAAAACAAATTGAGTTTACAAAATCTTTACAGTTTTTCTTTTTCCAAATTAATCAGCTTTTCACCAAGGTAGATACTCCTTTTTGTTTCCAGGAGCCTTCTTGCTTTTCCTTCTTCTCTTGATTCATCAGTTTTGGGCTTGATATCCAAGTATTCATTGATCATCCGATTTGCCTCTCTGTTGTCTTGGTTTTGAAATTTTGTCAGAATCTCCTTGATTTCCTCATCCATTAGCTTTTTTTCTTCTTTTGAAATTAAACCATGTTCTTCTCTTTTGGATTCCAGGACATTTTCCCCCTCAGACATTGCCTCTTTATCTTCAACTTCCTTTATCTTTTCTTGCAGTCTAGCACATATTGCAATCTTCTTTCTGATGTTCATCATAGCTTTGACTGAGGCTTCTTCATCTTCCTCAGTTCTTGTCTCTTTAAAGGGCTTTTTTGCAATTAATTCCTCGATCAATTTATCAGCTGCCTCTCCATTTTGTTGAATGACATGTAAATCAGCATCCACTAGTCTGTCTTGTTCCTCGATCAACAGTTTAGCAAAATCTTCTTCAGCAGACTTTGTTCTTTCAGTTTCATCAGCGCCTTCAGTTTCATCTTCAACACCTCCAGTTTCATCTTCTTTAGTTTTAGCTTCATCAGCACCTTCAGTTTCATCTTCCCCCTTGTTTGAAGATATGCAAAAGCTTTCTTCAAATAATTTGTGCAAGGTGATGATGTTGGAGAACCTGTTCAGACCTGAGGAATGTGCCAATGAGATAGACTCATGCAAGCTGTAGAGCTTTCTTTGTAAAGTCTGCATCAGACTTTCTATGATCATTTTTATCCCTTTTAATTTCTTCTCAGTTTCCGTTAAATGTCGCTGAGTCTTTTTAGTTGCAATACGCGGGATGTCCTTCCTTACTGATTCACCGGTAGTCACAACTAGATCTTGAGATGGGGAACTGACTCCATGGTGATGAGAGTTATGACTTATCAGTTCTCTCTCATACTCTGTTCCACAGAATTCAGCATCTTCTAAATTTTCTCTTTGCTCCTCAGTATATCCCCTATACTTATTAGCTGAGAATTTATATCCTTCAGTTTCTTCATCAGTTTCTTCAAACTTATCCTGCACCATCTTCCTTTGTTTTCTAGCTGTCCTTCCATCATGATTTTCAAGTTTGCATGTACTAGGATTTGGTGTTTCTTCTTTTACTTCATTACTGACTTTTCTCTTCTTTTCTGGAGATTTTGATATGAGAAGGTAGTTCAGTATCCTTTGTACCAAATATGGAAATCCCTTCTTCGGCCTGAACTTTTCTCTTTTTGCCTTTCTTCCTTGAACTTTTGCTTCTTCATCTGAAATTTGCTTTACCATTTTCTTGAGGACATACTTGTTCCAGTCCAGTTTCTTCTCAAACCAAATTGCATAGATTAATTTCAGCTTCTCTGTTGAAAGAGTGTAGAAATTCCTTGTGTGACCAATGACATTTTTGGTCAATAGAACTGTAAAAAATGCGAATTCTTGTTTTTGTTGATGAATAGATCCGATGAAATTCTTCTCGTCCTTGTTGCTCGCTGTGACTTCCCAAAGTCTGTCCTTTTGTTCATTTTCAAAAGCAAGAGATGTGAGTGCTCCATATATATCCAAACCAAAGACTAGAGATAGAAGATGTTTATTAACAACAATGCTTTTCTCTTGGACTGATGTCCTAAAGCTTCTTCCATCGTTGGCTATTATGGCATTTCCTGTAGAAATCTCTGATATTTTCTGGGCACATCATTTTGACCTTTGTATCAATTAGATTTTCGAGTCCTCGAATCTTCTTGATCTTGTCTGCAATCTGAAGTGATAGGGTAGAGTTTGAAATTTTTTGCTTGTAGTCGTCAAGACTCATGGTGATTCCTCCATCAATGTTATATCGCTCCATTAAAAAGGATTTGAAGAGATGAATATTTGAAGATTGATTGTGCAAGATTTGGTCAAAGATGTAAGAACAATATGTATTTCTAAGTTTTTCAATACACTCAACCGTTTAAATGAGAGTCTTGTCACAATCAATAAGATTTGTAGGGTTATGCATCTACTTCTTCTAATTTAATAGTCTCATCGATTGACACGTGGGTTCTGGTGATTTGTATGTCAGCGCAAACATCAGATGGTAGCTGGAAAGTTTTCTGTTTTTGACCATTTTTCCCTTCATCAGCTTTTGCCTTTTCAGCTTCGTTACTATGCTACAGTTTTCTTGTAGAAGTTAGTTTTTCTTTTGATTCAGCAACATAAGAACTGACTTAGCTTGCAAAATAGTTTTAAGTTTTCTTCGGTACCCATGTTTTCTTAGGTCCGGCTGGGTTAGTTACTGAAGTACAAACTTCAGTTTCTTTGATGAGAGAATTAAACTTTATCATCTCTCTTCTATATAAGCCATTACGCTCAACCTTAGTTGATTTCACAAGGATTCTTTTAGATTTATCATTTTTATCTTCTTTGTGAAATCCAGTAGGTCTTCCAGTATCTTGATGTCTAGAATTTTTATTCTTTGAAATTTCAAGACTGGGTAAGGGTGGGGAATTATCACTGCTTTTGTCAAATTTACTTGTTATTAATCTTTCAGCTAGATTTGACACCTCAGTTTCAAGAAATTCATTACATTCTTTTGCTTTGCCAAGTTCTGTATCTTTTAAGTTCAACTCAAGTGTGAGTTTTTCCACCAAATTGACAAGCTTAGAGTTTTTCTGACCGAGTTCAGCGAGTGATAACTGAGTAAAAGAATGTACCTGTCCTTGATTGTTTGTTACAGCTTCAAGGTTTGATTTTACATTCTTTTGTTGTTGTTCTTTGTAGATAGTTACTTGCAGCAACTCCTTTCCTTCTTCTTCTTAGAGATCACTTAGTGATGGAACTCTTCTGGATTTGTCATCATATGCATTGAAAACGATATCCACATCATCAATAAAAAGAGGTTTTGGATTTGTATGTGAATTTGTAGTACTGAACCTTTCAAATAATTGATCCAGAAAATCAGATACAGCATTTTGCAAACAATTAGCTAGAGGATTAATAAGCCAACTTCTAATTCTAGATGTATTCATGAAGTTTCAACTATATTCTCATACAACTGATACAGTGAGGGGTTTTCAACAAATGGTATATAAGATTGCTTTGGATCACTTCCAAAAAGGAAGTACTGCTCCGATACCAATTGTTGGTCCCTTGGAAAGGCTAACACAAGTTTAGAGGGGGGTGAATAAACTTGTCACCAAAAGCTGATTTACACCCCAGGAACTGAGTTTCTCAAAACTCAAACTGAACTGGAAAACTGATGTTCAATATGACTCAGCTCAGTTCTGTTCCTACTCTTCAACTATGTATTGGAGTTAGCTAATTCAGTTTAGCTGGTGCTAGAACTGAACTAACTTGCAGCGGATAAGATCAAGCCATTTGTGCAATAGAAGTGTAAATAAAGATTCTAATCTTCTATGTATCAGTTCTGTGCTGACTTAGTGTCTGATGTTTGTTGAGTATTGTGATGAATTGATAATGCAATAAATAGAACAATCACAACACAAATATAAATGCGTAAAATAAATCAACACGTGGTTTGTTTATAGATGTTCCGGGTGGTGTAATCCCGTACGTCTCCCATTCTCCTGTGGTGTAGGAGGTATCACTAGAATCTTTAGATAACTCTTACAAAATCCTTGCCTAATGACGGTCCTTCACGACACCCTAGTTTCACTGTCCACACAGAATAAAGAAAGGTGAGATTGCTCCCTTCATGCTGCACACTGATCCTTCGGAGGTAGAATTACTCCTTCACCAGCTCACCATAAACACAAACACAGTCCGCAGACTGCACTAACAGCTGTGGCAACTAAGTTGCAACCGTATGAGGAAAGGTGAAGTTGCTCTCCTCAAACTATACACAGCCAACCCTTTGTCACATAAAGGTTAGGTTTAGAATCAATCAAAAGATTAATTCAGTGAGTTGTCTGATCTTTTGGATATGGTGTTGTAGCTCGTAGGTGCCTGCTTCCCTCTTAAAGGGTTACTGGATCTTTCTCTGTAATCATCAAGGCAGCTTCGTTGGCTTCTCTATTTTTAGATATGGATTCTGATTTTCTAGATCTGGATCTCTTCCCTCTTGATCTGGATTTTAGATATGTGCTTTGTAAGCTTGTCCAAGATCTTCTCTTTTCAAACACTCTTCCCTTTGTATTTATAAGGGTAATGTAACGGTCAAATAGACCTTATAGCCGTTATATTTGTCGTTTAGTCAACGTTCATATGTACGATCTCTTGATCTGTACTGTTCCAGCTTTCAGACCTTGATTTATCAATTCAGCTTTTCCAGATTCTCAGTTCTTCCTTGACAAGGCCTTAACTCGGTTTTCTACTCTTATTCAAAACTGGGTACCTTGTATTCTTATCATCTGACTTCAATTGGCTAAGTCAGAGTACACAATTCAGCTTCTTCATTTCCTGGTAACTGATAGTCTTTGTCCTTAAGATTATTCAGCTTTACATGATCTATAGTTCAGTTTCAGGTCACCATAAACTTGCCTAATTCCTGAATTATAGTCGCGACTTAATCTGCTTCTAACTGAGTTTGCCACCTCAGTTCTTCTGTCTTTTCTAACTGAGTCTGTCGCCTCATCTCTTCAGTCTTCACTAACTGAGTCTGTCACCTCAGTTCTCCAGTCTTCACTAACTTAGTCTGTCACCTCAGTTCTTCGGTTCTCGGATGTAACCTCAGTTTGCTTGCTATGACTCAGCTGTTCGTCTAGTTCCTATCTATTACAATGCTTATCTGAAACAACCTATACAAAGCTCAGACTCTAGATAGATCATATACATTTTTCTCTAGACCATTTCTTGCTTCTTCTTTCATTAAGCACTACAACAGTTAGTTATGACTCCATCATCATGGGTTATAAATGAACTTTTCTAAGTGCGTGATGAATCATCATCAAAACATAAATTTTATTTCCAACAGATGTAGATCTCAAAGGTAGTTTGAGAAGCACAAGGAGTTATTCAACCATAGGAACGTGAGCAGATGCCACATAACGATGAGGTGTAGAACACTGCTCAGTGCATACAAAATTTTTGTAAGTCTGTGGATAACCTCAAGCCTGAAAAGGCTGCTGGTATGTTCATCTTGAAGAATGAATATCTCACGACTTATGAAAGAATGTTTGAAAGGCAATAGTGAGAGATATGGCCAGGAGCCATAATATCTGAATTAGATTCCATCAGCGACAACCAGGTTATGAACCTAGTCTATCTTACCTAGAGGGAATGTCCCTGAAAGGATGACATGGATGATAATATGATTACCATAAGGCTATAGTGATGGCTGAAGGGTGTGGGGTGTTCCTTAAACAAGTTAAAGAAGAGTTCTTAGTTTAAGGATATTCTCGGCTGAAGGGTGCGGGAATATGATTACCATAAGGCCTTGTAATTATCTTTATGCTGCCAGCTGAGCCTAGTTCTATTCAGACGATGCTTGTTATAACTTCATATCATGGTGATATGATAGTGTTGAAGATGTTGGGCAAACAGCTCGATGTTCATAGACGATATCATAATATGTGAGCCCACGAGATCCATTTATGGACTTGAACAAGTTTCTCAAGACGATTTCTTTGTTTGATAATCAAAGGAGTTTGATTTAATCAAAAGAAGGGATATGCCCAATGTGCAAGATGGATAGTGGGAGCGTGTTACGATTTTTGAGTAAGGTATTAGATATCTCTCTCAAGAATTATCACCCCATGTCACAGTCAATTAATGTTTGGTAGTTCAAGGTCTTTACGAAAGCACTTGACTTAGCAGTTCTTATTTAGAAAATAAGAATCTATGGTGATAGATTTAACTGCTGTTAGATTATGGTTTACCTATATAGATGTGATGCTAAAAGAGTTTAGCATAGATCAAGACATGGGATACTGCTAGCCGGTATTCTCAAGATCTATCTATGTTAGGACGTTAGTCCTAAATATAAGGTGAAAGATGATGCTTATGAAAGGTTTCCTTCATGACTGTGAGAGGAACCATCATAAAGGTAATGCCGGATGTTCATAGTTCATGAGGAGTCATGAACAAGTATGAAAGTAAATCTGGTAAATGTCGAGAATATCCTTAAACACGTTAAGGAAGAGTTCTTAGTTTATCAAAACAGACGTATATCCTGAGTCTTATAAAGGTGAGTGGGAGCTACAGTCTGGGTTTGCAGTCACTTTGATTAAGTGATACAGTGAGCTGGAAATGTTCTAGCCTATAGGTCACTGTAAACTCTACAACTTAGCCAAAACACAGTAGTGCCAAGGAGGCCCAGCGGCAGTAGTACATGCATCTAGAAGGTTCATTCCTGAACCTTGTGCGATTCTTCCACTGTTTCTATATAGCTGATATAGTAAGTGGATTCATTGCTTTAAGCAAGGACCAGGGTCTCGTCGGAGATTCATGTGTGTGTTGAGGCGGTTCTTTTGACTTGGTCATTTGGAGCATTATATGAAGATAGTCTGAGTCCCCATGGATAGCGATCCGTTCATGGCTTGGGCAGGTTTCGAGTATTGCATGAGATTCTTGTGTTTCAACTTGGTATTGTGTGTGTGAGTGATTGGTTTTAGGCCAAGTGGAAGATTATTAAAATAGTTTCTTAAACCCAATCGGGTTGGACCGGATCCGACCGGGTCGGATCATTTCTACTATTTTTTTATGTTTATACATATATTAAATGGCTTTTCTGTTGTCATATATATGTTCTTTTAAAGAACCAATTATGAATTGTTTTATGATAATGTCCTTAGTGTTAAACTGTGATAGAGAAACCATGATAGGCGATTATGGTTGAAGAGATCTCTAATCACTTTTATAAGTTTGATACTTAAATGTCTCTAGGCTGAGGTACTATTAAACAGGCCATTGATAGTACGAACATGGTAGCACGTATTAGATGTCTTTTGTCTTTAAGGGCATGGATAGATCTCGTCTATCGAAGTGTAGAGACACTTGGACTGTACGTGGACGTGTATTAGAGAATGCGTACATTAGACTGACCCACTTACAAAGATAAGTGTCACACTATGTGACAGTTGTGTAATTATCCTTAGGACCGGAGTCTACATGGGATCACGGTGTGGATTGTCATGCTTTGACACTATCGAGGTTTCCCCTAGCCACGGGGAGATCATGCGGTAGTGATTGGGTGTGATGCTAAAGCATGCAGAGTATACTGTTAGGAGTATACTGTAGTGCTCGAAAGACAATTATATAATTGTTTTAGGACAGAATTAATAATTCATCTTATTAAATGCATGTATGCTTATAATTAAGACACTACTGAAAACCCTAAATACCTCGTTTATGTAATCACATAACTCAGTGTATGGCTATACACAAGAGGATTGAGTTAGTGAGATGTACTTAAAATTAACTTAGTCCGTAGTGTTTATTAATGAGTGCGGGTCTCATGATTAATTTGCTAATAATGCGCCTGAACACTTTAGGTGTGTGATCTTATCCGGTTTGTCGGTAATAGGAGTACCTAGTGGGGCATTTATATATGATGATAATCATATAGGGCTGGACTGATTTGATTTGAATTCTCGATATAATTCCATAATCGAGAAGTCTTATCGAATCACAAGATGATCATATATGGATTAATCTCAATCCTGAGGTGATCACGGACGACTTCTTAGACAAGGATAGAGTTTGATGTGTTAGTAAGGATCACTTCGTAGTATGTGGTCCAACACTTCTCGTTGGCTCTATTTAGGATGAGTGAGTAGTCTGTGCTATCACAGATATGGAATCCATTCCTTCCCTCGGGAAGTAGATAGACAGTTCCCTTATTTGTTAACCATAGAAACTGATCGATGGGCCCAGTTCATACTATATTAGTGGTGAACTAATTGATCACTAGGGGGTTAATGGTAAATAAGGATAATATGTTTCGAGAAGGGTTTACGGAAATATCCCGAATCGAAGTGAACAGTCTATGGAGGATTCATCCATATGTAATAAGTATATCAGTGGACACCTTATCAACTCATGGTTGAGTATAAGTTATCTACGGCAGAGTTCACATTCGGGTTTATGGTGGTGTAATCCCGGAATTAATAGATTGAATATTATTGTTCGGTCTGACGGATAATATTATTTAATTTATTGTTGCTACTGAATATGGGTCCATGGTCCCCGACGTGGCTCCTAACATAGCATATGTTTTCTCGTCGTTTCACCTCAATTATAATTAAATAGTTGGATTGGACTATTTAATTGATATGTGGATTAAATGTTTAGTTGGACTAGATAATTAAATACATGGAAGAAATTTTTCGTGAACTCGGCCCAATGTGTCAAAAAATGCGCATGGACCTTTATTTAATTAAAGGGGGGCGCATATTTGATTTATTTAATTATCAAGGAATTAGTTTTCTTGGATAATTATTTAACATGTGATTAAATTATTTATGTGTTAAATAGTTTAAGGAAAAGAAAATCTTTTGTATATCCTAAATTAATTTAGGAATATTTTTGATTTATCTTTTTAAGGAAAAAGGATAATTGTAATTGATTTTGTATTAATTATTTAATCCTTGGGGCTTAAGTTTTACTCTCCTTTATAAAGAGAGTTCTTCCAAGCCTTATGATACATATACAAATTTTGAAATATTGCATGGAAAATAGCTTAGAATTTTCGGCTATTTTCTTTGGGTTCGAGTTTTAGAAAAACTTCGGGTTTTTCTAAGGTAGCATATCAAGGAGGTCCGGCGACTTGAAACACCATCCACTTCGTGTTGCTTGGAGATACACGTTGGAAGACTTTGGCTTCTCAAATAGGCTCTCATATAGCTCGGATTGAAGATTGTTCTTGGAGTTTATTCACAATAAACTGGTAGGCAATCTAAACCCCCTTGTAGGTTTAGATCTATTTATTTTATGTATTTTGGTTGACTAGATCTAGATCTATAATATCTTCCGCTGCGTAATCGGGTGGATCTTGATCCATCCGGTGATATTACATCCTCTAAGTGGTATCAGAGCCTTTGATCTAGCAATCAAAGTATGTAAATTTTAGATCTAAGGAGTGGAATAAGCATGTTAGATTGTTTTTATTTTCGTTTTATGATGAATTCGAAAATATCATGTTGTATGCTTGTGAATGTCTTGGTTGAAGAGATGGATTGGGGTTGGTATTGTTTACTCGTTAGATCTATTGTAAACTCATATAAATTTATTTATATGAGTATAGGAAATTTTGTAATTTTAATTTTCTAGAAGTAGATCTGTTTTGTTACTGTTCCGTTTTTTTATTTATTCCCGGCGATTGAGCCGTTGAAACGACAATCCCTACAGTCAGAATGAAGAATAAAAATTGAAAAACATGCCCTCAAAATTTCGTGACGATCGGAGTCGATCTCGATGTCCAATCGCTGTTATAAATTTGCTGTTCTAACAGAAAAGCACAGCAGGCATTAAAAACCATAGCTGTGAGTTCATCGATTTTTTGGAAGAGTTTGGAACGACAAAACGAAGATCCGACCGTTCATATCGATCTTCATGGAGTTACGAAGAAGCCCTAAAAATTTCAGGTCGATCGGGTTTTGTCACGATGCCCGATCGGCCCCAGGAAGACACTGCAGAGCCGCAGTTATAAACAGATGCAGCAGTTGGATCGGCGGATTGCTGGAGAAAATTGAACCGTTGAAACGAAGATCCAACCGTTCATATTGAATTAGGAGGAGTGAAGAACATTTTTATAAAGTTTCATGACGATCAAGGTTCGTTTAGATGTCCGATCATCGATACAACACGGCAGTAGCAGATTAGAAATAGTAAACCCTAGTTAGGGTTTGCGTTTTTTTTTAATAGGTTAGATACGGGGATACCAACGATCTGTCTCGGTGTTTATTTTTTACGTTATTTTTCATTTATGATCGAAATTATGTGATAAAAACCGGAAAATTGCCATGACATGCATCATATCATGATTCCACTCCAATGCATACATGTAGCTAGTTTATTTCGAACAAATTAGGCATGTATAACTCGTATAATTAGTTAAAAGCTTTTTTAATTAATATGTGGAAGTTAATTAATTAAGTAACTAATTATTAAAAACCGAGGAACCGGGTTTTGTCAATCGTTACGATTTTAGTGATGGATTCTCGGTGAATCCCGCTTGGATAAATCGTTGAGTTTTCGGTGAACCTACCTTAAACAGAAACGAGATTACGTTTTGGTTGACAATCTAGAGATCGTAAAATCTTAGTACATGGGTTCGGAATGGTCTAACCATGGTTGGGCGAGTTCAACCGAGCTTCGGCTCAATCAACTCCCCTCCGCGTGTGATGTATGTTACAGTGGTTCGACAAGACTTAGCATAGCCGATAAGCCTTCGGGCTAAACGGGGCTTCTCTTGCCGGATCAGTTTGAACTGTCACATATGTTCCAATGAATAAGACGGCGTAGGCTTGCCTACATTACCGACCCTATTCGGAGTACTTTGATTTGTTGTTTCTTACTGTCAAGACCAAAACCGTAATTAGTAAACCCACCACTTTTTCAAAATATTGAGTGGGAGCGGGGAAGGCGACACCCAACCCCACGGCCTCTACTATAGATGCAAGCACGTGATAGAAGGGTAACGCCTCGAGACGCTTTGATTTTGGCCCCCTACGGATGGTTTTCACCCCTATCAAAAAATTCAAGGCTTGGTTTCCGAAAGGATAGGATTTTGGGTACTCGTTGAGTCACTGACCGACCCTACGGCGGCATACTCGGGGCATACTTTGAGATCTGATATAGTAGGTCACACTCTTTATGGATATTTTGAAAATATCTAGGGTAGAAAAGGAAGGTAATCAATGATTAAGGTCCGGGATGTCTGATTCCCGTGAG
This sequence comes from Gentiana macrophylla, assembly GCA_026214975.1. NCBI lineage: Eukaryota > Viridiplantae > Streptophyta > Magnoliopsida > Gentianales > Gentianaceae > Gentiana > Gentiana macrophylla. Next base: position 42,467,775 of record CM047816.1, on the reverse strand, counting down.
ATGTTCGATTCTCGAAGCTTAATCATTGAGAGAGATTGTCTCAGTTTAACCGTCACCTCTTTGACCTACTCCTACACAAGTGCACCGAGGTGCGAGGTTAAATCCTTGGAATGGTAGGATAGACTTTTTTTAGTTTATTATTCCTAAAATAAATCTAGTAATGAAAATTTTATTTTTTGAATTTAACTTTCTGTCATTTTATTTACAACTAAATCTCTAGGCCACTCAACTGTTAGTAATAGGACTTCATTAAAAATGTGGAAAGTAACAAGTACGTTGTAATTATCAATAAATGCAGTTAATTTTCGGAAAAGATTTTCTCTTGAGCCTTTAAAACTTAATGACATAGTATAGGTATGTCACGGGTGTCACTCGTGTTGAACGAGAGACGACGATACTTAGTTTACAAAAGATGACATAGGACTATCATATAAAATTCATTTAGTGAATTTAAAAGTGTAATTACACAACAAATTTCTAAATTGAAAAAATGGAAAATCATATACATAAGGCGTTGCTAGTTAGACGGTATTTGGAACCGATAAACCAGCGGGAGCCTTGGTCTTATGATTTGTTGTTTTTCGGAATCATTAAAAATGTGTAATGGACTGCACAAGAGTTTTTCCATTGGAAAACAAGAATAAAGCGTTGCTAGTTAGACAGTATTTAGAACTGATAAACTAGTGAGCTTAGTTCTAGAGATTTTATAATCTTTGAAACATCATGAACACAGCATTGCCAGTTAGACAGTATTTGGAACTGATAAACTAGTGGGAGCTTAGTTCTACGTGATGTTCTAATCTTTGAAAAATCATAAATACAAAGTGTTGCTAGTTAGACGGTATTTGAAACCGATAAACTAGTGGGAGCTTTGGTCGTATGACTTGTCGATTAGAAAAATTGATAGTCCAAGCAAGTAACACTGAACATCCCATAGTTCAAGAGTAGTGTCTACTTGAACGAGCTGCTAGTTCAAGACTGTTTCCATTTAATGAAGGTCGAGAATGGGAAAGAATGTTTATATGTGTTAGTCATCCAAACTAAGTAGTTTTAAGGCTAAACCGGAAAATTAATGAATTGGAAATTAGAGGATAAGGAAACTGATTTCGGATCACTGACCAATACATCCTTAGCAATTATCTCAAAAGCTAAGTTCTTTGGAAGAACTAGGTAGCTTTGCATTAAACGATAAATAAAATAGACAACGGGCAGTTATTTCATATAGACTAGCGGGTGTGATACAAGGAAATGAATCTCGGATTCAATTCTTGAGTATCGCAGAAAATTCATTTTCTGTTTTCGGATTCGTTGGAACGAACGTATTCATTTTCAATAAGATATTTTGTTTGTCTTATTGACGATAAATATAACATTCGTAGTACGAACCCAAGACTCGGACTTTTGTTTGATAAAGTCGAACCACTAAGAAATCTTTGAATAGGTATATGTAACACATCTTAAATAATATAAACGCAAATGGTTTCCGTATTTAGATAAACACTTCTTTATATACTATTAATTAGTGCATATTCCCCAACGACAAGATCTGTAGACTGGCTTAGGGTGATTCCTATCTTCCAGTCAAAGGAACCCTGTCTGAAAGGAACAAAGCCTAAGTTTTCTTTCAATCGGTAAAGGGTAATAGATTTAAAGAAGTTACATAGCTTGTTCATATTGACCTTCGGGGTCTTATGAAAGATACAAGCTATTGGGAGCCTCTGAGTAGTGACATCTTAGTCTGATAACTACTCAAAACTCCGGTAAGTTTATCCAAAATATTAGGAGGAAATCTTTGCTTTCACCAGAGATAGAGTATTCCATACTCAGAAATAGGTTATTGCGTAGTCTTCGGGACTGATGCTCGGCCTGCCTCCCAGTGGAATGCTTTCACTAAGGGATACACCATAAATTTACCTTATATGGTTATTGATGTGCTACAATACGCTGCTGGACTCATTTAAGATATTGGTTGCAAAATCACGGTTTACGTTGTAATGAAAAACTGAGAAGTCTACCTAAAAGATGCCCACGCATTTGTGGATAAGGAGTAAATTCGGTTCACCCCACTTCTGTAAATAGAGGCATTTAGCACCGAGTGCTTGAAGGTAGGACTGGAAATTTTGCGTGCACATTCAGAGCATGAAATATCTTAATGCATTGAGTAAAGGTTGGTTATAAAATTCGTAAAATCAGAGAATGACGGTGATATATACTGTCAAACTCGGTCTGATAGAGTCTATAAATAACAACCTTAGACCTTGAAGTATTTCTACTCAAGATGTTACTAACTGATTTGTTCAGTCCACATCCAACACCGGCAGTTGGTGAAAACACTAATAAAAACTACTAAACTAGATCAGCATATCGATCCACCCTAAACGTAGTGGGAGTATGGTTTGTCCATTACCCATTGCAGGACCTTACGGTCTATAGGGTATATTGATGACCTATAGTCCGTTGTGGGCTTTGTAGGATCATGATCATAGAGGTTGGTTTAAAAGCCATAACCCTGTGAATGGAGTTTGATACTCCAGTTCTGTTGAAACTCTTGTAGAACAACCTGAGTATCTCAGGACCAGTGGAAGTAATTGGAATTACACGGAGAATAGTCGAATGAATAGGAAAGTTTAACTTTCAACGCAACGTAGAGTAATTTATGGGTGATTCCCTAAAAGGTAGAGAGTTAACCAGACCGTGATCTCTCTTACCACTCAGTCTTGCTTGATTTCGTCAGAAAGCGGGAAATAGGGGTGATTCCCTAAGACTTCCTCGCCAAACAACGGGATCTGAATACATTCAGAACAGAAGGGTTTTAGCTAAGAACAAATAACGGATTCTTTACAACGCAGAAAATAGGGGTGATTCCCTAAGACCCTTTTTGCAAGACTAACGGTATCTTAATTTATTCAGAAAGAACCTTTGGCAGGATGCCTTCCATAGCTTATATCCTTCGGGGGTTAAAGCAAACCTCTAGGTCATTTCAAAGTCATATATTTCAATATGTGGACTTGACCAGAATATTGATAATTCTTTCGTAGATTGGGCTTCGATATTAGTAAAGTAGTATGTAGATTAGTGTTTGTAAATGATAACAGTGAAACAGTTGGAAACAACATGGGTGTGTTATCTGAAGTCAGAGTCTGACATGCCATCGGGATTTATTCTAAAGGATTCGCTCAAATTCACGAGAATCGATCATTGGCAATCCCATCCATTCACCTGGTTAGGACATTCTTGCATTTATGCAGCATTAATGATGTAGTCTACCCTACCTCTCAGGAATGCTTGTCTAAACCTGTAGATGAATACTAAATGGGACGTTTAGCGAATCCTCAAGTCTCTTCGAGAGAATGAGGACTAATATGCTAGTAATTCAGGTGCAAGCTAGAATATAAGTGATAACACTGATTTTGGCTTAAGGTCAGATTGAGGATGATCGTTAATCGATCTCGGTCTCAGTGTTTACTTATGTGATAAAGTATTATCCAGTAAACCAATGCTACTTCATTGTGAAAACATTGGAGAGGTAGCTCATAAGGATTTTTCAATCACTAGAGGTCATATGCATATTGCATTCGTACCACCGGATTAGATGGAAAGGCGACGTTTCGATCCCAAGGGTCGACTCCAGCCGCCAACCTACCTGATCAGTGTACCGAGTCACATGGTATTCGGATTCTAAGTACGCGTTGTTTCACTGACTACCCTACGGCGGCACACTCCGGTCGTGCTTGGAAGGATGAATTACTAAGATGCGCTTGGAGGGTATGAATCTTGGGGATATGTCTCACTTGTTTTGAGCAAGTGGGAGAATGTTGTAGATATAGATATAGATATAGAGGGTGTACTCTAAAAGAATTAATCCACTTGCCTTTCGTGCAAGTGGGAGATTGTTAGGTGTAGTGCCCGAAAGACAATTATATAATTGTTTTAGGACAGAATTAATAATTCATCTTATTATATGCATGTATGCTTATAATTAAGACACTACTGAAAACCCTAAGTACCTCGTTTATGTAATCACATAACTCAGTGTATGGCTATACACAAGAGGACTGAGTTAGTGAGATGTACTTAAAATTAACTAGTCTGTAGCGTTTATTAATCTGTGTACGGGTCTCATGATTAATTTGCTAATAATGCGCCTTAACATTTGTAGGTGTGTGCTCTTATCCGGACTCCGTATCGGTAATAGGTACCTAGTGGGGCATTTATATATGATGATAATCATATAGCTAGGGCTGGACCGATTTGATTTGAGTTATCGATATAATTCCGTAATCGAGAAGTCTTATCGAATCACAAGATGATCATATATGGATTAATCTCAATCCGGAGGTGATCACAGACGACTTCTTAGACTAGGGTAGAGTTTGATGTGTTAGTAAAGATCATTTTGTAGTATGTGGTCCAACACTTCTCGTTGGCTCTATTTTAGGATGAGTGAGTAGTCTGTGCTATCACAGATATAGAATCCATTCCTTCCCTCGGGAAGTATACAGACAGTTCCCTTATTTGTTAACCCTAGAAACTGATCGATGGGCCCAATTCATACTATATTAGTGGTGAACTAATTGATCACTAGGGGGTTAATGGTAAATAAGGATAATATGTTTCGAGAAGGGTTTGCGGAAATATCCCGTATCGAAGTGAACAGTCTATGGAGGATTTATCCGTATGTAATGATTATATTAGTGGACACCTTATCAACTCATAGTTGAGTATAAGTTATCTATATTCGGCAGAGTTCAGATTCGGGTTTATGGTGGTGTAATCCCGGAATTAATAGATTGAATATTATTGTTCGGTCTGACGGATAATTTTATTTAATTTATTGTAGCTACTGAATATGGGTCCATGGTCCCCGATGTGGCTCCTAACACAGCATATGTTATCTCGCCGTTTCACCTCAATTATAATTAAATAGTTGGGTTGGACTATTTAATTGATATGTGGATTAATTGTTTAGTTAGACTAGATAATTAAATACATGGAAAGAAATTTTTCGTGGACTCGGCCCAATGTGTCAAAAAATGCGCACGGACCTTTATTTAATTAAAGGGGGGGGCGCATATTTGGTTTATTTAATTATCAAGGAATTAGTTTTCTTGGATAATTATTTAACATGTGATTAAATTATTTATGTGTTAAATAGTTTAAGGAAAAGAAAATCGTTTGTATATCCTAAAATAATTTAGGAATATTTTAGATTTATCTTTTTAAGAAAAAAGGATTATTGTAATTGATTTTGTATTA